>VWZI01024036.1:59803-72576 GCA_013396835.1 Psilopogon haemacephalus | reverse complement strand
TCAGCACTCTCACTGTTACAAACAGGGAGACCTAGATATGAATTAGTTATTTTTGTATGCAGTCTAGTGTCCAGTGAAGGCAACACTGGAGAAAATACAGATAATTATTTTTTAACACATTTGTTTCATCAGTGGGGAATGGGCAGACAATTAGGGGTGTAGAGCAGGCTGTCCTAATGCAGCATAGATCCTCAGGTTCAGCTGAGTTACAAGGCATAAACTCTGGGAACTGCAGAAGTCTAAAATCCATGTTCCCTTTTCACAGAGTGTGTCATACTCTGTTGCTTTTCTAAATTTGAGACTTGAAATAATAACTGAAATTTCCATGACTCAGTTTCATTCTACAGTGATTTGGAACCAAGTTATTTTAAGATAAACTGGTCATCTTTTCTTTCAGGACCAGCACTTGTAGACGTGGGAGAAGCTATGAAGGAGCTTTCAGAGGTCAAGGACTCTTTAGACATGGAAGTTAAACAAAACTTTATTGACCCACTTCAGAATCTTCATGACAAAGATCTGAGAGAAATACAGGTATTGTCCTCAATGTGGCATTTTCATAATGCCAGATGTGCAAACAGTGCTTATGTTTGAAGTTTATGTTATTTTTGTAAACGTCTAAAAAAAAATTCCAGATTTGCAGATAATCTGAGTTCAATCTCCTTTGGCTTGAGTTCTGCCTTTCTTGTTGCTGGTTTGTAAATGGAAAGATACAAATCCTAACATTTTGGATGGTAGCATATTTGTGCTTATACAGGCAGAACACAGTACTCTAATACTACCATTTGAAAGCTCATTTCACTAAATAGATGAACATGTTTACAATCAATTTTCTTGAGTATGTTATTATGTGAGGACACTTTGGTAGTTGCCTCTAGAATATCACTACTCTTTTGTCTGTTTGAAGACTGTGTCCAAAATATTTGTAGGAATTTTGAACATGAGCACAGTTTGCTTGTATTAATTATGTAATTAATAATCCAAGAACCAGCCTGCATTTACAGAGAAAAACCTGTTTGCAGACATACTTCTGCAGACACAGCCTGCAGAAGTAAAAGCATCACCCAATTCAGCAAGTGCTTATCCCTGTGAGTGTTCTAAGCAGAGCTTTCATATGGAAAGATGTCTTAGGCAGTTTTGTATAACTGACAAAGTTAATAACAAAGTTAAAAATGTCATAATAGGTAACGAATTTATTCTTCTGAGGGAAAGTAAACACTGAAAGTAATAGTGCTTATGCTCATAGCATTAACTTCTGGCCAGCTTGATGTGGGTAACAGATGGGCATGAATGTAATTTAACAGACTAGAACATCTTTATGAAAAATAACATCAAGATCCTTTGGTGGTCTGGTGGAAATTATATAAATATCTTGTTTTGTTTAAGAACACTGTTACACAGGCAGAAGCATACTAACTTGTCCTTTAAATAGTTTTCTCTTAAATGTCTAGGAAGAAACCATAATATTCAGGTAATTTCACATCAGAGTTAAAAAGATAGAAATGGATGCTGCAGGTGGAAATCGCAGTTATCCATTCTGTGTGGCCTTTCTTTAGTGTGGAAGGTCTGTAATTTAGACTGCAGTGCACCATCGCTCCTTAAATAATATGTAAAACCTGCTTCATTATTCTGTGTTTCTCCCTGCTGAGTAAGGGTTGCTATACAGCAAGCAGCAGCGTGCACTTGTAAAATGTACGTGGAATACCTGATTACAGTGCAGGAGAATTGGGGAATGTCCTTTATTCTGTGCTTGTGTTTGTGGGGTGTTTTTCAGCATCATCTAAAGAAGATGGAGGGTCGACGCCTGGATTTTGATTACAAAAAGAAAAGGCAGGGCAAGCTCCCTGATGAAGAACTTCGCCAAGCTCTGGAGAAATTTGATGAATCAAAAGAAATTGCTGAGTCAAGCATGTTCAACCTTCTGGAGATGGATGTGAGATATCCCTTGTTAATCTTTTTGCTCTTTTTGTTCTCTTGAAAAGAGAAAGATATTCAGCATTGAAGGCAGTCTAAAGCAGTCTAAGACTTGAAATCTTTATTAAATCCATAATGACACAGATTCCTGTAACTGTACAATAGGGAAGTGCTTGCCTCCATGTTGATCTGAAAAATTGATTCAGAAGTTATGGCAATACACAGCACGCACATAGGACTGATTTTATAGGCATTTTATAACTGAGCTAAAGAACATAGATCCCCTGTAGCATTTTTGTGCTTCTTAACTGCAGAGTGTTACTTACAAACCCAAAATATCATCCTTCTTGGAGTTAAGTAAATGTAAGTCATGACTTGTACTTCGCTGTGGTTTTAGGCCTTTGCTCCAATCTATAGGCTGCTGAAAGGTTGGTAATGATTAGAGATCATGAACTCACAACCCTGTGGTGTCTGCTCAGTTAATGTGATTGCTCAAGTTTGACTTTGCAGTATATTTTTTGCTTACAGATTGGTTTAGGATGGAGCATCTATTGAGTTTCTTTAACCTTCTATTTGTAATTAATATTGAAGCTGTAAAATCAAGCAGGAAAAAAAATTTATCTCTTTTGCAGGAAAATAATGTTTCATCTGAACTCTATCTCACAGAGTATGTGGTCAAAGAAAATTAAGTTTAAATATTTCTGTTGAAGTAAATTGATAGATTAATCACTTAATTTAATTCTTCATTTTGTTACTGTATTGCTGTAGAAGAGCCATAACAAACCTGAAAATACTTGCATGTTAGAAATTAAATATAACTGTGCTGAAGTGGAAGAAGCATAGCATTTTTTCCCTTCTGAAGCAGAATGCTATCTCCCTTCACCAGATACATTCTTCATCCAAAAGTAGGCAGGATCTTTCTGTTTTGGTCTGCTTGACAGGCTAGAGTCCAACAGAAGCATGGCCATAGCTCCTATAGTTTTATGCCACTTAGAGGCAGGGAGGTAAAAGGTGTTATTATGCTCTCACTAAACCTTGATTTTTTACTTTCACAGCATTTGCTGAATGAGGTAGATGAGTAGGCTATTTTTCATGCAAATCAGCCATGAAGGTGATGAGCATAAAGGAGCTGCGGGTCCTAACTGGACATGGTAGTGAATAAAGTCTGATATATAGCTATTTACAAACTACAAAGATGAATCAAGTTTGTACACAGACAAGTAAAAGTGACTGCCTTTGCACCATCAGTATGACAGTAATCTTTACTCATTATTGCTGAACTGTTTGTACTCCGCTAGGATGTGATGTTTTAATGTCATTCCTCAGATTGAACAAGTGAGCCAGCTTTCTGCTCTTGTACAAGCCCAGCTGGAGTACCACAAGCAGGCCACACAGATCCTACAGCGAGTTACTTCTAAGCTGGAAGATAGGTAATGCACTTTTCCTACATTTGTTGAATTAATTTGTTTCAGAGGCAGAAGAGCAACAAGTAGAATGCAATCCTGTTGTCTTTTGCAACTTGACAATTGTATGTTTACAAGAACAAGAGCCATTTCATTAGGCAATTGCAAGCTGAGGTTTGTATGTTCTGAAGATGCATATCCTTCTGAATATGATTGAAAAAGGACTGAGTTCAGGAAAGCATCTGAGCTCAGTAAACCCATGAAGTGTTTATTAACTGAAAGCAAGTGTTTAAAAAATGTGAAGTCAGTGGGACTTAAAACTTTGGGTTCCTCACCATTCTTGTATGTATTCACAAAGTGGTCCTTCTGAGAGAAAATGTTAATAATTGCTGATGAAAAAGAGATCTTGCTACATTCTTGTCTACCTCAAGATCTTCCAGAGCCAAGAAGTGAAAACCCCTTGTTAAATACCCCCTTATTAAATGCCATCTTATTAAATACCTCTTTTTTTCCCAGCTTTATTGTCAGATCAAACTTAATACAAGGCTTCCATTCCTTTTTTATAAGAAAATTTATGAAATAATTTTTTAATAGATTTTTGGAATTTTTGTTTCTGTCAACCCAAACCAGACCATATATCCTTGAAAAGAGGAAAATAATGCTTTGCTTGCAAAAGTTAATCAGTTTTCCGCATACATGTCCTTCTCCAAGGAAAGTTAACATATAGGAAAGATTTATTTAGTCTACATGGAAGACCCTTCCTAAAACCTGAACTTAATTCCTTAGAGCAGATAATGTTCACGTTCTGTGTGAAAGCAACTTTTTAATCGTGCATAAATCTTTGCTTTTCTTTGTGGTAGTTAGTGTCTGTTTTCTGGTACTGCTGGGTCTGTCAGTGAGTATTTTCTCTGAGCACAGTCTGTAAGCCTTGTGCAGTTCCAAGTCTGCTAACTTCTTTGTGATTAGGAGCAACACTTGTTTTGGTAGGTAGGCTGCCCAGCAGGCTGTTTCTGGATAGTTTACACTACTGGCTAAACAGCTGACAGAATGATTTTCAGCATTTCCAAATTAATACTGCAATTGACTTACTTCGTAGAAGCATTAAAAAATCCTCAGGAGCAGGTGGGTTGTTCTGTAGTCTGTAAGTTACTCTATAAAGTAAACATACCTCTTTCTCCAGCAGACTTCTCATCTTGTTCAGATAATCCTTTGCCCTTTTGAAACCTGCTAACTGGTCAGCATCTTTGCATGAAGCTTCATCTCTGATTTTAGCTTACTGTAACCTTGCATCGAACGGCATTTAGACATCAGCTGAAACAAATATTTTGCACAAACTCCTACCTCTGCTGGCTAAATTAGTCTTTCAGTACACCACTAGTCACAAACTGTGCTACTGTGATATGCTTATACCAAGAATTAGTCTGCGATGTAGAGCTGTTATTTTGTCAAACTACTCTTTTTCTGCTGGTGACACACAGGTGACAAAGAATATATGGCCCTGGAATTTGAAGCTGGTTTTTTTTTATCATTTGGACCAGAAAATAAATAATGCATTGCTTTTCAGATGAGTAAATTTGTTACTGTTCACACTTAGTGATGTCTGCAATATGCACTGCCTGTTTTCTAGATACTGTTTAAAAGATGTGAATAGAAATTGTGCCGTTGACACAGACAGTGTCTCCTGACTGCTATGACCACTCTGTTTAAAATATCGCCCAAAGAAGTTTTAAAAAATAGAGTTAGCCCCCAGAAACATGATTAAAAATTTAAAATGTCTTCTTTCTGCGACCTTTAGATTAGGCTTCAAAACTGTCGTCAGAAACTGCAAGTGCCAGAAGCTTTGTTTTAATTCTACACATGAATATAAGATGTAATATTCCTTAAAATACTATGATACCAATAGCTGGGACTTTAAAAACTTGGGAAACTTGCAATAAAATGAATAAATCTGGAAGGTCAGCAAAGTCCTTTCCTCTCAGGCTCACTTTTTCGGCAAGTGAAATTAGGCTGCAGGTTTGAAGACTGAGTATCATAACAGAACAGCTGGGAAACAGGAATGGTTTCCCTGGAGATGTTTTTTTTCTTAAGAAACACAGCTCATGCTGAGCTTTTTTGATAGTTTTTAGCAAGTCACTGCAACTGTCACCTTCTAGTTCATAGTCTGTAAAAATTAGTGTTTCTTTCACAGAAGTATTAAGTGTAATAGAACTTGTTCAAGTATTCAAAACTTTACTGTTTTGAAAAAGTAGCTGCTGTTAATAGGTGAAACACCACAAAGCCTCTTTATTTAAGCTTCTTTTGACAACTCAATTGATTTACTTTTTAATATGCTTTTGGTTTTGTTTATGAAGAAGTAAAGCAGCCCCCAGGGACTGATTAATATTGATAACATTTTGGATGGTGAGGAAGCCCTTGTTATGAGGACCAAAACTGGTAAAGGTAGAAACAGATCTTTTCAGCATACAACTCAAGTGTGCTACTAACAGCTAAATAAAATCAGAGAAAACAACCTGTCCTTTGAGAACAGATGTCCTGACTCAAGTATTGTTCATACGCAGTATTAGAAAAATATGTGGCAGTGTTCTGCATAAGATGCTCTGGTTCTGTCATCATCCCTTCCTTGGATTTTCCCCTGGAATCCTAAATTGTACTATTTCCTAGAAATTCTAATTTCTCAGTTAGCACAATAAGTTAAAATGAATAATGCATAATATTTTTATTTAGAATCAGGAAAAAAAAAATCGGTTTTGTGCCTTTGTAAATTCTCTGCCTTCATGAAAAAAGTATTCCAAATTACAAATAAGCTAAATAAGCCAAGTTTTTAGCTAAAGTCAGTACATTTCCACATAGTTTCCTCACAAATTGGTAAGAGTTGGCGTCAGTCAATTGAATAGTTCAAGCTTGCTAGGGATAAAATCAAATTTTATACAAGAAACTGTGTTAGAGATATTTGTGCAGCCCTTCTGTTAAGCATTGTTAATCAGGTAACAACTTTTCTCCATTAAACGCTCTTTGTTAGAATAAAAGAAAGCCAGATTAAATGCTAGGTTCCTAGAGGGAAAGGCAAATTAACAACTTTACAGCACAGTCACATCAGGTGGCTTTTGGTAATTTGAACTAGAGTCATAAGCAAAAAAAATTACTCCAAATGCCAAACTTTATTTAGTCTGGATGGCTAATGAATGGGAACTTCAGCCATGGAAATAAAGATGTTTGGCACATCTCTTCTGTTGATAAGAAACTAGCTTTTGACACTTAACTTTGTATTTCGGCAGGATAAAAGAGGCATCATCTCAGCCCAGGAGAGAATATCAGCCCAAACCCCGTATGAGCCTGGATTTCACAACTGGTGACAACACTCAGCACAATGGAGGAATATCCCATGCCACCACACCCAAACCATCAGGTAATATGAGTAGCAGTATGAGAAGTGAAGCCAACTTGTTTGAAGTTTTGCTACAATGTGGAAGTTCCATGCTTCCTTCTAGAGCTTACTTCCTCCATAATGAGGGGAAATGACACAGGGGAAAGTATAGGAGAGAGCTGTTTGCACTCGTTTCTTTTTAAAGTGTACACATCCTGAGGCAGGATAACAGGCATGTGTCATCCACTGCTCTAAGTGTGCCCGCCTCAGAAATTTCCTTAGTCCTAGGACCTCAGTGATGGGCTGCTGTACTAAATTCACCTTGAAATACAGATCTCTACAAAGCAGGTGTTTAGAAAACTAAAAGAACAGCTAGAAGTTTTCAGTGAAAATGCAGAACCCTTCTCAACCAAAACTCCACAAATTTATCCTGCTTTTTAAAACTAGGTATCACAACACATATCCTGAAATAAAAATCATTGAAAAGAAAAACAAAACCATTGTGAGTTATTTTCTTTGTCCAATTGGGACCAGAACAAGCATGATTAAGCATTCATCTGTGCATATTTATTGTTTTAAATAGGTGATTATTTCATATCAGCACATTCTAAGAAAGCCTTCTTATTTATGTCTCACAGTGATGGACAGGTGTCCCATGTTAGGTTTGTCCTCTGTTCAGACACTGACCTTAGTTGTTCCAGTTTAGCTCAGTAACATTTTCTAGCACAGTCCACCTTGCAAGACTGGATTTTTTTCAAAAGATCTTCAATCAGGATTTCCTTCTTTTCAATCACATCCTGATGTGTTCCTCATTTTCTGCTGTATGAATGCAGTAGTATTTCCATTTAGTACCTGAGACTGGAAAACATCTTGCTTTATATTGTAAACTCCTAGTAGACTCCTCACTATGCCATCAAGGAGGAGGATACAATAGAGATTTCTTGTGCTTGATGAGCATGACTTGAGTCTTGCATGATAAAGCTCTCCTCATGCCACCAGTAAATTTCTTCTTCACTTAGTTTTTTGTAGTGCACTGGATACTTGTCTGTTTTAAGGCAGTGCAGACTTGATGTGTCAGCATCTCTTCATTTGTATTTTCCTCTTCAGAGAGGAGTATTTAGCATTTTCTTCTCCTGGGGTTCTTCTTTTTGAAGTGTTTTTCAGTTTCAGAGAAAGGCCTTCTTTGAAAATTCTTTAATGTATGGTTGGGTTTGTTTATTCAAAGCTTCAGTCTTCTGTGGTCATTATTTGCTAAATCTTCTAAATTTCAGCTGACAATCAGAATACTAAACCGGTGTTGTAAAGCTTGTGGTTGCCAGCAAAATAATCTTCATGACAAATAAAGCAAAATACACTGTGAGTGATATCTAGAAAAATGAAAGAAGGTTTCACACAGAAGTTATTGTCTGGTAAAAGTTACTCTATTGACAACTACAGAAATGGAATATTTTTGTCCTAAAATAAGGCTACATGGCATAGAGAGTGGTTAAAAGGAGTATGCAAAAAGTTTGAATATTAAATTTATTCATCCTGAAGCCAGTATACATGAAAAAAGCTGAAATATGTGGTTGGTTCATGAGCATTACTGGAAGAGCACGAACCTTTGCTCTGGAAAGGCAGTTAGAGATACAATTCCTAACAGTTTAGTGCTGCTTAAATCCTAAATATTTTGACCAGTAGCAATTTTGCTTTTGGTAGGCTTGAAGCTTTGCAAAGGGTAGGAATGTGTGAAATGGGAGGAATATTTACTGATTTCATGTAACACATTAATACCTAATCTAACTAATGGTTTCTAATACGTTAGCCACCCTAAAGGGTTTCTTTTCAGATGTTCATGAACTAGGATATTAGGAAGATTTCCATTTCAAACTTATTCCGAATGTGTCCTGGTGGCCCTGCAATCAAGTGTTTTGTGGGAATGGGGAGAAAAAATCCTTAGAAACCTCATACTAAAATTCAGAGGACTGGGAGCATATGCAGTGGATTACAGTATAGCTGTACCACTGAAGATTCCAAATAAAGGTAAAAGAGTTACATCTTCACAGTTGCTATAAACTACCCTTACACTACTTACCAGAAGCAAACAGACAAACTTCTCTGTTGCAGTAAGGATGGAAATATGTCAGAGATTTTGCCTCAGATTTTTAAAATAGATTCCAAAGTGATTTCAGCCATGCAATGCATGGTTTTGTGTGATTTTGACTGTAGCTTGGTTCTTTTAGGATTCTCAGACATTTACTAGCAGTCATATGAGAAAACCAAAGGCTACCACAAGCTGAGAGATGTCTTCTAATAAAATTTAATGATCCAATTTTGTTATTAAATAACTGTTGTTAACAGCATATAAATAACAATATAATCAGCAAAATCGGTAGTAGTTGTAATGCTAAAAGGGAAAACGTAAATGTTGAGTTTTTCAAGCAAAGGGTTTCTTTGTGTTTCTTCTTCACAGGTGCTCATATGGATCAGCCATGCTGCCGAGCTCTGTATGACTTTGAACCGGAAAATGAAGGGGAGCTGGGATTTAAAGAGGGTGACATCATTACCCTCACTAACCAGATTGATGAAAACTGGTATGAGGGAATGCTTCATGGCCAGTCGGGTTTCTTCCCCATTAATTATGTTGATATTCTAGTTCCATTACCCAATTAGGTTGGCTGATCCACCACCTCTAACCCCGATAGTTGTGTCAGTACCACTGCTTTCAGAATGCTGCTTCTTACACCTTAAAAGTGCAAACTGCAGTGGTTAGAGTTCTTGATTCCCACTGAGCATCATTGATTTCTGTGTTGTCATACTACGTTGTGGTGATACGTGGTATCTTCTGAGCCAGTATAATGTGGGTTACTTTATTGGCTGTGCTAACCTAGTGGTAATCGAGCCATTACTGAAATGAAGTTGGGAAGATGATAACAATCAAAGCAAGTGACTCATAGTGAACTAACAGGAAGTGAAGGTGGTATTAGGAAGATAATGCCTATCACCACCATACTACTTTTTAGTCTTAGTTCTCTATATAAAGAGGGAAAAGTTCTTGCCATTCCATCTTTCCCTTCCTAATGATACAATTCATACAGGTCTAATATTGACTAACAATAGTTGTATCTTTCAACCAATCTGGCTTGCTGTTCTCACAGAAGCAGTGTAAATTTAAATCCTCTGGTTTCTCAGAAAGTAAACAACTGCACTGTGTGTCCTGCTGCTCCCTGCTAACTTTTATATTCTTAATCATTGTTAAAAAGCCTGTTTCCATCCAGAGGTAAACTATAAACATAAAATGGGGATTCCTGTAGTAAAAACCTATGATCACAAAACACCTGAACTTGCCCTTCAGGAACTTTGAGCATGCTCACCAAAATGCCAGTAAGAGGGCAAAATGGGGAATAAAACTGGCATTTGTTAAGTGTTTTTTGTCAAGTCTTGGCACAAAATCATGCTGCTTGAGCACCAGATATCCTTTATAGACTCATTGAATGAGGAATACAATAACCAACAAAACATGACCCTCACTTCATTTATTTCTGTCTGCCATGTGTTCTTCGAACATCATTTGTGCATACTCTGCCCTCAATGAGGACTAAATAAAACTTCTTTTTGTGTTGAGCAATTTAAGACGTGGCTTTATGTGCAAAAGCATTTTCAATATGTTTAGTTGGTTCTCTTGTGTTCCTCCTCCCTGAATTTTGTGTGTACAGTGCTGTGCCTAGCTTCCTGGCATTCTTTTGGTAACAGTTGCAGAAGTTCTGTTAGTTTAGTTATCCAGAGTTCTATTTATCTAAATTGTACAGACTCTTTCAGAGGTTTAACATGCTGCTTTGAATGTGCCACTTCAATAATGGATGATGTGAAGTGAAGACAATTCCCTACTGCTTAATATGTAAATTATATTATGGAAAGTATTGATATTTCAAATAAATGCTGAGAGAATAGAATTCTTTGTTGCTTTCTAATTTGTTGTGCTAGCTTCGGTTAACAAGAGTTTTTGTTTCAGAAAGAGTATTCCCCATTTTCTGCAAATGCAAGAAATACTTTTTTTTGTCATTATCACATTGCATCAGTCAGTTGAAACCCTTATATGTAATGGTCCTCATAAAGAGGATATATTGAATTGATGTCACGATGACCAGCATGCAATGTTGTGGATACCAGCTGTTTTTCAGTAAAGAATGCTGGCATGCGCAGTGTGCCAAGTAAAACTTAAAGACACAGTAACTCACTTCTTTTTTTTTAAATTCAGTATGACACAGCATTTTAGTTCATTTTATATTCTTCGTTGTGCACATACGCTGGTGGGTTATGCTTGACATAAAGCCAAACATACACCCAGCTGCTTATGGGAGAGTAAAAGGCTCTTGGGTCGTGGTAAGTACAGGGAGATCACTTACGGGGCACGGTCACAAGAAAAATAGACATGAGTTGGAGAAAACTTAAAATTTATTGCAAACTAAAGCAGATGTGTGTAGTGAGAAACAAACAAACAAACTGCCAAACATTAAGACAACATTTTCACCTGTTTTCCAGGCTCAGATTCACTGTTTCACTCCTGAGTCCTCCCCAGTAGGTGCCAAGGGGGAAGTGGAGTCATAAAATTGTTAAGTTTGGAAAAGACACCTAACATCATCAAGTCCAACTGTCAGCCCAACACCACCATGCCCACTAAACCATGTCCCAAACTGCCATGTCTGCACAGTTTTTAAATGCATCCAGGTGACACCACTTTCCTGGGCAGCCTGACCCAGTGTTTGACTACTCTTTCAGTAAGGAAGTTTTTCCTCATGTCCAATCTAAAGCTCCTCTGGTGGAACATGAGGTCATTTACTCTTGTTCTAGAACTAGCCATCTGGGAGAAGAGACTGATCCCCATCTCACTACAACCTCCCTTCAGGTAATTGTAGTGAGCAATCACCTCTCCCCTCAGCCGCCTCTTCTCCAGAGTAAACAATCCCAGTTCCCTCAACTGCTCCTCATCACACTTGCTCTCCAGGTCCTTCATTATCTTCACTGCCCTTCTCTGAACACTGAGGTGCTCTTCCAGCACCTTAGTGTACTTCTTGTAGCAAGGCTTCCAAAACTGAACACTACTTGGAATGCAGCCTCACCAGCGATGAGTACAGCGTGTAAAGGGATGAGGAACTTCTCTCTTCACTATTGAAATTTACCAGACCAGCTCAGACTCTTAGGCTCTGTTCAGCCCTTTTTGGGACATAATCTCAAATTCTGTCAAGAACTTTTATTTACAATTCACAGTTAAAACACTAGTCTTAAACTGTAAGAGATATGCATTTTTATATTTGTTGGTGAAATAAATTTTCATAGAACCAAAGAAAAAAATAGACTTTGAAAGCCACCTTGTGGAGTCAATTCCAAACTTCTGTTTAAAGGAGGTATGATTAGATCGTTCTTAAATTCTGTGTAACCCAAGGGTAGGTCTTACTTCCTGCTGCTCACCACAGTGTTTCAGTGTGAAGAGGTATAAAGAAACACTTCTGTTGATCTGCTTGTAGCACTGTATTAAAACCTTTAGAAACTACCAGGAGATGAAACCAGAAGCATAGATAGGTGCCAGAATGTTTCTCCTGTGTGGAAACACTGTTTGGTGAAGGTCGACAATCACCTGCTGCCACAACTGAACAAGTATTTCCATTTTGTACGCAAAGCTCCTTATTTTATGTCTGAAGTGAAAAGCTCTCTCTTGATAGCAAGCAACTATGAGTTGTTTCTAAACTTAACACAGGCCAGCAGCCCACTTTTGTCACAGCTCCTGCAGGAAAGGACAGGGTGACAACAAGAATTTCACAGTCCCTGCTGAATCGCAGGCTTTGATGAGCTGTAGAAAATATAACAGGATAAACGTTTTTTCTATTGTTATATCCTAGAAAGCATTTTTTCACTTAATGATAAATAACACTGCAGTCTCACTGCTAACGTATGAATGTGATTTGCTCTATCATGCAGTCAGCAGCCACTGGAGAAGACAATCAGTTTCTTCAAGCTGCATATAGTGTATGCTGTCACCACCTTTTCAAGACATGAGAGGGATCCAAGTCTGTTTTTAACAAGTCCCGTACGTTAGAAGTTAAATTGAACATAAAAAA
>VWZI01024036.1:38106-50853 GCA_013396835.1 Psilopogon haemacephalus | reverse complement strand
AAATGCTGAAGTAGCTTAAAAATGCTGATGAAAAAAATCCTGAGTCTGGAAAGAGAACTTAAAAATCGGAAAGGACAAATCCAGAGGCTTTTTGATTTAATTTTGCTTCATATTTTACAAGATGTAAAAGCAGCCAGTTTTCCTCAGCCTTTCTCCCCTGTTGTGGAGAATGCAGTAGATGATCTATTCACTCGCACAACAGAATCGGCTTCAGTCTCAGTGCAAAACCCATTAGCACCCCATTCAGCTGAAAAGAGTGTCAATTCAGTTAGCAGCCAGGGCAAAACCATCTGTGATTCACCTAGAAGCCTCCAGAGAGGAAAAGATGCCTGAAATATTCCTGCTACAGCTGCATCTTGCACTGCCTCCTCCAAGCATCGCTTTGTATAAAAGCTGCACCACAAAGTTAAAAGCAACCAGGAGGGAAAAGGCATTGGCTTTCTGAAGCCCAGAGCAGACATTCACGCTGCTAGCCTTTGCATGCGCAGTGCAAGTGCCTGCACTGATGCAACCAGCTCAGCCTGTTCAATGAGCCCCACTGAGCTGCAAGAAACCAGCGAATAGGCAAACCTCAATAAATTTAAAGTCACAGATCATGAGAAAGCTCACAGTGATCAGTGTATGAATCCAGCCTGCCTTCAAGCCACAGATTCCAGGTACACTGTACCATGACTCTGTCCAGCAACAAAGCTTCACCGTGCTGCAAACCCCAGATATGGGCAGGTAAAAATCACAAGGCCTCCTAATGTAATCCAAAAGGGAAAGCCGCAAACTTTAAACAGCAAGAAAATGCTAACTCTACAGCCTTGGCTGAGAGCACACATGACAAGCAGGACAAAGAAAGCCACTAGACACCATCACATGGCAAAAAGAAAGTGCGTCTCAGTGATGCGTCCACAGCTGCTTCTGAATCTGGAAGCCAGCGTTCCCAGAGGAACAGGAACAGGCGTTGCACCAGAAGGAATCACACTCAAAATCCCAGCAACCTGGGCAGCTTTGACTACAAATTCTGGCATTACTTCAAATGGTTGCATTTGTCAAAAGAAGATTGTATTCAGCAACTACTTGATACAGAGTGTTCCTGAACATGTGGTAAGGTGACAGCCTTTCTGGTTACTGAGGAAGATGGCACTGATCACATTGGTAGATAAAGCATTCTGTTGGTGCTTAGCAAGGGAGTGAACTATTCCTCATGACATTGAAGAAAACCTGTCACTGTGACAGATAGCCATCTCCATCTGGGGAGTAGGTAATTGAAAGCTCTTTGATTCAAGTGTCACAAAAGCCAAAACCCATGACTAGTCAAAGAGGTGGAGAGGTGTCCTGGTATGGGCGTGATTATTGCCTGGAGCTGGTTCAGTTCCTGGGGTCCCAGTCCCCCTTCCATAGCAAGGTCCAGAAGGGGTGCGGGGTGGGGGGAGCACACCACGTGGCCCCAGGACCCAGGAGACCTCGGGCTGCTGGTGCAAATCACACGCCCGAGTCAAGTGATCTGTGCCGTGTTTTAAGGGGTTGAGAAACCCACCCCTGGGCACGGGACTATTTTGAACCAATTGGCTATTCAGTGGATGCTAAATGCCTATTGGTCAGTTCCACACTCCCCTATGGGGTATTTAGGGAGGGTACAGTGACCGTTAGCAGCTCTTCTTCATCTCCCTTTCATGCTTTGAGGAACTCCAGCCTCACCCCTGTCCATTCTCAGCCACATGCTCGGCGGCAGCCGCAGCAGTAAAGGCAGTGGCGACAGGCATTGCAGCTTATAGCAAAGCGGCAATGCAAAACCTCTCTCTCTTTTCTCCCCCTATTCAGGATAAGTCGGTCCTTCTCGCTTCCCTTTCCAGGGGGGAAGAAACATTGTATCCCCTCGTGCTCCACGGGCATTTATAGGTGTGGATGGGATCTGCTTTGTATGTAGGCTCTCTGTTCCCTAAGTTCTGACTGTTTAAACTGTTTATTCTGTGTTTTAAGCAACTCGTGCATTTATTCTTGCCAACCGCGCATCCAGAGAACGTGGGGACTCTTCCAGTTGTCCCCCTCCCCGTGGATATCAATAGTAATCTCAATTGATATTTGCGACAAGAGGTTAATAAAGAGTACCAGGTATTTGGGCTCAAAGCAATAAAGCTCTACACTGTTTTGAGTTATACTCTACATAGAGTAATATGGTAATAGAGCTTATATGGTTGTACACACTGTTTATAAAATGCATATAACATGTAACTCACTATGCATGTGTCTAACCTACTGTGTTTTAGGCAAGGCAACCTAATCCACATGTGATAAGCCATATCAAAGGGTATTCTTTGCCAAGAAAGGCAACATACTTGTACCCAAGGTAATCCACACAAGATACTCTGTCCCCAAAAGGTGTTCAATTGCCCTCATTTAAGTGGCCTGTTGGCCAGGGAGTGGTATGTCATGGAAGATACATTTTCTGGCTTGCCCCGGTAGATCTCATGGTCCCTGGGCAGGGAGGAGCAGAGTGTAGGGACAAGACAAAAGGCTTGGAGACCCTGAGCCTTGGTTTACTGGTGTTCCTAATGATCACTTTACTTATGTGGTCGAGTCAGTATCGTCAAGTTTAGTCTATCGCCCAGCACCATCTAGTCAACTAAACAATGGCACCAAATGCCACATCCAGTCTCTTTTTAAACACTTCCAGGTACAGTGGCTCCACTCCCCAGGCAACCTGTTTCAATGGCAAATCACTCTTTCTGTGAAGATTTTTTTCCTAACATCCAGCCTAAACCCCTTGGCACAGTTTGAGGCTGCCATCCCTCGTTCTGCCACTGGTTGACTGGGAGAAGAGACCAACTCCCACCTGGCTACAACCTCCTTTCAGGCATTTCCAACCCTGACTGATTCTATGATTCTATCATTTGTAGACACTGATAAGGTCCTCCCTGAGCCTCCTCTTCTCCAGGCTAAACAACCCCAGCTCCCTCAGCCATTCCTGGTAGGGCTTGCACTCCAGATACCTCACCAGCCTTGTTGCCCTTCTCTGGACACGTGCCATACTCAGTCTGAATATACAGAGTGATGATTTTTTTATGGAACTTAATAGCTCTCAAGCAGAGCTGCTGGCCATAGAATAGGGTTTATTAGTTCAAGCGTATAACCATGGAATCACATGCTAGAAATAATGGTATGTTGTAAACTGGAAATCTAATAAGTGGAGACAGTTGAAGAGGGTTACCAGATGTCTTGGTCTCTAGGAACTTGCTTTTGAGAAGCCAGTGTATCATAGCTGTAAACAAAGTTACAATTCTAACACAGCTCTACCTTTTAGAAAGTCAGGGAAGCATCAGTAGTATTGCATATCATAAAGTTGTTATCATGTACGTAGAAGAAAGATGAACTGAAACTGGAACAGGTGCACAGCAGGGCTTGTTGTGGTTTGGATTTGCACTCCAACAACTTGGAAATTCACTCCCAGCACTTAAACGAAATTTTATTTATAAAAGTAGTCTAAATATAAAAGTATAAAAGGCAATAACCATATACAAGGCAAATTTACTTATATTTACAGTTCAGTAAATGATACAATACCTCTTTGTACAATATTTCACCTCTCTGCCACCTCTCTGGACACAAAGAGGTCCAGAGAACCCACTGTCTCTTCTTCCCTCCTTTACCTTTTACCAGTCAAAACAAGTAGCACACAAGTGTGGTGGTTCAGCAGTTCCATGCCCCCCCACACTTTGAAATAATCCAGGCTAGGACTCAGTTGGCTGGAAGTTAATAAATGAAGCTTTATATTTACAGCTTTGCACAATATACAAGCAGATATTAACAATATATAACAGATATTTACAGATATATACAGTGACAAGGTAATACAGAAACACCACACCCCTCCCAGAGATCAAAGTCCCTAAGAGAGGTTTCTAACCACCCC
Source organism: Psilopogon haemacephalus (assembly GCA_013396835.1). Lineage (NCBI taxonomy): Eukaryota > Metazoa > Chordata > Aves > Piciformes > Megalaimidae > Psilopogon > Psilopogon haemacephalus. Next base: position 46,955 of record VWZI01024036.1, on the reverse strand, counting down.
TACCACCTTTGCCCCTCCCCAATGTTATCTTACCATCTGTTTTATGCAGCATGTGGGAGAAGGTAGATTGGCCAGGGGGATTAGCAGCAGAAAACAAGTTACTGAAATTATTCAGATCCAGCTATGAAAAGCAGGGATGAAAAGTCATGCAGCAGCAGCATCAGCAGCCATGGCCCAAAGCAGTCTGACTTATCTATATTAGGGTTACAACTCATAAACATTTTTTTTTTTACTTCTTCAGTAAAGCTATGAGTGAAGTGGCAGCATCAGTGTTTTCCTCTCTCAGCCTATAGTCTAATTTCTCATTCAAATCCTCCAAGTAGTTCAAACCAGCACAACAAGGTTACAGAGAGGAAGGGCAGCAAGAAAGAAGCAGCAGAGAAAGAACAAGTGTTATAGCAAAATATAAGGTATTCACCAGACCAATGGAATTAGATAAACATATCTTATTATTATCCTGTATCCAATCCTAATTTGTTTATTCTTTAGACAGGAATTATCTGGAAAAAGACTTATTCTTATTTACAGTTAAGACATGGGGTTAGGGCACTAGCTCTAAAATGTAAAAGATCTAGTAAGAAGATTTGCAAAATAGAATATGTAAGAAAGCTGAAATACTTTTCAAGTTAAGGTAAACAAGAAGGATACATTAGTAATGGAAACTAAAAATACTGGTTCAGTGGTATTTCCAACAATCCAAGAAATCCTGTAGTATCACTTTAAGTAACATATATGGTCAATAAATTAATTTTGCTTTTGTATTAAACTTGAAAACATTAGAAGTGGCATTTTAGGTTTAAAATAAGATCATTCCTAGGAGGAATTAAGTGTGGATATGCAAATACTTCATATTTCAAAGGGAGTTTGGAAAGAGCCTGGATTACTGTTGGTTTTGCAGTCTGGGTTTGCTATATTAATTTACGATTTGAGTCTTCTGCTAATTGCTGTGTAGGCTTATTTACTTGTCATGGAAAGAAGATTCTCTTCTCCACCCTCCTAGTCCCCATCCCACCCCTGGTGCTGTCAGCAAGAACTGAAAAGATCAGCTGCTGGGCATTACCATCTTTCTTTGAAGTTCCAGACTTAGAGTGAATATAGATTAAGTGTGATTATTAATGATATCTTTTAATTAGTGTTTGACTGATGTGACCAATTATTCTGCTCAGGGTTTGGCATAAAGAAGTAAATTTTCCTTTAGATCAAATTGGAAGAAAACTAAGAGGGTTTTTCCTTCTTTTTTGTAATATAAAGTGTGGTTTCTTCTTGACAATCAGATAGGAGGTTCATTAAGGAAGGTCTATTCTAGATCAGGAAACTTGGAAATTTATGACACTTTCTTCTGCTCATTTCCTTTGCTTCTTTATAGTTGTGGATATTCTTCATTTGGCTTTAGCTTTTCAGTTATCTAAGCTCAGCCTTTTTAATGGTGTTTTTTAATTGCAGGAACTGGACTTGTCTATCCCTTATAGCTTGTTTTTCTAAAACAGACTTATTGTCATACTGACCTGTTCCAGTCATGGACTTCAGCATTATACCTAAGAGTATCATTAAATCCTCAGTTATTCATCTTTAATTTTTAGTAAGAATGCTGAAGAATTGTAATTGTTGCAATAGTCTCAGAACAGCACTTTTATTTATCTATAGAAAGCACTATATCTTATTACCAGGCCTGTGAGATTTGAGCGTTTCCTTTGACATGAATAGAGGAATTCACTTCTGCTTCTTTCTTAAAGGTTTCCTGTGATTCATTGTAATAGTATTTATTCATCTTGCAAATTAAATGGCTGAAGAAATGAAAGACAACTGTTCCCTCACTGTGCTTCTCTTCCCCGCATCTCCCATAATGCAAAGACAGATAGAACTCTAAGGCAACATAATGATTGTTTATAGCATAGTAACTGTCTCTTTTACTTGCCGTGGACAAATGAGAGGTCATCCCTGCTAGTGTAGATGTCTACTGTCCTCTTACTTTGATTATGATTATTGATGATTTGGATTTCACCTCTCAAACTCAAGCTTCAGAGCACTAGGTTCAAGTGAAGTCCCATTTCTGTTTCTGTGCTGACTGATTAAAGACCTTTGAAGTTGAATAGCTGGCTCGCTCTTAATTTCATTTACTCACCTTGTCTCACATCCAAATTTCAGTCTATATACAAAAAAGTCTGTGCAGAGTTTCATTTCAATTTCTGCTGGGCTTTCAGGCATACCATTGCTGAAACGCAGCTTCTGGATTAGGTGAGATGTTTGTGCAATGTGAACAGTGACTAAAGAAAGATGACAGGGTTCCTCTAGCCCAGGTAATACCAAACATCTTCCAGATACCAGAAGTCCTTGTTTGTTTGTTTGTTTCCTAACAGAGGGACTGAAGCAGGAAATGGAGAAATCAGGTGGATTTTTCTGTGGGGAGGCAGGGAAGGAAATAAGGGGAGAAACAGCAACAACTGGTATCAGCAAATAATTTGTTCTGTGGCAAAAGCATAACCTTTTTCAAAGTAATTTTCCTGGCCAGGCATTTAAGTCAACTGTCCCAACTGTGTGCATTTACAGATACCAGATTTATTATAGACTTTGTATATATCTGCCTTGCAGTAGTTATTTTCTGAAAAACTACTGCCAGGTGCTTTTTGTCTAAGTATTTCTATCTGACATGATATAAATTAAATAATTAGAATAACTATTTTTAAAAGCATTTGAAGTGTTTGAAGGAGATAATTAATCTGTGGTACAAAATTAATCTGTTTAATGGCAAACAAAGAAATAAGGAAATGTTATTTACTCATGTTCCTACTCAAACAAAAATATTCCCTTATCTTGCAAGAGAAAAATATTTCGAGGAATACCAAAGACCAAGATTTCTAAAGGACCTATGAAAAAATGTTAAGAATTCTGACTGCTTTGTAAGAAAACATGCTAGAATGAAGCAAATCATTCAGTAGATTGTGCATTTTGCTTATCAAGCAAAGTAATGCTGTATGCAAAAAAAAAAAAAAAATCAAATTATAAAAAGCTTTTAGTTATCTCCTAAGTGTCCATAACTTCTTTGTGAAAGTAATACTAAAAGTGCACATACATTCTGTGGAACTAGTAGAGTGTCCATACTTGAAATTTTACCTGAGTGAATATGTGAACAAATTCTAAATAAGATTTGATTTTTACAGAACTTAATCATTTTAGTGGCTCATAAGCCTTTGAAATGAACATATGCCAACAGGGCACAACCTACAAACTGAGGTTCAAATCTAAACATCTTTAAAATGCTGATATGATCAGCATTTAGATGAAGGTCTAAGGTCCTGGTTCAGTTTATTACAAGACAGCTGTAAAATTTGTATTTTGATGCAATAAATTCCTCAGAGTTTGCAGTGTCCAGGTATTTGGTGTAGAGTGTTGCTTGATTGGGTCACTCTGTCTGATTTTGATGTTACTTCTAAATTCATTATTATTTAAAAAATATTTTTACATTTTAATTCTCATCTTGTAGCTGACTGTATTGGGTTTGGCTAAGCTAGAGTTAATTCTCCACAGAGCATCCTTCTAGTGATGTGTTTTGCAATTAATTAACTCCAGCTCAACCAAACCCAATACACTGATATATCTTTCGAGACAATAAGCTTTATGCTGACTGTATGTGAAACACTGAAATCCCTTTAATCTCGGGGTTTATTTTAATGCGTAGAAGCAAGGATAACATAGAGACTATTCTGCATTAGCTTGTTGTGGGATCCTACTACTGTCTCCTATCTTGAATTCTGTTTTGGAGCGATCCAGTACATCACTTTAAGGTTTGAAAAATCTTCAAGACCTTGCTAATGCCCTCTAAGAGCAGTTAATCTCACCATTGCATATTTTGAAGAATGGAGGGAAAATATTTTTCAAATATGAACTTTCAATTGAAAGGCTTATTTCACTAACACAGATATATCCCGTTCATATTCCATTTAATAGAAGCCATCTGGATAATGAAGGCCCTGTATTTTGTAATGCACTGGCAGGTCTAGCATTTATTTATTTGTTTGCTTTTTTGTTTATTATTATAATAATCATTATCATTATTAAGTTCTTGTTTCTTCCTTTTGAAACTGCTTCATTCCAATATGTCAGTTCCATTCCCTGTGTTGCTAACTTTTTGCTTCCTTCATACATGAAAATTATTCCAATAGCTTGAAAGGTGCCATTGTTCCATAATTAACTTGGAAGGGTAATTACATCTGATTTAATATAATGAGGTCATTAAATTAAGTACTTTAACCATAGCCTACAACACTTTGTTTTGTGCTCTTACAAAATTAAGCTCAGATGCCAAAGCCAGAGATGAACTTAATTTATAAAATAAGAGTGCTGTGATGCTAAATACCTTTCACCAAAAACTAAAGTACTTTTCTACTGACCATATTGTAGGCTGTGCAGCATGCACAGAAGCCCTTCATCTAGGAAGGGCTGTATTTGAAAACAATTTATTCTGCTGCATCCAGACAAGAAGGAATTCCCTGCTTCACAAACATGCCTGTATTCTGCATAAGTGTACTGCAGGTGGTGAACATCAGGAGGCAAAGCAGGGAGCACCTTTCAGCAGAGCTGGAAGATGTGACATTTCTGCATTCTATCCATGCCAGAAACCCACAGGTTATGAGGTGGTACTTGTTGGGATAGGGAGTAAAGAGCCATTTTTGTATGCCTGTCATGCCCTGAGATTGATGTTCACTTGGAGCGTGTTACATTCAGCCAGTATAATTTTGATGAACAGGGTATGGTTTCCCTTTGTGAGGCAAGGAGGAGCACTGCCTTCATAGTCACAGGGTTGTTGACAAAGCTGAGCCTGAACTTCACCACAACAATGTGTAGATAAATTTTTGGCGTAAGAATTACTTTTGGGACCCAGCAGTTTAACTGCTCAAGTTCAGTGACAAAAGTAAAATGCTCAGACCTATCACTTTATATAGAGAGACTTGTTTCAAATTATGCATCAATATCTGTTCATTCTGTTATGCTTTGCACTGTATTAGGATGAACTACCTGCAGCCTCTTGCAAAAGTGTAAATATTTACTTTCAAAGGCAGCGTGTGTGTTTTTCTTATTACAAAATTATTGCGCTGAGAGCTGAGGACTTCCATCTTCGCAGCTCAAGACAGTCTGAAAGTATGCATAATTGGCTAATTCAGCTGTCTAGTAAGAATTTTAAAAGGAGGGCTCAGGAGCTATTTTGTGTGCCATGTTTACTGGCAATGGAATACTATTTTATTTCATAAGCAGCTTTTCTTATTTCATAGGAAATACTCAGATGGAAAAATACATAAGAAAAGCAAAATTAGATCACAAAACAGAGCTACTTTTACAGTCTTGGGGAATCCAAAGCAAGTGGCCTTACAGCAGGCCAAGGAATTGCTGGCCTTATTTCAGAGGTCTGATGCTCCCCTAATCCACCTCAATAAGCAGGGCTTACTCTCTGATATTCGGCTTTAGTGTCAGGGAGTGTACAAAGTGTACTTTCAGCACCAGAGGAGAAGTAGGAGGCTCCTGTTGTTTTTTTATCATTCCTCTTTAAAGGTGCCACCTGTCTATCTGGCAATCTCCATTCACCCACATGTAGAGGCAGAAGTACTTCATGTACTTTTTCCTGGCAACTTGCTCAGTAAGAATTTTTATATTTTTATCACATAACCAAAATCAAATGTGATATTTTATTTATTTCTTAAATTAACAAGTAACTCTTGTAATAACAAATGCTGAACATTTTGCAGAAGAATCAGATATATGCATGAGTTAGTGTGATGAGAAATTGATCCCTCCTTTCCCTGAAACAACACAGTTAGGCACAAAGAAAGGATGCAGAATTGCTTTGGGTGGTACAAAGGAGTAGAGCTGGGAGTACTGGAGTCAGATGGTAAAAAAGAGAAATCAGCACAGGCTGAGCACTCAGAAAAAAAATCTTAATGAGTTAGCATCCCAAGAGGTGTAAAGAAATCCCTGTCATGTAAACTTCACAATGCATTGAATGACAGAATAATCCTACTCTGGCAGAAGAAGGCACTTACAATTTAACTAATAATTCCAGGCCAAATTCTCATGGCATAAATAAGACAAACTCTGCTGATGTCAAAGGAGACCCACCTTTTCATGCCAAGAAAGTATACAGTCTTCCCCGCTACTCTGAATGCAGCACAGTTTTGAACAGGGATCATTAATCCCTGAGAGGCAGAAGCCTATGTGAATACTTAATTTTCAAGGAGGGTGTTTGTGGGGGTTTTTTTTGGGGGGGGGTTATTGTCTTTTGTGTGTTTGTTTTTTTTTTCACTGTGATGAAAGCCTGAATGAGAAAAGGCAAACTGTGGCATGCTTTCTTTAAAACCCAACGTGTGGTGTTTGTTTCAGCAGTCTTCACCCTAGCTATGTAGCTATGTCTCATGTGAATGTGTGATTTTTCCAAATCAGTTAGTGCCAAATAGAATTGAAGAGAACTGAAACTTTATTTTTTAAATGAATATACATAATGCAGCTAAGGGCATAAATGCAAGGACCCAGCATTGTAAACTCATTAATATTACTAAAGTCTCTGGGGGTTTTTTTGTAATTCTTCTCTCTTAGTACTTATTTAAAAAAATAAATCTCTCTTCTCTTTTTCTTCCTCTGCTTCCACCAGCTTAATCCCAATACTAGGTTCAAATTTGGCTTTCAGATGTATTCTGGGAAATAATCTAACTTCACACTTTCAGATCTTCATGTTTCCCATACAATCATAGGATGGTTTGGGTTGGAAATGACCTCTAAAGGTCATCTAATCCGACCCTCTCTGTGGCAAGCCCAAAGCCCTGTTGAGCCTCACCTTGAATATCTCTAGGGATGGAGCTCCAACCGCCTCCCTGGACAAGCCATTCCAGTACTCTGCCATCCTCATGGTAAAGAACGTGTTCCTGATATCCAACTTAAATCTACTCTTGTCTAGTTTGAAACCATTTCCCCTCATACTATCACTACAGGCCTTTGTAAACAGTCTCTCTCCATCCTTGTGGTAGGCCCCCTTCAGATACTGGAAGTTCACTATTAGGTCTCCATGGAACCTCCCCTTACCTGTCCTGAGCAACCCCAGCTTCCTCAGCCTGTCTTCATAACAGAGGTGTTCAAACACCGTGATCATTTTCATGTCCTTCCTCTGGATCTGCTCCATCAGGTCCACACACCTAGCAGCAATTGACAATCGGGCTCACCAGCTGAAGAGATGCAGAGATCTGCTGGCAAAAATCCAACAGAGAGCTATAAGGACAATTGTGGGACTTGAACATCTCTCCTGTGAAGAAAGACTGAGAGAACTGGGACGGTTTAGTCTGGAGAGGTGGGTGTCAAGATAGACTATAATAATACAATAGAATTGGCCAATTTGGAAGAGACCTCCAACATGATCCAGTCCAACCTATCACCCAGCCCTAACCAATCAACTAGACCATGGCACTAAGTGCCCCATCCAGTCTTCTTGAACACCTTCAGGGATGGTGACTCCACCACCTCCCTGGACAGCCCATTCCAATGGCAAGTCACTCTCTCTGGGAAGAACTTCCTTCTAATATCATCAATAAAGATACTGAACAGGATTGGGCCCAGCACTGATCCCTGGGGCACATCACTAGTGACTGGTTGCCAGCTGGATGTGGCACCATTCACCTCTACTCTCTGGACATGGCCCTCCAGCTAGTTCTTGACCCATTTCAGAGTGAATCTGTCCAAGCCATGAGCTGCCAGCTTTGCCGGGAGCTTGTGGCAGAAGGTGTCAAAGGCTTTGCCTGAGTCCAGATAGACTACATCCACAACCTGACCTGCATTCACCAGGCAGGTAACCTGAGCCTGCCTGACCAACCAATGAGGTTGGTCAGGCAGGACCTGACCTTCCTAAATCCAGGCTAACAGGTCTGTAATTTCCTGGTTCCTCCTTCTGTCCCTTCTTGTGGATGGGCACCACATTGTCCAGCTTCCAGTCTTCACGGTTCTTTCCAGAGTCAGGACTGTTGATAAATTATAGAGAGTGGCTTGGCCAGCTCATCTGCCAACTCTCTGAGAACCCTAGGATGGATCCCATCTGGTCCCATGGACTTGTGAGGATCCAAGTGCCTCAGCAGGTCCCTTACTGATTCCTCTTCAATTACAGGAGGGCTATACTGGTCCCTGGCTCCATCTGTCTGTTCAGGAGGCCAGTTGTCCTGAAGACAATCTGTCCCACTATTGAAGATTGAGGCAAAGAAGGTGTTGAGTACCTCTGCCTTTTACTCATCTTTTGTTACGATGTTCCCCTCCGCATCCAATAAAGAGTGGAGGTTGTCCTTGCCCCTTCTTTTGCCATTAATGCATTTATAGAAACATTTTTTGTTTCCCTTTACAGCAGTGGCCAGTCTCAATTCTAAGAGGGTTTTTGCCTCTCTAGTTTTTTTCCTACAAGACCTAGCAACATCTTTAAACTCTTCCTGGGAAACCTCCCCTTTGTTCCAATAGTGATATGCCCTTTTTTTTCTCCCTAATTCCATTAGAAGCTTCTTGCCCATCCAGTCCATTGCCTCTCTTGTCAGCTCACCTTCTGGCACATTGGCACAGTCTGTTCCCGTGCCTTCAAGAGTTCTTTCTTGAAGTAGGTTCAGCCTTCCTGGACCCCTTTTATTTAAAGGGCTGTTTCCCAAGGAAGTCCTGTGTAGAGGTTTTGTTGATGTCCCTCCTGGGTTCACCATATATTGAAAACTCTACTATTATTTGTTACTATATTCTTCTCCACATCTGGTAAAGAGTGGAGGTTGTACTTGTCCCTTCTTTTGCCATTAATATATTTATAGATTAACATATACATAAAATACATATTATATAATATTCTATAT
>VWZI01024036.1:18789-35950 GCA_013396835.1 Psilopogon haemacephalus | reverse complement strand
TTTTGTTTTTGTTTTTGTATAGAAGTTCTGATGCAAGGGAGGGACCGATTTGCTTCAGTCAACGCCCCAGATGGTGTTACTTCTAAGATCACCTCACCCTCAACCTCTAGTGCCCTGTATCTGTTGTGCAAGGGCAACTGAAGAAGTGAGGGCGGCTGGAAGTGGTTTCCCTTGTCCTTCCTGACAAGTACCTGTATCCATTCTCCTTGTTTCTCGGTTTCGTCCCTCTGCTAACAGGGTCTGCAGAGCCTGGTGCCACATACCTAACTCCCCTTCACATTCCCTTATAGTCCTTAGTCTTCCTACTTCATCCTTCAGTTCTGCCACTGGGTTAAGCAGATAATTGATCTGCTCACACCTAACGCGGGCATTGTCTCTGCCACCCTCAGCTTCGAGTGCCAGGCTCCAACACTCATTACAGGCAGTTGCCTGGGGTCCTGCATGCTTACCTGTGGGCTCTGTTTGGGTACCCACAGAATTACGAACAGCCTTTGACCGGGTTCTAACCACGTCGCGATTCTTTCCAGGCACTGACCTTGTTTTTCCTCTCGTTCCCCACCCCCGCGGCGTGCGCTGCTGTCTGGGCTCAGCGGAGCAAGCTGCGCCCTGCCCGGGCTGGGCCTGGCGCCGCCGCCGCTGCCTCTCCCTTAGACCTGCCGCGCGCCCGGCACCGGCCCTGCTGCGTCACTGCCTGCGGCCTGCAGGTACAGCTCGGATCTGGCCGCGCCTGCCGCTTCCCTCCCGCCTTGTGGGGTTTGCTGCTGGGGGAAGAGCCCTTCAAACAAACAAACAAACAAAACTTCGAAGAAGCTTCAAAAACGCTTTAATGCTGCGCCTGTTAGCGGAGGTGGCTTCGGCACTGCTCCCTGCCCGAAGCTGGGTCTGGTGCCGCCGCTGCCAATCATTTAAATCTGCCGTGCGCCCGGCACCGCCTCTGTTGCGGTGATGAAGGTGCCAGTCTCTTCCTTTCTCTTTTTTGCGACGCTCAGTGACAGGACAAAGCACAATAGGTACAAGCTAGAACACAGGAGGTTCCATCCCAATATGAGGAAACACTTTATGGTGAGGGCGATGGAGAACAAGAACATGATGCCCAGAGAGATCGTGGAATCTCTTTCTCTGAAGAATTTCAAAGCATGCCTCAGATGTGTTCCTGTGCAAACCTCCCTAGGTGATTCTGCTTCGACAGGAGGTTTGGACTTGATGATCTGTAGAGGTCTGTTCCAACCCGTAACATTCTGTGATTCCATCGTTCTTTCAAGCTTCTTTGCAAGGCTCCAGGGAATTATTAACACTAGCAATTTCAGTGAAGGACTTCTGAGCCTGGAATGAAAGCTGATGTCATCAGGTAACCAAAAATCTGATGAGAGATAGTAAGAAATAAAAAATAAGCCAGCTGAAACTTGGACTGTGACTTCCAAATATTCACAATACCCATATAAATTTGGCTTATTAGGCCCAGGCAGAACATTGTTTGAAACTCCAAATGGAAAGAGCTGAGTGTAATTAGATGCAGTATGTAGGTCAAGGCAGCACACAAGTTTTATAAACTTATTAGAATATTGTTTGGGATCTGGATAGCCTTGACTCATCTGTCTTTATTCAGTCTAGATTTAAGAAAAGAAGAGAAATCTTGCCACTGACACTAGCAGAAATAAGCAGAATTGCCCTGCAGAAATAGCATCACAGTTGATCTGGTCTTTTTTTATTTTCAGTGTGTAAAGAGACAGCCTCTCTAGCTGGAAGAGATGAGACCTCAGCCTAAAAGCCTCTGAAGTACAGGCATTTGAATCAGCAATGTTATGCAAATGTGATATTTATGTAACTTCTTCAAATGCTTGTAAAAAGAACAAGGCTTTGCAGGATATGTCTGCCTGTCCAGTGATGCAACATGTCAGTTTCTGGGATTCTCAAATAACACTGTGGATTTTGAATTGAGAATGACTTTTTATTCTGGCAAAAAATATTCTGGACACTGAGTTTCCTGTAATGCACATATATGGTGAAATTTTCCTCAGTTTCATTGCTTTCACAAGCAGAGTTCAACAAATCGTTGATCACAACTGTATTTACTATATTAGGGGGAAATAAATTGTTACCACTTTGACTTTCAGATGAGTCGTCAACGAATTTGGTAAAAGAATATTTACAGAGCAGTTCCTGCCAGCAGCAATCAGACAACACATTATTCTTAAGCGTAGCAAAATGGTAGTGACTGGCATTCTCCAAAAGGTTTTTTACAAAATGAAATTTCCCACAGCTGCTAGACTGTCCAGAATAGCAGAAAAGTGGTGCTTCCAGCACATCCGTTTATAATAGCCATGCAGAAGGCTTTAAAAATTTTGGTCACTACTCTTTGTCATAGACTACCTTGTGCACTTTCTGAAGTGTCCTGATTTCTCCTGCTCACTTCTCATTCCTGATGCAAGAGCACTGCTCTGTCGCTCTCTTCTTAAGGTGGTCACTGGCTGCTGGTGGATACAGTCTGACATAAGAACCCACAATGCTTCAAAATTGGTATTTTCTCTGTTGCATTAGAGTGACTGTCATGGAGGCAGGGAATTAATGTGCCTGAGTCAGGAATTAAAAAAATAGAATTATGTTTATTTCCATGAAAATCTCACCCCCAAACTATATGCGGAAGTAGTTTAGGTTTATTTACAGGCTCAATTTGATCGGGAAAATCTTCAAAGGATATTATGGGCAAATTTAGAGATTTGGGAAGCAGAAAATGGAAAAGGCTAAGCTACAAACACAGCTTTACCCCGCTATCAATCAGGCTGAGCAGAGAATTAAGGGAACAGCCGGCTTTACTCATGGCAGTGAGATAGGTATTTGGTGATGATCCCTTGCTGGATTTCTCTGCTTGGCTGCCTTCTGACGCTGCAAGCAACATCCAATCACAAATTCAAACAGCAAAAGTCCAAAGCAAGTGGAAAAGCTGCCAGACTCAGAAGTGTCTCAAAAACATGGCTTCCACTAGACAGAGATTTGTTGAAGTGATGCTGCCTCAGCAGCAGCAGGGGAGAGCCAAACTGCTAGGGTCTCTGCCAGCCAGAATAACAGCCAGGAAATCAAGGCTGTGGTTGGGTCCCAGAGTAGCCAGGTCTGGGTGCCACTGGCAGCTCTCTCAAATGGACCCCAGGACTTGCCAAGCTTGCAAGACTGCACAGAAGTGGGGGACTATCCAAAAGCAGGGACAATGCAAAACCGAGAGATGTGCAAACAGGTATGAGGCATCCAAAAGCAGGGACAGTCCAAAATAGGAACTCTTTCAAGGTGGGAACCTGTCCTGTTGGGAGCTCTTTCAAGATGGGAACTCTTTCAAGGGAAGAACCCTGTACCTCTTTCCCATGCTCTATTTATGCTTTTCTAGATAAAGTGTCCATTTTCCATTAATACTGGGCGCTAAGAACCCAGCCAACCACCAGTCCAATTCCCAGCATGGGCTTCTACACAGGCCAGCACACATACAGAGAAAGGCACCTTTTGCTGCTCCAGCTTTAAGACCACACAGGGTGGGGTGGGGAAAGCCGGTTTCACACCTTCTTCTCCTCCCCATTCAAACCCACAGGGGGAAGAGAAGGAAGGAATTTGGAGTTCTCTGGGACAATGAGTGATGCCTCCAGACTGCAAGTACCCATACAGTTTGTCATCTGATGATATGAAGCCCATAATAAGCTTGTCTGGAGATGGCAGATTGACTCAAAACTTACATATATAGTCCCTGAACAGCAGCATCCATCACTGAAATGACTCACAAATGTCAGAGTGTGTCATCATAATGGCAATGGTCCTACAGGGCATTTAAGAGACTGTAAAGCTCAAAGCCCAGGTATGCTGTGGTGAGGCATACTATGAAAATGTTAGCATTTCACTCAAGTATACCAGCAACCAAGCACCACATAGCCACTCACTACTTCTTCCTCAGTGGGATAGAGAGAAGAGTCGGGGAAAAAAAAAAGTAAAATTAATAGAGTGGGAGAAGAGCAGCTTAATAACTAAACTAGACTGAAATAGCACTAATAATAAATTACAAAAATAATAATTGTAATTAAAAAATTATATAGTGAGTTAAATAAATAAAGAAAATCCAGGACAAATGATGCTCGTTACAACTGCTCAGCACTTTTCGCCGAGGCCCAGCCACCCGTGAGCAGCAATTTACCTCTCCTGTCCCAGTTCTCCTCCAGTTTATGTATTCAGCATGACATTTTATGATATCATTCCCCTTTTGTTCTCAAGGGAGAGTTCAACTTAGCAGATATTTGCTGAAAATACAATACAGCAGGGAGAGGACAGTCTTGGAGATTCCTGGAGTGTGTGGATAACTTCAGGAGTGTGTGTGGAGTGAGGGAACCAATGAGGGAAGGAGCCATCCTGGACCTGCTTCTTGTGAATAGAGAAGTAAAAGTTGGAGACTACCTGGGGTTCAGTGATTATGAGATGATAAAATTCTCTATACTTGGGAAAACAAAGAGAGGGGTTAGTAAAACGTCCACCTTGAACTGCCACAGGACAAACTTTGGTCTTTTCAGGAGACTGATTGACAAAGTCTCTTTGGAGGCCACCCTGAAGGATATAGGAGTACAGGAAGATTGGGCAGACTTAAAAGCACAGGTGCAGGCATCCCTGTGTGCTGAAAAACGAGTCATCAGGAAGGTGTCTGGCATGGCCTCTCATGAGGACTACAAAGACGTAGTGAAGCTATGTGGGGAGAAGATTAGGAGAGCCAAAGCACAGCTAGAGCTCAATGTAGCTATAGCCATTTAGGATAACAAGAAATGTTTCTATAAATTCATTAACAACAAAAGGAGGACTGGGGAAAATCTGCATCCTGCATTGTGTGCAGAGGGAAGCATGACTAAGGATGAGGGGAAGACTGAAGATCTCAATGCTTACTCTGTCTCATTCTTTTGCACTGAAACCAGCAGTGCTCTGGACACCCAGCCTCATGAAATAGGAGTCAAGTAGGGCAATCCGAATGAGGTCATCACAATAAATGAGGCAGTGGTCAGAGATCTGCTGCACCACACAGACACACACAAGTCTATGGGGCTGGATGGGCAACACCTAAAGGTGCTGAAGGAGCTGGCAGATGTGCTCACAAAGTCACTCTCCATTATTCACCTGAAGTCCTGGCTAGCTGGGGAGGTGCCAGTGGACTGGAGGGTAGCAAATGTGACACCTATCTACAAGAAAGGAAGAAAGCAGGATCCAGGAAACTATAGACCTGTGAGTCTGACCTCAGTACCAGGGAAGGTCATGGAGCAGGTCATCTAAGGGGCTATTACACATTACGTAGAGAATAACCAGGGGATCAGGCCCAGACAGCATGGGTTTAGGAAGGGCAAGTCCTGCTTGACCAACCTGATCTCCTTCTATGGCAGGATGACCTGGCTACTGGATGAAGGAAAGGCTGTGGGTATTGTCTACCTAGACTTCCCAAGAGCCTTTGACAGAATTTTTGGGGCCAAGCTGACTGCTCATGGCTTGGATAATCACAGCTCTGCTGAATAAAGCACTGGCTGGATGAAAGGCCCCAAAGGGTGGTGGTCAATGGAGTTAAATCCAGCTGGCTGCTGGTCACAAGTGGTATTTCCCAGGACTCAGTATTGGTACCACTTCTGTTTAACATCTATATTGATCACCTTAATAAAGACATAGAGTGTGTCACTCTTAACTTTGCAGATGGCATCAAGTTGGGTAGCAGCGTTGATTGTCATGAGGGTAGGGAGGCTCTACAGAGGGACTTGCACAAATTGGCTCAGTGGGTCAATGTTAATGGCATAAGCTTCAACAAGGCCAAATGCCAGGTCCTGCACTCGGGCCACAACAACTCCAAGCAATGTTACAGGCTTGAGGAAGAGTGGCTGGAGAGCTGTGTGGCAGAAAGAGACCTCAGTTTTGAAACAGACAAAAAGATGAAAATGAGCAAGCAGTGTGCCCAGGTGGCCAAGAAAGCCAATGGCATCCTGGCTTGTACTAGAAATGCTGTGTCCAACAGGGGATAGGGTGGATTGTCCCCTTGTACTCGGCTCTGGTGAGGCCACACAGAATCACAGAATTTCTTAAATTGGAAAAGACCTTCAAGATCATTAAGCCAAATCATTAGTTTCACACTGACAAGTCCTTGACTAAATCAAATCCCTCAGCACAACATCTAATCACTATGAATCACTATGGTCAAAAGGACTACCAGGATTATCCAGTCCAACCTTCATCCCAGCACCCTTAATCACTAGACCATATCCTCAAGCGTCACATCTAATCTTTTTTTAAACACCTCCAGGGATGGCGACTCCACCACCTCCACTTTGAGTACTGTGTTCACTTTTGGGCACCTCATTACAAGAGGGATGTGGAGGTGCTGGAGTGAGTGCAGATTTGGATAATGAAACTGTTGGAGAGCCTGGAAAAGAAATCTTATGAAGAGCGACTGAAAGAGCTGAGACTGTTTAGTTTGAAGAAGCGGAGGCTTGAGGGAAGGCCCCATCACTGTCTGCAGGTATCTGAAAGGACATTATGGAGAGTTTGCTGCTGGTCTCTTCTAACAGATAAATAGTGACAGAACTAAGGGGAATGGCCTCAAGCTGCAACTAGGTAGGTTTAGACTAGATAGTAGGAAACATTTTTTTCCCTGCAAGAGTGGTCAGGCATTGGAATGGGCTGTCCAGGCAGGTTGTTGAGTCACCAACCCTAGATGTATTTAAAAGTTGTTTGGATGTGGTGCTTCAGGATGTGGTTTAAGGGTGAACTTTGTAGAGTAGGGATGTCAGTTGGACTTGGTCATCCCAGTCATCTTTTCAAACCAGAATATTTATGTGATTTTGTGAATAGAGAATATCCCAGTCATCTGTTGTGGACATGCTCCCTCCCAGTGTTCTGTGCATCTGCTGGCTAACAGAGCATATGAAGCTGAAAAATCCCTAACTTAGGATAAACATTATTAGCAATAACTAAATTGTAAGTGTGTTATCAACTTTATTTTCACTCTAAATCCAAATCACAGCACTGTAACAGCTACTAGGAAGAATATTAATTCTATCCCAGTGTTTTGGTTTGAGCCTACCCAGCTGGGAACAAAGCACCATACAGTGGTCAGTTCCAGCCTGTTCCACATTGTTTCTGCTGTGGCAATGTGGTGTCCCTCTGAAGGGAAACAGTCCTCTGTGAACTTCTCCCACCATTGTGGATCCCTCCCACAGGCTGTAATCGTCTCAGTGACAGACTGATACAGTACAGGCTTTTTTCAGAGTTATGGACTTATTTAGGATCAATCTTCTGCTTCACTGTGGGGTCCTCCGTGAGCTGAGAGGATTCTGCTGCACTGCTATTCTCTTAAGCATTGCCAAGGGCTTGGCCTGCCATCTCACCACAGACCAATGGAAAATGGCTGCTTTGGTGTGCTCCTCTTGCTTCTTCCTCACTGAACCTCATATGGTTCCAATTGAGAGTCATCTGGTTCTCTTACAATTGTGGTGTTGGGTAGGTTGGATCTCTGTTTTGATTTTCCCCATGGGGAATTTAAAAATAATTCTGCAATTTGGCATTCGGCAGGGTTTTTCTTAATGTGTTTAGGCCACAGAATGACTTATTTCTGCTTGTAATCTTCAATATATTAGTTTTCTGTGTCATCATCTCTGCACCAGGCTGGGTAGGCTGAAGTTTCCTGCTTCTGACTGAGCTGAAGGTTAAATAATTTGGGAAAAGATTCCTACCCCCTGTTCAAAATGTTGGGTCCTACAAATTCTGCAGACCCTGTAGCCCTTCTCTATAGACTTATTCTGTTTCACAGAAGACTTGTTATACACAAGAGCTCCTTCTTTATTGCTGTGTATGGAGAGGCAAAAGTGAGGCACAAAGAAACATTTACCTTCATGGGAAGCACAGAGAGATCAAGAGCCCATAAGGTGGCCAGACCTTAGAACATCCCAAAGTAGGCTGTCTGAGTGTTGAAATTCTCAAAAATAACTGCAGTATGTACATGAGACTAAAGTGTTCTCTTGCTGATGAAGGGATAGAGGCTAGTAAAATTAACCTAATGTGTTTTTCTGTCACTGTCTGGTCTGTAATACTCAGAAACAGCATTTGTCCTGCCACCAAAAAGCACATGTCTGGAGACCAGAAGAATGAGCTGTTTGTCGGCAAGCTCCATGCCTGATTTGGTCAATGATGCACTCACACAGTTGTTTAGACCTGATATTGAGATCTACTCTCTTCAAGTGGTCCATCTTCCATACTTTTGGGTAATAGAGTTGTATACAAAGATGGCCACTATCAGAGGATTCCAGTAATTTCCATGGTAGCATCAAGTGCAGCCATAGAGGAAGAACCTATTAAATTAAACAGCTGTTGGTACTCTATCAGTGACTTCCTGATCATCTAAGAAGTAGGATTGTACTTGATGTTAGCTTAGTGGTAACACGTGACACATTTTACTATTTTAATTTTTGGCCACATAGAAAATCATTGATGAAGAAAGGTTGAACATGTATTTTTCCTCTGATGATAGCTGTCTGGAGGGAGGAGTGTAAAGATGGAACATGAACTGGTTCATGGATGTGCAAGTAAAGGCCAAGGTAATGCTGGGAATATCCACAACAATAGGCCATCACTTTTCAATGTCATTTTTCTCAGAATGTGTGATGCTACAAAATCATTCTTATATGATCTGCAAGCCAACTCAACACTTTATGCATCTTGTGGACATTAGCAACTCTCTTCACTTTACAAGTCAAAAATCGCCTGATTAGTTTTATGCCATGCCAAGAACTGATTATTCCCTTTAAGGGGCATGCTGTTCATCTCATAATATTCCAGTGCTGTAAGAGAGCCCACATAATTTTGGTTTTGAGCAGTGGTAGAAAAAATGGGGGCATGTGCTGGTTTGAGGCTAACTGGAATATTTTAATGAGAAAAATCAGATTATAGGCTGTGAAAAGAAAACAATAGTGATGTCTACTTCACTCATAAGTTTACTGAGATGTATAAAAGCAAGGACATAAACTTAGATAAAAGTGTGTCTCACTCTGTCTGCCGAGTCTGTTGGTGTATGTCTCTCTTCCTGGTTTCTAGCTGGATCTGTGTAACCCAACTAATCATTTCTGCTTCTAAGCCCCCTTGCCGATCTTTCCAGTTCACCTTGCACGTAAGGCAGATTCTAGGATACGGCTGGGGAGTGGAGAGAAGGTGGAAGGGTGGTTGGAAACCTCTGCTGGAGACTCTTATTTCTGGGAGGGCTATTGTGTTTCTGTATTACTTTTTTATTTGTATATTTCTGTATATAGCTGTAAATATTTGTAGTATATTGTAAATATCTGCTTGTAAATTGTGCTAAGCTGTGAATATAAAGCTTCATTCCTTAATTTCCAGCCAGCTGAGTGTAGTCTGGGTGAATTCAAAAGTGGGGGGATAACTCCCAAACCATCACAAGGCAATAAATTTTGCAGATACACAAATCTAGGGGAATGCTGGTTCATTGGTAAAAAAATTAAAGAGCCTATGAAATGTATATTCAGGCTAGGTAGTTCTATGCATATGATTTTTTAATTTGTTTGGTTGGTTTTAAAATTTATTTAGAAGCTGATTAATAAGGAAGCAGCCATCATAGCCATGGACATTATGTACTAAGAAAATGTAGTTTCAAAACTTTGTGTCCACAGAAAATCGATCACATCCATCAGTCATGTCCTCTTTAAACTACTATTTTTCTTCAGTTTTCCTTTCTGTCCTGTCTTCATTGCAAGGGGCAACCTTTGATAACTCCATGGCAAAAAGTTTGTTTGGGATATGCATACATTCCATGTCATAGTCAATGAAGCCTTAACCATGATACTCCTGGATTTTTGACAATGGTACCAGTTTACATGACAGAATTCTGTATAGCACTTCCAACTTCTACATTCATGCTATTTTCTAAATAGACCCTACACTCTTCACAAATAATCATAGCCAAGCAATCTGGCTTTTTGTTTGTTTGTTTGTTTGTTTGTTGTTTTTTTTTAACAGCCAGAGCTTTGTGCCTTTCTGTAACCATTCCCTAGAACTGCATTAACCAGCAGCATTTGAGGCACCTTGTACTTTTCCCCAAGATAGGTGTATAATAACCAAACAAGCAGAACTGGCAATAATAATAGCAGCTGTGGCAACAATAATACAATGTATGACAAAGCTCACAAAAGTTTCTCATCCCAAATATCTTCCTGACCTTCTTAACACCATAATAATGTTCATCATGTAAAAGAAGAAAGAAATCTTGAGTTTTTAACAACTGTTTGTAATTTTAAATTCTGCAGCCTTTTAACCCCTCAGGAGAATGTGTATATAGCAGATCTCATGCAAGGAAATGCGGCTTGATGTGATCTTTCCATGCAAGACCATGATGTTTTCTCATGTAGATTTTTTTGTTCTGCTTAACAGTTCTTAATTTTTCAGGTTCCTCTTGGCTATGAGTTCAACAAGACTTGCAGCCTTTCTCTTTGTTCTTGACCTCCCTTGCCAGGTTCAGTTCTAAGGAGGCCTTAGCTTCTCTTGTCATGTCCCTACATCCAGTGTCAACATTCTTGTATTCCTCTCAAGTGGTCAGTCCCTTCTTCCATGTTCTGTATACTGCTCCATCTGGAACCCTATGCATGTGACTTCTCCAAGCAGTTCCTTGAAAAGGCTAAAGTTAGCCCCTCTGAAGTCCAGGTTGTGTTTGTCCCTGATACTGCATGTGCTAGTGTTCAGGCATTTCAGAGAGGTGGCTAAGTATGCAGGTTTTGCTTAACAAGGATGGTAGGATATACCACAGTCATACACAGCCCCAGAATGATTTGCCTTCTGGTTATGATCTTTGGTGGTAGATAAGGAGCCTTTGTGGCAAGTCTTATTGAGCTGATTGCATGACATTTTGTACCCCACTCCCCAAATTGTTCCGTTTAAAGCTTGTTTCACTTGTTTCACTGCTTGCTACCAAAAGTTCACTTACCATTCCCAGACAAGTGTATTTCATCCCTTCCAAACAGGTTGTACTTATTCAAGAGTATCTTATTGTTATAAAACCCAAAGACCTCATGATGCTACCATTTTTGTAGCCAGAATTTAATGTTCATTATACATCTATGTCTGATTGCCCCTCCCCTTTCCTCAAACTAATAGGACCGAGGAAAAGATAACTCATGTACCAAACTATTTTACAAGTTCACTTAAGGCTTTGTAGTCCTCCTTGTATGCTGCTCAGTTTCTGGTTTGCTGTGTCATTCATGCCCATTTAAAAGAGTACAAGGGACAGTAGTCCATGCTTTTGATCAGTTGAGGTGTCCTCTCAGTAATGTCTCTGACATTAGTTCCCAGGAAGCAGCAAAACTCTTGCAGCTTCATGTTGGATCAGCAGATGAGTGTCTCCATGCCCTTTAATGAAGAGTCACCCACTACAAGTACTCATTCATATTTTGCAGTGTGTACTGTGTGCTGCTTCTACTTCCTGCAGCCCTTGATTGAGTGTCTGTGATTGTTAAAAACTCCTATTTGTAGTTGCAGTTGTGGAAGGTGGAGAGCAAAGAGAAGTTTTGTGAGTCACCAGTGTCCAAGGCAGCTAGTCACAGTGCTGTCTGAGAACTTGAGAGTATGGCAGTGTCAAGACATGGCCATCAGCCAATCCCAGTACAGTATGAAAACATGTGGGTTTTACTAAAGATGACATAAAATTTATAAAAACACAGGATTTTCCTGTAACTATTCCAGTACTCTAGGGTCCCTTTATGTTACGTGGTGTTCATGACTCCCTGAATTAGGTGTTGATTTTGTGGAACTTGCCAGATGCACAGATGTCCTCACATTTTTTTTTTAATACATTTTCTTTACATTTGTTTAACTATAGAATAAGCACAGAAAAATTAAAGGAGTTGACCCAAATAAGCAAGTAACATCTCCCACTATTCTACAGCCTTAGCAAAAAATGGATCCTAGGGGTTGAAACTGCCTCCAGACAGCTTCAAGTTTTAGGAGTAGCACTCAGATAACTGATCATACTAGGCCTTACTGAATTTGACAGTCATGTGGGGGCTATGTTTTTCACATAGATGAACTGTTCTTGAGTGGTTTCTCCAATGTATTGAGCACAAACAGGCTTTTCTTCAATGTCAAGCATGCAGGTCTCATCACTCTTTATCACTCTTTGCTCCTCCTCCCCTGCCCTTTCCCTAATGAAAAATGAAGTTATTGTAGCCATGGTGGTGATAGAGTGGATTGTGTCTCACAAAATTTAAAAAAAAAAAAGTGTTTCTGATAAAATCATGCTATTAAGAATGTGGAGATGGAAAGAAGTAAAATCACTTCTGGCTGTGTCACAACCCACAAAATTGTGCCAGAGATAGAACATACAAAGATATTGCCCTTGAGCTTACAAACTCTGCAAATTAGCAATAACTGCAGTGCCCAAGGATTTGCAATGTTCCAGTACAAACATTCAAAAATCCCTGATAGGGTGGGGGGAACACTGCAAGATGCCCTCATGCTGTGCCCTTTGTTGACCAGCCTAGAGCATGGAAACTGCTGCTCCATGCCTGGGAGGTGGGATCGGCAAGTGGCTCTGGCAGAGCAGCAGTATGGTTCAAGCCTTCAGCAGGCAGTCAAAAACTTTGGTTTTCCTAACATCTCAGGATGCAACAGGCTAAGAGGAGAGGGAGATAAAATATCTGTCATGTGTTGTGAGTTACTGTGTATACTCAGTCCACTCCTTGTCCACCTTTTGAGTTAGTTTTTAAGTATTTTCTATAGTTCTCACTATGTGAGCAGCTCTGGGACAGACTAGGGCTCACTGAAATCCCTAATTACAACCATAACCATAATTATTGTTGCATTTTAAGAGAGAAACTTTTTACTGAAAACTATGCACTATGGCTATTGTAGGAGAAGTAGGGTACATTCATTTTCCAAAAGAATTACATCCAAATAAATATTCCAAAATGCATTCCATCTTTTATTTTTCTTCTGAGATGCTGTCAGGAATACAGACTGGGAGAGCAATGGTACAGGAGTTAGTCACTCTTTCTGAATTAGTCTGTAAGTTAATAAAAGCTAATAAAGCCTGTATATTATATGAGAACACAAGCAGTGAAATCATGATAGTCCACTTGGAATTTTCTCTCAGACCATTTCATTCTACTGTTACACTATCTAGATATGCATAAATAAAGTTTTCAACCTATGGATGTTTCAGTTTGATTATAACTGATGTGAGTGTTCACATGTGTTCAATTTTTATATTCCCTGCTACAGTTCTCATGGCTGCTTTTGTTAATGTCATAGTTTAATATAGCATTGTCCCGGCATAGAATGATGGAGCATCCTAGGATTAATCCAATTCCTGGGCTCTCTTCTCCCTCTACTGTTCAAAGGTTTGGTAGGCGGTGAAGGGTGGGGCATCCCAGGTGGCCCCGGGACCCAGGGGGGGACCTCGGGATGCCCATATACGTGGAACCTTGAATCAATTGGCCGGCCAGGAGATTTTGGACACCTGATGGACAGTTTCATACGCCCCCGTAGGGTACTTAAACGGGTCAGCAGACATTTTCTTCGCTCTTTCCGGTCCCCTCGTCCACCGTCGTCCACGCAGTAGCTGGGAGAAGCCCCAGCCACGTGCACAGCAACAGGCAGCGAGGCACGGCAGCTTCCTTCTACGCGGCAAGGCTGACTCCCCTCTCTCTCCTTTCCCAGTTTCTCACCCTCTTCCTAATCCCTCTTTTATTTTCTTTAAATCGGTTCCCCTCCTTCCGCGGTCCCCCCTCGGTTTGGGAAGGAGCACGTTTTACCCCTTCCTTGCGTTTCGCGGGCATAATATAGGCGCGTCGGGATTTATTCTGTGTATAGCTTCTCTGTTCTCCCAAGTTCTAGTTTTTAAGCCATTATACCTGACATTTGAGCGATATTTGTGTCGTTTCTGCCGACTGAAAACCCAAAAGAACCGGCGAGGAGGGCACTAGGACCCCCTCGTCCCACGGGATACTGCATTTAATTAGTGCTATCCCGTGACAAGCATCAAGTGTGATGACTTTACTTTCTACATTTGTGCGAACAGCAGTAGTTACATATTGTGCAAGTTTTCTGACTCTGGTAGATTAAGGTACTAAACTACATTTTAACATAGAACTAAATATTGCAACCATTTCACGTGACTGTCTGGTCTCTCAACTTCCCTAAAACATTGAGAATGAGGACCGCAGCTGCTTAGGCTAGAGAGAGTGAACATAAGTATTGTGGAAAGTCTTAAATTGTGCCATTGCTGTTCTAAAATCTGTCTCCAAAAAGTGCTATACAACCTGGCACATTCAAACTCCAGCCTGGCTTGCCTGGAAACCTCCAGCTTAGCTTGTGTGCTACCACAAAGATGGCCCTGTGGTAAATTGTATCTTTCAGGCAATCAGTATTGTGCTTTATGCATCAAATTAAAAAGAGAATCAAGAACTCTCAACAGCTAAAACAGTGGCAAATTAATTAGCTCATCACCAGAAGTGTTAGGCTAGCCAAGCTACTTAGAATAGTGGCAGGTGCTTCTGCACATTTGAAAA
The DNA here is from genome assembly GCA_013396835.1 of Psilopogon haemacephalus. NCBI lineage: Eukaryota > Metazoa > Chordata > Aves > Piciformes > Megalaimidae > Psilopogon > Psilopogon haemacephalus. The sequence goes on along the minus strand of VWZI01024036.1, from coordinate 21,398 downwards.
TCAGACTATAAATGGTGAAGAAATTAAGTGCAGCATCATCTGAATGCAAAATGAATGCAGCAAGATGCTTGCTTTTAAAACCCTGCACAGTTGGGCTTAAATAAAACTGTTCCTTTCTGAATAGTGGATATACCCCTCAGGACATTCTAGCAGGATGATGTAAAGTAGTCTGGATATGGAGGGCCATACCATGAAACACAGGAAATAGCTGAAATATTTTTATATATTTATAATGCTAAGTAAATGGGAAATGACTACAATTGAGGTTGACAACACACTGCACAGTCCTTTTTTTTTTTCTGGCAGATGATCGCTTTTCACTGTCAACATATTTCTGAAATTGCATATACAAGCAAGGTATGTGAGCAAGTTCTGAAGCTAGAATTCAAAATATTTTCTTATAGCAAACTGCTTTCCATTTAAAAGTTTTGCTGTGCTGCTACTCAGCTCTTCTAGAAGGGTCCTGAATACTTCACACACACTTCAAGAGGTGATGGGTATAAACTACAGCACAGGAAGTTTCACCTCAACATGAGGAAGAAGTCCTTTACTGTAAGGGTCACAGGGCACTGGAACAGGCTCCCCAGAGAGGTTGTGGAGTCTCCTCCTCTGGAGACTTCCAAGACCAACTTGAATGTGTCCCTGTGTGATCTGTGCTAGATTGTATGGTTCTGCTCTAGTAGGGGAGTTACACTTAAAGAGCTCAGAGGTCCCTAACTTCTTGTGATCCTATGAAATAAGTCATCTTTTATAAGGCCCAAGAAGGAAAAGACATTTGAAGCTTTCAAATGGATTTTGTTTAAACTGATAGGTTGCAGGCTTTTAATATATTTTAAAGTTAATATTGTTTGGAAATATAATTAAATAGATCTTTCTTGATTCATTAAATCTAAGTGGTAATTCTAATCTAGCCCTGAAATCCAGATTAGGTCAAAAAGAAGCTATGCACCTTTTGCAATATTCGTAGTCTTTCTTAGGAAAGTGTGGAATGCTACACGAACAAGTGGACTCACAAAGAGTTGTTATCTATTTATATTAGTCTTCCAAGCTAACTCTGTTCCCATCTGCCCAGCAGTAAAACCATGTAGTTAATTTAAGGTGGATAATAATTCTTTCACAGTGAAATGTGAAGTACTCATTTTAAACATAAATTACTTTTTGTGGGGGAAAAATAAAAGTAAGCTTTCTGGGGTAGCAGTTTTAATTTAAAAAGCTATTAGAATTTTGCAAATAGGGTTCAATGTCCATTTAAATGTATTACCAATGTATTTACATGTAAAGTCTGATACCTTGTACTAATGCACGGAATTTTACAGGGTAACTCGACAATCCATTGTATGTGTCAATAAATTGTTCATGGTTTTTATGTGTATCTTGGTATATAAAGTTGCAGTTTTGTCATGAAGGCAGGGAATTAATGTGGCTGACTTAAGAACTTAAAAAAAATAGAATTATGTTTACTTCCCTGAAAATCTCACCCCCAAACTATATGCAGAAGTAGTTTAGGTTTATTTACAGGCTCAATTTGATTGGGAAAATCTTCAAAGGATATTATGGGCAAATTTAGAGATTTAGGAAGCAGGAAATGGAAAAGACTTAGCTACAAACACAGCTTTACCCCACTATTAATCAGGCTGAGCAGAGAATTAAGGGAACAGCCGGCTTTACTCACGGCGGTGAGATAGGTATTTGGTGATGATCCCTTGCTGGATTTCTCTGCTTGGCTGCCTTCTGATGCTGCAAGCAACATCCAATCACAAATCCAAACAGCAAAAGTCCAAAGCAAGTGGAAAAGCTGCCAGACTCAGAAGTGTCTCAAAAACATGGCTTCCACTAGACAGTGTCAGGAGAGAGCCAAACTACTAGGGTCTCTGCCAGCCAGAATAACAGCCAGGAAATCAAGGCTGTGGTAGGCTGTCAGGGTAGCCAGGTCTGGATGCCACTAGCAGCTCTCTCTCAAATGGGCCCCAGGACTTGCCAAGCTTGCAAGACTGCACAGAATGGTGCAGAAGTGGGGGACCATCCAAAGGCAGGGATGGTGCAAAACCGAGAGTTGTGTAAAAGGGTAGGAGCCATCCAAAAGCTGGGTCAGTCCAAACGGGAACTCTTTCAAGGCAGGAACTCTTTCACGGTGGGAACCTGTCCTGTTGGGATCTCTGTCAAGGTGAGAACCTTGCACCTTTTCCTTCACTTTATTTATGCTTTTCTAGACAAAGTGTCAGTTTCCCATTTTATACTGGATGCTAAGAACCCAGCCAACCACCAGCCCAATTCCCAGAGCAGGAGAAAGGCACCTTTTGCTGTTCCCCACTCAAACCCACAGTGGAGGAGGGGAAGGAAGGAATTTGGAGTGCTCTAGGACAAGTTTTCTCTGCAGCATGTACGCGAATAGGAAATGTGAATATATAATCCCATCTAAGGTAGGAGAAATGCCATATATATCATAGAAAAACCCAAAGGAAACTGCAAAACATTGGCAAATTCAGCCCTAGAAAAGATCTTGCTTTCCAAGAAGAACTCAAAATTATACTTCCCAGCAATTTTTATTAGATAATAGCAGTTAAATAGTAGCATTGTAAGTTGGAAACAATATGAAGAGCAGAAGCAAA
>VWZI01024036.1:0-13043 GCA_013396835.1 Psilopogon haemacephalus | reverse complement strand
TTTTTTTTTTTTTTTTAGCTTTGTAGAAGTCTGTTTAAAGTTCTGCAAAGAGCACCATCTTTTACTAAGACTAAACTTCAATTTTTATTAGTAAAGCAGAGCAAAAGCAGAAGCAGCAGCAGAAGCCAGCTACCTCTCAAACCCACAACCAGCCCCATGGAAAAGGCAAACACCCCAAAACTGAAAACCAGAAGCAGCAAACAGAAACTGGAAGCTTCTCATGTTACAATCTGAATTATGAGACCCATGATGCTTTGCTTCAGCCACCACATTCATTTTAAAGCTGGCATGATGTCAGTGTAGTACTGAACACTTACCAGCCACTTCCTGGCTAAACCCATGGAACCATTCATGTGTCCTGTTGGTCCATGTGCTGGCTTGAGGCTAACTGGAGTATTTTAATGAGAAAAATTAGATCACTGGTTATAAAGAGAAGATAATGATGATGTCTACATCAGTCTTTGGTTTGCTGAGAGGGATAAAAACCAAAAATCTAAACAATATAATCTCGCTTTTCTCCTGTGATGTTGTCCTGTTCACTTTTCTTTCTGGCCTCTGTCATTTAATCTAATTGCTTTCTTTTAACCCTGACACCTCATCTCTAATTTTGGCAGTTAACATGTAAGCTGTCCTTTGTTTATGTGTATGTTTCTGAGCTAGAGGGGGGAGGAGACAGAGTGTACATAAGTGTAAATACGTGTATACATTGTGTATATGTGCTTGTAAATTTTGCAATGCTGTAAATATAGCTTCATCTTACTTCCAAATTGAGTTAGTCTGGGTAATTTCAAATAGTGTGAAGGGATAGTACCTAAAACATTACAGTCCACCATCATAAATTGCCCTAAATTTAGTATGCAGCATCTCTACATGTCATCTAAGAGTTTGGATTATGTGTGTGTCTATGCGTCTGTATATGTATAGAGTTATTGAATGTGACTGTGTGTTTTTACTTAAGAAATGCAGAGGTCCTATTTTGCTTATGTAAGGCCTATGTTAACACTTGCTTCACAAAGAAAGTCTGATTGCACATTCTAGAAGTCCACGGGTTGTTTCTAAAGGCAAATGAACTAAGATGTAATTGGGGCTGAGGTTGTTCACATGCCTTCAGTAATGAGTACTGAAATCAGAAAGCCTGCTACATAATTGGAAAGACTGCTATATAAACAAAACAAAGCCAACAAAAGAAACTGCTTACATAGAAATCAGCATTATAGTACATAACATCATAGAAATCGAAAAATGTTACAGGTTGAATGGTACCTCTAGAGATTATCGAATCAAATCCCCCTGCCAAAGCAAGATCACCCAGAGCATGCCACACAGGAACGCATCCAGGTGGTTTTTTAAAGTCTCCAGAGAAGGAGACCAGCTGTTTGCAGTCCATCACCTTCATCTTGGGGTGGTAATTAAGATGAAGGTCTCTTTTCAGTGGTGTCAGTGATAGGACAAGAAATGATGTGTACAATTCTTTTAGTTCCTCACACAAGGGATGTTCAGGTCTCCTGCAGTCATCCTTGTAGCTATTTGTTGGACTGTTCACCAGGTCCCTGTCTTTCTTAAACTAGGGAACACAAATTTGGATATGGTGTTCCAAGTGTGGTATCACTAGGGTGGAGTAGAGGCAAAGAAGTACCTCCTTAGACCTGCTGGACACACTTTTCCTAGTCCACCCCAGGATGTCATTGGCCTTCTTGGCCACAAAGGCACATTGCTGTCCTGTGAATAATTTACTGTCCACTGAGACAGGTCTTTCTCCCTGGTGCTGCTTGCCAGTGGAATGACCTCTAGATTTTACTGGTTCCTGTCCTCCATCTGAGGAGGACCCTTCACTTGTCCTTATTGAACTTCATGTGGTTAGCCTTTGTCCAGCTCTCCAACCTGTTCAGATCTCATTGGATGGCAGCACAGCCTGACAGGCTGTCAGCCACCTTCCCAGTTTTCTATGATCAGCGAACTTGCTGAGGGTACACTCGATGCCCTCACCTAGGTCATTGATGAACATACTGAACAAAACTGGAACCATTACTGATCTGTGGGAAAGACCACTGGCCACAGGCCTCCAACTGGACTCTAAGCTGCTGATCACAACTCTCTGAACTCTCTTGTTGAGCCAATGATCCACCTTATGATCCAATCATCTAGCCTACTTTTCTTGAGTTTACCTATAAGGACACTATGTGAGATGGTATCAAAAGCATTGCAGAAATCAAGGTAGAAGATGTCCAGTGCTCACTATTCATCTATCCATTTGGTCATGCCCTCATAGAAGGCTGCCAAATTAGTAAAGCAAGATTTCCCCTTAGTAATTCTATGCTGGCTTCTCCTGATAACTGCATTTTCTTTCATGTGGTTAGAGATGGCCTCCAGAATGAGCTGCTCCATCATCTTCTCAGGGTTAGAGGTGAGGCTGACTGGTCTGTAATTGCCTGGGTCTTCCATCTTGCCATTTTTGAAGACTGGAGCGACATTGGTCCTCTTCCAGTGCCTGAGCACCTTCTCTGTTCTCCATGATCTTTCAAAAATGATGGAAAGTGGTACAGCAACAGAATCAGCCAGCTCCCTCAGTACTTGTGTATGCACCCCTTCAGTGTTCATGGGTTTATGTAGTATTAGTTCATCCAAGCTACCTCTAACCTGTTCCTTACTGATCAGACTTCCTCCAGTTTTACTTCCATACCTCCAGTGTCTGAGATTCCTGAGAGCACCAAGGCAAAGAAGACATTCAGTAACTCCACCATCTCTGCATCATCTGCTACCATGTCACCCCCATCACTTAGCAGTGGGCCCACATTTCCCCTGTTCTTCCTTTTACTATTGATGTTATTAAAGGAGCCCTTCTTGCTATCTTTCACCTTCCTGGCCAGATTTATTTCCAAGAGAGCCTTGGCCTTGTTTACTGCATCTTGACATACTCTGACAGTATTTCTATAGTCCTCTGAACTGACCAGACCCTTTTTCTACTTACTGTGAACTTTCCTCTTCCATTTTAGTTTTCCCAGCATCTCCTTGCTTATCCATGCAGGTCTTTTTAATGTTTGGTAACACTTTCTGTCAGAAGAATGAACATCAGATACAATGCAAGGATGATGACCCATCTCTAGTTTCTAGTGAAGAAGTAATTAAAACTCTCCTTTAAGAAACTTAAAATGGTACTATGATGAAGCCTCCAGACAGGCATGATAAAGGTGTAAATATCTGTATAGATACTACTTCCAAAGAAGATTGAAAAGTTATAATTATTGTATTTCTTCAATGCCTAATCAAACATTTTATTTTTTTTAGTTTTGAACTGGTTTTCAGACAGTGTTTAATTATTCTGTGAAGCTGTATGTAGAATATATAACATTAAGTAAACATTTTATGTAACAAAATTTGAGATTTCAAATTTTAAATCTGATTTTCTGCATTATTCTTGGAGTATTTATTTCACCAGAAGCAGGAATGTATCTTCCTTTCAGTGTTTTTTACAGCATTGTTCTTAATATTTTTTTTTGTTAGGCAAAATAGTTGGTATAAAGCAGACCTATATTGCTATAGACAGTATTCAAACATCTGTGTTTGTGGAATGTGCTATGTCACAATCTGCATATTGAGAATAGGCAATGCCATGGTGACCAGCAATGAATTTTCACCTCACCCTGGAAGGGAAGGCAAGAGGAGTACCGCTCTACTATGTTACTGTTGCTTAGTGTGCTGATTCTTTTGTATTTTTGTTGAGACTCTTAAATATTGGCAGAGACAGTTTTTGCAGTGTGAATCCTTTTAGGCTCAAACTGACTAACTCTGAAAAATGGGAGACATTTTATTAGTGACGTATGAAAACTTTTTATAGTTAGCTGGTTTTTATGTAATTTTTAAACTGCAAACTGGAGGAAAAAAAGTGTCTGCAAAATGCAGACTCCTTAAACTGAATGATTTGAGTTTGTATCTTGAGAGAGAATACAACAGATGTTAGCAGCCTTGTTCAAGTCTGCTAAAACTGAATGTAAATCACTAAAATCCAGGAAGTTTTCGAAGCTGTGATTCACACCAAGGTAACCAGGATATGTTTACCATAAACTCTTTATCCTAGTAAAAAAAGTGTTTAACATCTCATTGGATTTTGAGCATTGAGTTTCTCAAACCTCTAAGAGTTTCTTTAAGAGATGTGAAGCTTAGTTAAACATTAATACAAAATGATAAATCAGTAATCAGATTTGACTATAAGTAGCTCTCAATTTTTCTTTAAAAACCTAGTTTGATAGCAAGTGGTAGCAAAAAGCTGCATTAGATTGTGTATTTCTCATGCTTTGCCCTTAATTTTCCTTCCTTTGTTACATGTGGATGAAACAAGCAATCACCTGCAGAGCAATTTTGGAGTAAAGCTGATGCTCCTTTTTGCATATCATCAAAGATATCTTGAGAAATTCTAGGGACAAAGGCAAAATTCAAAATTGCACATAACCGATGTGCCTGGAAACAGTGTTAGGACACAGCATAGTTTATAAGTGGTAAGTCTTGAAAGGAAGACATACTCTAGCAATATCTTTTCTTTTTTCCCTCAGGTCAAGAAAGGTAAAAGGTATTAATAAATGCAGCTATCAGTCTAGCTCTGTAGCGCTCATGAGAGCAGCAAGCTCTGAAGACTATTAATACCTTAGTTCCTGGTGAGCTACAGAGCAGGCTGCAGAGTGTTGAAACTGGACTCAATTGTGTAGATGCTGTGCATGAGTACCTTCTACTCTCTTTCAAAAAAAGGTGTAAGATAACTCACCTTCCTTCATGCTATCAGACCTTGTTGTGACTTAATAGTCTTTCTGGGTAACTGTTTGGATACTTAGCCCCCTGAGCTGGAAGACAGAGAAGGAGAAGAGAATGAGACCCCCATTCTCCCATAAGTAATAATTTGCCACCTGTTACACCATGAAGGTGCATGCAAGTCTATGGGACCAGGTGAAATTCACCCAAGGGTGCTAAAGGAGCTGGCAAAAGAGCTTGCCAAGACACTGTCCATCATTTTTCCATCAGCCCTGGCTAACTGGTGAAGTCCCAGTGAACTGGAGTGTAAAGGGTTAAGCCCTTCTTGGGGTGTGGTGGAGGGTGGGGGGAGAGCTTACCTGAACTGGATCCTGACTCCTCCCTAAGGGTGGTCTGACCTGCTTTCAGGTGTCTTGTTTAGCCCTCTCCCACTTCCCACTGAGACCCTCTGTAAAGGGGAGATGAACTTCCTGTCTCTTCATTTTGTTCCCTGCTTCCTCACCAGCTCAACATCTTGCTTTCCTGCTGCATCACATGCTCTCCAAAAACATGTGGGGAGAGCAGACATATTTGTAAGGGAACTCTTAACTCACTGCATCTCGCCATCATCCTACATCCATCTGCATCTACCACCAATTTCCAACTTCACCGTTTGGATTCAACTTCCATCCACTCCCATCTATGGGTTGTTGGTTTGTTTTTAATTTTATACCTTGTTTTCTCCTTCCCCCATCCTCTGTAATTCCCCTTACCTAAAATACATTCTATTTATTGTTAAAGTTCATATTTTTACTTCCAAATCAAATTAAGTATTTATGGAGCTTTTGAGCTCAGGGGCCTAGCTTAAGCTAATACATGGAGGTTAGTAAATGTGACAGCCATCTACAAGAAGAGCTGGAAGGAAGACCCAGGACACTATAGGTCTGTCAGTCTGACCTCAGTGGCAGGAAAGATTATGAAGCAGATCATCATGAATGACATCATGTGTCTTGCATGGGAAAACCAAGTCAACATAGGTTTATGAAGGGAGAACCTTGTTTGACCAATCCGATCTCTTTCTATGACAAGGCGATCCACGTGGTGGATGAAGAAAAGATGTCAATGTTAGTTACAAAGTTGGTGAAGTGTCTAAAGAACAAGTCTTATGAGGAGTGGCTGAGGAAATTGGGATTGTTTAGTCTGGAGAAAAGGAGGCTAAGGGGAGAAGTCATCATTCTTTAAAAGTACCTGAAAGAAGGTTGTAGTGAGAAGGGGATCTTCTCCCTAGTACCGGGCAATAGAATGAGAGCAAATGGCCTGAGATTGTGTCATCAGAGATTTATGTCACATACTAGGAAATTTTTTTTTTACAGAAAGAATGGTCAGGCATTGGAGTAGGGTTCCCAGAGATGTGGTCAAGTCACTGTCCCTGGAGGTATTCAAGAAATATGTGGATGTGGCACTCTGGGACATGATTGGATGGCCAGGGTGGTGTTAGGTTGATGGTTGGACCTGATGATCTTAGAACCCTTTTCCAGTCAAAACAATTCTGATTTTATGACTCTGCACCACAGAAGGAGAAAGACAGGTGTGCTGTATTCTTTCTCAAGGGTTACTCTCCAGAGTTACTGGAATACAAATCTATGTAGCCCTAGGAAAAATTACTGCTGTTCTCATCTTTCCTGCTCCTTGTTTTTAACTATTAATGCAGGACTTGCCACACTGGCCAATACCACTGGCCTGCTTAAGCGAAGCAGGGTTAATTTGTGGCCATGCATGCTGTAATTTAGTCAAGTGTGTGCCAAGACAGTGCACATTTCTGCCTAGTCATCACCAGACTGCTCAAGACTGACATATGTAACCTGTGCCTGATACTTACTGTGCAAGTTTATAGAGCTACAGGACTCATCACAGTAAGGCATCATCTTTTACATCTCATATATAGGGGTTTTGTTAGCTTTCTCACCAGGCACTGATTACCTCCCCATCAGTAGGACTGAACTTCTCTGAATTCTGAAGTTACAGTTCAGAAGACTGCAGCTGATCCACAGCTAGTCAATAAGCGGTAGTTTGGGAGAGGCATAGGCTCCCTTAAGAAAACTACAGAGACAAAGGCCTGTCCCACGAGATGGACCTGGTCATCCCAGGATGATGTATTATTATTATTCTATTCTGCTTTGTGGTATCATAGCTCATAAAGCAGTGCATGAATGATGCTGCTCTCTTCCCCTCCCTGCCTTCTCTCCCTTCACTTCTTTCCTCTGGGAAGAGCAAGCATCCCTACTTATCTCATGGTTTGTGTTGAGGAGATGTCTTCTACTGGCAGGGAATTTTGAGCTGTGTTATGTGGCCTGCTGAGGCCTTGTAGGCCTAAGCTGGGGAGGGTGGTTCTGGCCTACTCTCAGGCCTGCTGAGGATGAGGGAAGTGGAGGATTCTAGAAGGTTTTAGTCCAATATACTTGGCCTAGCTTGTGGATATGTTCATTCTACCTGATTGCCTTTTGCACGTATACACCAGTAATTAGAATCTGCCTTTACAGTTCCAATCAGTGTGTAGTATCTTCATTCTTACTCTTCAAAAGGGGTAAGTGCCATTTCTGCCCTCCAGTGCTGGGTAGCTCATGGCCCTAAACGGAGATAGTAAGCTTCAAGGGTCATCAAATATAACGTTTGTTGTATTTCTTATTTGCTTTCAGTTCTACTAGTTGTTGCCAATGTTTCACAGAAGCTGACGTAACGGCAGTGATAATCTGTTCAAATTGTGATAGACTCAAACTATCTGATTCATATCAATCTGAGAAACTAATGGAACTTGCTGAGAAAGTATAACTTGATGAAATAACAAGGAATTGCTTGTGAAACCAGACAACAGCTGCTTGTAAGTAGAAACGGAAAAAAAACAACAAGTAAAATAACAGAAATCAAGGTTAGAATGTGATACGTTGTAGCAAGGCTTTCACAGCAANGGAGGGGGAGGGATGGAACAAGAGGAAGAGGATTGCCTTCATCTTCAAAGACCACCAGAGGGGGAAGAAGAGACCCTTGGAGTAAAAAGACACTTGTGCCATGAGACCCCACTTGAGTTCTGCCTATTCCATGAAGCAGTTTGAACAGGACTGCCTTTTCTTGGAATAGTTAATGTATACGTATGAGAAAGCCTTATATAAACTAAAAGCTAGTAAACTAACTTTGTGTGTGTTGGTGGAGAGCAGACTTCCCATACACCCAGAGCTGTTTGTTTGCATTTTATTGCCTAAATAAAATCCTTGATTAATTCATTTGGAACCCATCTTTTATAACAAAATGCCATCTGACTACTACTTGCTCACTCTTCCTAGGTGGGAGGACTATCACTTCAGACTATACAAGGAATGAGAACGCAATCCGAAAAGAATAACTATCCAAAAGGCAAGGAAGAGTCAGCTTTTAAACTGAGATGTTTTGGAGTACTTCACGTTTTGATTAGCTGTTCATAAAACAAAATAATGGATGAATTAGTATCACTCAGAAGAAAAAGAGGTAGATTTGCTTCATAGATAAGATGCTGAACAAATGCCTTGTTCAAAGCTTGTTCTTCCTTGAGTCATCTCCTGATGACTGGTGCAGAATTATTGCTGTAACTCTAAAATGGAGAGAAGAGATTTTTCTGGTGCACTGTTCCAGCAAGTCCAATGTGCACCTACTGAATTTCATAATGCTGTCTTTCGAACTGTTAGTATAAAACTTGCATTATTTTTGACAAATGCTTCTTCTTTTTTTTTTTTTTTTAATTTTTAAATTTTATTTACAGAACAGGACATGATAGTAAGATTTCTATTCTGTTTTACTGTTTCACTTTAACACTGGGGCATAACATATTTCTTTGTGCCAATAGAGCAGATAGTTAAGACTGCCTAAACTTCTCATTTTGATTTATGAGCACATGAGCTGTTCTTCCATAATTACTTGGAAGGAGAAAAGAAGTTCAGTCACCTGTGCATGCCACTGGTGAATGTGTTTTCACTGTGCACACTCTCTACGTGTTTGCATAAAATAAAATAATATAAAATATTTTGTGATGGCAGTTTTTCCATACAACCAGTTACCTTCCTTCCTGTTGCAACCTAACCTCCGAAGAAGGGTTTCCAGGAGGTTCTTTAAGAGTGAGGTGAGGCAGACTGACAGCAGCTGGAATAACAGTTGATTTATAAATTACACATTCATACAGGTCACTTTGAGTTCATAGTTGTTCTTAAGGCAAGCAAGGCAATTGCCTAGTATATGCCAGAGAAAGATAGAGGGAAGGGGAGGGATAAAGAAAGGAGTGGAGAGAGAGTTGAGGTAAGATGAGAGGCAAGAAGAGAAAAGTATCACCACTCTGAGTTTTATCTGTGTTCTGCATTGTTGATGGCTGTGGTGGTTTGGCAGTTACCTGGCCCCTCCCATTTTGAAGTAACCCAGGCTAGGACTCAGATCGCTGGAAGTTAAGGAATGAAGCTTTATATTTACAGCAATGCACAATATACAAGCAGATATTTACAATGTATAGCAGATATTTGCAGATATTTACAACGTATAACAGATATTTACAGATATATAGAGTAAAACAGTAAGATAGAAATACCACACCCCTCCCAGAGAGCAGTCACCAGCCACCCCTACCACTTCCCCCCCCTTCCCCAGTCTTATCTCACCATCTGTTAATGCATCAGATAGGCAAAGGTAGATTGGCTGGGGAGGTTAGGAGCAGGAAAGAAGTTAGTGGAATTATTCAGATTCAGCTGCAAAAGGCAGGGAAAAGGAGCCATAAAAGGAGAAGCCACAGCCCCAGAAAGGTCTGGAACCATCTGACTTATCTATATTTGGCTTACAACTCTTAAAACAATTATTTTTCTTTCTCAATAAAGCTCTGAGTGGAGTAGCATCGTCTGTTTTCCTCTCTCAGCCTATAGCCTAATTTCTCATTCAAGTCCTCCAATTAGTTCAAACCACCACAATGGCTTCTTGGTGGTGGGTGCACACCTGACAGTTTTTGGTGCTGCCTTTTATTCATAAATTCCTCTTCATTCGCTGCCTAGGGATGGTTGGCAGAGGTGTTCCCATAGCAAGGCAGATCACACACTGCTTGTGTGACGCCACAGGCACACTGGATCCCCAGTTTAGCTGAGTCATTCTTGGGACACCTCTGCATGGCATTGCAAGACTGCAAGCAGCCCCACTGTTCTGGGTGCTTCACCTTTCTTTGTGCAGACTCAGTTGTGAAGGTGGCAGCAACTGCCTTGAGTTGAACAGATGCAAGAAATCTGAACTGCAACATCTTGTTCAAGAAGCAGACTGCCATGGTCGCTTGAATAAAAAGGAAGAGAAGCAGAGACGCAGTCTAAGATGAACCTCTCTAGCAGCAGAAAAGCAGTTTGAGGCAGACTTCCATGGCAACACAACTTCCACACTTCTGCAAAATGTAGGTTCATCAAAGATTTTGGGCTTGATTCTGCCAATCAAATGTAATTCTGAAAAAAAATAGTCAAATTCTTACAGCAGGAAAGAATATTTGGGTCCCAGAGTAGTTCTCATGGGCTTGATTATTTTAAAAAGCCTTCAAATCTGAGTAGTTGTGAGTGGTCACCTATGCCTCAGACTGAGTACTGGGAGAAAGCCAGTTGAAAAAAAATGAAAAAAAAAAGTGTGAAACTGGGTGGTTTATGTCACNTTTTTTTTTTTTTCCAATAACTCTGTCAAAAGAAAATGGTGCACAGAATAACTTAGAACTTACAACTTCCAGGTTTTTTGGAGTTTTTTTTGAGGATGCAAGTGGAAAAAGGTTTTTATCCTCTCAGAAATATATTTCTGTGCTATAAGCAAGTGAATTATTATTATTATGGCTTTGAAGAGTTGACAAGGAATAAGGTGAATAGTTCTCATTTTGAGGAAGGCTGATCCATCTTCTGTAGAGATAGAAGAGATAATCAGAACAGCTGAGTGATCACCATAACAAATAGTTGGTCCCAGCAGCACACCAGCAAATCAGCATTCTTCTTGGTTTTCATTTGGTGATGACCACATGGGCTTTCTGTAACCAGGAAGCTGAAAGAAGTAAGCAGCTCCCAGCTGGATTCCAGTTTCTCTTGTGAGGTGGGGGACAGGTGTGGACCAAGCCCCAGACACTGCAAGTTATTTAAATGCACTGAACAAAGCTAATCAAAGGTTAGTCATCTGGGCATACTCTGACAGCCTTTGAGGTCACTTGGCTTTGGAGATACAGCAATGGTTACAACTCAGCTGAAGGCTCTTGTTAGGAAAACTGTGGGTACCCAGACACTGCACACTAACATGTAGGCATCCAGGCCCCTGGCTGCAGAGAGTGCTGGAGCCTGCCACTTGCAATGGAGGGTGGCAGAGAGAACACCTGTGTTAGGTGTGAACAAGTGAATAATCTGCTCAGCCTACTGGCTGAGCTGAAGGAAGAAGTAACCAGACTAAACACTATAAGGGAATGTGAAAGGCAGATAGAACCAGGCTATGTGGACCCCTCTAGCAAAGGGACATGACCCAATAAACAGAAGGGAATGTATAGAGGTCCCTTTCAGGAGAGGAAAGGGAAACTCTTCCTGGCTCACCTCACTCTTGCATCTGCACTTGCACAACAAGCATGGGGCAATGGAATTTGAGGGTGAGGCAAATGAGAATGCAGAAGGGACACTATCTAGAGGGTTGCCTAAAGCAAACCAGTCTCTCCTTTGTATTGCAACTTGTGCCCTTAAAAAAATAAGAGGAGGGTAATTGTTATTGATGGTTCTCTTCTGAGGGGAACAAGACTCCCATAGGTCTGCTGCCTCCCTGGGGCCTGGGTCAGAGATGTTACCAGAAGGCTGCCTAGTCTGGTACAGCCCTCTGACTACTATCCCTTGCTAGTTATGCAGCTGGGAAGTGATAATGTCAAACCAAAAGTCCAAAAGCGATATCAAGACACTGGGGAGAGACTGGCTAAATGACCGGGGTCACAAGTATTTTTTTCATCAATACTTTTGGTTGCAGGAAGGAACACTCAAAGGAAGAGGAAATCACACATGATTACTGAGTAGCTCAGAGGCAGCTGCCACCAACAGAATTTTGGGGTTTTTGATCTTGGGGAACTTCATATGGCAACAAATCTGCTAGCAACAGATGGAGTCTTAAGAGGGGGAGGAAGATCCTGGCACATGACTTGGCAGGGCTTGTTAAAAAAACTTTAAACTAGGCTCAAAGCAGAGGGTGGTTAAAACCAGGTGCACTACAGATGAGCCTAAAGACAGTCCACAGCCTTCCACTTGAGGTGGCAGATGGTGACAAGTGTGCAGGAAGACACACCAGGGTCGGAAGAATGGGGTGTGTATTTGGTTTGGCTAGATGTTAGGAAGAGGAACACTGAAACAAGTTGCCCAGGGAGGCTTGACAGGGCTCTGGACAACCTAATGTAGTTAATTATGCCCCTGCTTACTGCAGAGGAGGTTGGATTAGATGACCTTTGGAGATCCCTTCTAATTCAGACCATTCTATGATTCTGTGATTCTATGCATGAGTCATAAAAAGAAGAACAACTCTTCCAAAATGGCTACTGTTTTACCTACATAAAGTCAATATATCAGGAAGGAACCTGATTGTGGATTAAAATCTAATTTGGAAGGAGAAAGCCTAGTATTGTTTTTATTATTATTAATCTCATTGTGGTGGATATACCACTTAAAGTTTGGGATTTACCCCCCAAAGATAAATTACTACACTACTCAGAATTTGGAAGTAAAATTACATTATTATTTACAGAAATAGGCTAAATATAAAAGGTAAGAGACATATACAAATGCATATAAACATATATAACTAGACAATAGCTCGGCTATCCCTCCTGGACAAAGCCCAGGCACCTGCCCTGGACAAAGCCCAGGCTGCCACAGTATTATCTCTCTCTTCTTGTTTATCATAGCCTAAACAATGATTGACACAGAGCAGGCAAGACCAGAGGGAGAGACAGTGGGAAAAATAAGCAAGAAAGAGAGAAGGAATGCTCTGGACTCCTAACTATATGGAAAAATAACAGAGCAATGGAATGAGATAAATTTATCTCTTGTATTTCATTCAGCACCTTTAGGGACATACTCTTAAAAAAAAAAACAAACACACTTTTATTTACAATTTACAATTAAGACACTAGCGTAAATTGTAACACTCGTGAAGGGTGAATGCATTATGAAGAAATGCTCATAATACTGGGAAGTGTGTCAGCCTCCCCTAAGAAGCAAGAGTAATACCAGTGGAACAAAGAGAAAATGGAGAGTCGTAGTTGTAGGTGATTCGCTTCTGAGAGGAAC
>VWZI01024035.1:21197-54959 GCA_013396835.1 Psilopogon haemacephalus | reverse complement strand
TCCTTTCCTCAGAAACCTAGCCATTAGCATACTCGCCCTAATACTTTCATCTCCATCATTGTTTATAATCAGGCTGCACTCAGGGTTAGGTGTTGACTGTTTAAAAGAAAATTAAAAAAAAAAAAAAAATATATAAATTGTTGTTTTAATTGAAATGGCAACATTTAGGTTCCACCTTAACAGCGCACCTTAAAAGATTATCTCGGTTATTTCACAGCCACCGAGCCGGCACTAATAGTCCAAGGCAGATATTGAAAAGCAGCACAGGGCCAGGCAGATCTATTAGAAATTCCCATCCACGCGCCTCATACATATTGATTTCTGACACCAAGCAGCAGTGAAAGCCCCCGTGGGAATAATATATTTAGCAGGGTTCGCTGCGAGGAGGTCACAGAGTGCATACAGATTAGCTACAGAGGACCAAGGCACTAGTGTTGGAGCCAAATGCTAGATTTTATATCATTTTAATCTGAACTTTTATAATCCTTTTAGTTCTTCTTTCTCTGGATGGCAGAGGAAAGGCTCCTCTGCACGTATCATGCATCTTTTTTTTTTTTTCCTTCATTCCTCCTATAAATGTGCAAATGCTGTTGTAATGGGGAGGAATTCACCCTTAGCATTAGAAGGAAGAGGCACAAACAGATTTGTGGTTTATATATGGGTATATGTGTATATATGCATTTTATATATATATGTGTGTGCCTGCTTGTGGATCATAATGGTCATTTCAGCTGGAGACATCTTTATCTGAAGGTTTCCTTCTGTGGGGTGTGGGTGTGTGTCTGTAAATCTCAGCCTCTAATTTTAATGCACAGAAATAAAGAACTGCTGCAAGACCTTTTCTTATTTTATTTTAATCCCAGAACCTAATTGAGCAGAAGTTGTATTTATGCTGTTGAGCCTCAGAAAGCAACAACAGCAGCAAAAATACCTAAACAGTTTTAATTACCTTTCTGCATATACGGGTGGAGACTAGATGCTGGCTTATTATGCAGCAGGGTGTTGGGGCTGGCAGGGCCAGGGAGGGGGTGGGGAATGGGGCTGGAGTGGTACCAGAATTGTAGATGGGGAAAGGTTAGAGTTGACACACTTGAACAAGAGGGTGAAATGCACTCTGACAACAAAGAAAACCAGGAGGTTGCCGCTAAACAGACTCAAAAGCATGCAGGAGTCTTGTGGCCAAGAGAAACACACTGATTTTTTTTTTTCTGTTGTTTTTTTTTGTTTGTTTGTTTGGGGTTTTTTTTTAGGTGGGGCTGCAGGACACACACACTTCTCCATCTTTCCCTTTAATCAGTCAGCATTTCTGCAAGGCTCAGCCCTGGCTAAGCAAGGGGTGATTTTCACTTATTGCCTCAAATAATTAAACTCAGACCACTACCACCTCTGCTGCACTGGCACAAGCAGGGCCCCCATACCTATCTCTAGCAGGGAAGTCCTTCCTAAGAGGCAAAAATTCATCCGAGGCTCTTTCTTTGGTTTGCAAAATGAAAGGGAGAAGCAGCTTTTGCCACTTCTATTGTCCCTCAAGCCACCAAGGTGCTGTATACCTTGGGGTAGGAGAGGCTACAAGTACAACCTGAGTGGCATGATTTATCTGATTTGTTTTCTATTTATCTCTTTCGAGGTTGGTTTCTCTGCCACAGGTGCTTCCTGGTACCTCAGATGGTGGAGTGTCAGTCAGGATGTCATGCAGGAAGAAAACTGTAAGCTGGAGACCAGCTGGGTCAGAAAAACCCTGTGTGCTGTGATACTCCTTATTGCCTGAGAAAGTACCCTCCCCCCAGTCAAAAATCTCACTCCTAGAATCATAGAATCAGTCAGGGTTGGAAGGGACCACAAGGATCATCTAGTTCCAACCCCCCCTGCCATGGGCAGGGACACCCTACCCTAGATTAGACCGGCCAGAGCCTCATCCAGCCTGGCCTTAAACACCTCCAGGGATGTAGACCCAGCCACCCCCCTGGGCAACACATTCCAGGGCTTCACCACTCTCATGGTGAAGGACTTCCTCCTCGCATCCAATCTGAATCTCGCCACCTCCAGCTTTGCTCCATTCCCCCTAGTCCTGTCACTACCTGATATCCTTAAAAAGTCCCTCCCCACCTTTTCTGTAGGCCCCCTTCAGATACTGGAAGGCCACAAGAAGGTCACCTTGGAGCCTCCTCTTCTCCAAAGTGTACAGCCCCAACTCTTTCAGTCTGTCCTCATAGGAGAGGTGCTCCAGCCCTCTGATCATCCTCGTGGCCCTTCTCTGGGCATGCTCCAGCATGTCCACACCCCTATTGTAAGAGGGGCTCCAGAACTGGATGCAGTACTCCAGGTGGGGTCTCACCAGGGCAGAGTAAAGGGGGAGAATCACCTCCCTCGATCTGCTGGCCACACTTCTGACACAGCCCAGGACCTGGTTGGCTCTCTGGGCTGCAAGCACACACTGCTGGCTCATGTTGAGCTTCTCATCCACCAGCACCTCCAAGTCCCTCTCCTCAGGGCTGTTCTCCAGCCAGTCACTGCTAAGCCTGGATTTGTGCTTGGGATTGCCTCGACCCAAATCCAGGACCTTGCACTTGGCCTTGTTGAACCTCATGAGGTTGGCTTGTGCCCACCTCTCCAGCCCATCCAGGTCCCTCTGGATGCCATCCCTGCCCTCTGGTGTATCTGCTGCACCACACAGCTTGGTGTCATCAGCAAACTTGCTGTGGGTGCACTCAATGCCTTTGTCCATGTCACCCACAAAGATGTTGAACAAGACTGGTCCCAGGACTGATCCCTGAGGGACTCTGCTTGTCACTGGTCTCCACTTGGACATGGACCCATTGACAGCCACTCTTTGGGTGTGGCCATCAACCCAGTTCTTTATCCAGCTGGTGGCCCACCCATCAAACCCATGTTGCACCAGCTTGGAGACCAGGATGTGGTGCGGGACAGTGTCAAAGGCTTTGCTCAGGTCCAGGTAAATGACATCAGTTGCTCTCCCCTCATCTATTAGTGTTGTGACCTATTCATAGAAGGCCACCAGGTTTGTCAGACAGGATCTGCCCTTGGTGAAGCCACACTGATTGGACCCAATCACTTCTTCACTCTTCTCCTGTCTCAGTAGTGCCTCCAGGAGGATCTGCTCCATGATCTTACCAGGCACAGAGGTGAGACTGACTGGCCTCTAGTTTCCTGGTTCCTCCTTCCTACCCTTTTTGAAAATGGGAGTTATGTTTCCCCTTTTCCAGTCAGTGGGGACTTCACCAGACTGCCAGGACTTTTGGAATAGAAGAGAGAGGGGTTTAGCAACCTCATCTGCCAGTTTTCTCAGTACCTGTGGGTGCATCCCATCATGTCCCATGGACTTGAACACTTTCAGGTTCTTCAGGTGATTATGAACCTGATCTTCTCTTAGGATGGGCAGCTCTTCCTTCCAGTCCCTGCCATTATCTTCCAAGACTCCAGGATCGTGGCTGGAGGCCTTTGCAGAGAAGATTGAGTTAAAGAAGTCATTGAGAACCTCAGCCTTTTCTATGTCACTTGTGACTGTTTCACCTGTTTCCTTTCTGAGGGGGCCCACACCTTCCCTGGTCTTCTTTTTAGCATTGATATACCTGTAGAAATTCTTGGTGTTACCTTTGACCTCCCTGGCTAGATTCAATTCAAACTGTACTTTGGCTTTCCTAATCGTAATCCCTGTAACATAAAACATCAGGTTCCAGGGCAACAGCACCACTAGGTTTTGTCTGTTTATGAGAGGCAGGCAAGTGTTCCAAGAGTGTATTGTCTGCTGCAGTCTTGATATGTAGAAAGTCCCAGACCAGAGCAACCTAGTATGGATGACATTAGTCCCCCTTTGCTGCCCATCTGAGTTTTCAGCAGGTAGTCAGATGCAAGCCTTTTGGCAATGGGTGCTCCTAATCCAATAAATGCTATAGAACAGCCACTGTGGGGTTCTTATGGACTGGTTGATACTGTCTTTGGATGCCTTCTGAGAGCAAGAATGGGTCATCTTGTTCTTGGGTTTCTGTAGTCAGGAGAAAGATTCATAAGCTACAAGAAAAGTGGAAACCCACTATGCCATACCAGAGAGGGTGGAGCTCTTCTTTCCTTGTCCTTCCAAAGTGCAATGGTTATGAGCTCCTCAGAATCAGGTCTGGTTCTCTCCTAGAACTCCCCAGACATCTGCCTTGGGGACCCTTCCAAGGACTGCTGGCTAGCACTCACCTCTGTTAGCACAATCACCCATTTGTGTGAGCAGCTGTGCTGAGCTTGGTGCTCATCAGTGGTCCAAAGCTGCAGTGGCACACATCTGCTGGCTTGCACAGGTGCGGTCTCCTGAAAAGGTCCTTTGTGTCACAGCTGTGCTTTCCAGGGGCACCCAGCCACAAACTCTGTACCAATTCATGCTCCCAGTCCCAAGGGTGCTGAATTGCAGTTAGTGCACTACCTGTCCTAAAGGCCAACTTTGCAAAAATGGCAGTGATGGCCATGGTCTGTACAAGACCAAGAAGACTGTCCTCTGAACCCTCAAGCTGTAAAGCCAGGGCTGCTTTCCAAGGCTTTGAAGGAATCTGTCACATCAGTGTGGTTTTGTGAGCACCAGACCAGAGCTTAAGCTGATGTCAAAGCTTGTGAGGGATACATCTTCCCACCTCAGCACTTCATGGGCTGCTAGTGGTGGCTATTTGCAGTTCCTAGCAGTATGTCCACCACCTTCTTGTGAGGGCCTTGAGGGCATTAGCAACTGCTTTAAATGGTGGCACAAGCAAAGAATTATTTTAATCACATTCCACTTCTTGTACCATAAACCTTAGAATTTCATATGAGTTGCTATTTTGCAGAAGAGTTTGATAGGAACTGTGTCCAGCCTAGTCCTTTGACATCTGGAAAATCCTAGGCCCATGTTACATCTGCACTACAGGTGAGGTTATTCAGTCGAGCAGCTGCCTGGAGCCAAGTCACACCTGCAAAATTCATTCTTTGTATGAGATGGAAGTCAGTACTTGTGCAGAAAGTAGGTGTTTCCAAGGACCTCACTTGGAAAATAAAGTATTTATAAACTTTTAATTATTTTTATCAAGATAAAAGATTGATATTTATCCTCTCTTGTTCACTACTGGATACTTTAAATTACAACTGAGAAAAAAACCCCAACATATTCATTGACCTTAAAAAATTAGTGGAAAGGGTGTCTGAAGTGTTTAGGAGTGAGGACCTTTACAGAAACTGTACCTTGATTCATATCAATAAAGACACTGTATGGAAAGCCACAATTTAGGTTTGTATACCACCTCAAATACCTGCCTGAACTTTAAGGTTTACCAAGGACCCAGCCCAGAAATGGTCCATCCATTCACCACTCTAACGAGATTGTTGCTGAGAACTTGGGACCTGATCCACCTCAGATTTTGGTGGTTTTGTTTGTTAAATTTTGAAGATCTCCATCTAAGTGGAGATCTGTACCCACCATACTGAGATGAGGTCATCGCTGGTCCTTGGCCAGTTACTTCTGCATAAGTACTCCATGTCTCAAGGAAATTGCTTGTTCTGAAGTTGTATTTGCCAAACTTCATGCTTTATCCTGCCATGTTGGTGTTCCTCTGGATCATGTTCTGTGGCTCTTGCATGAAAACTCTGCAAATCCTTGAAGGTAGAAGCTGTTTCTTGTCCTGAAAGCTTTCTGCCTCTCAGGCACAAGCCCCATGCGATGCTGTCCTGAGGCAGCTCTTGTACCGCAGCACACCTGGTGAGGTGCCACAGGTGAGTAAAGGTTGATGATGGTGGTTATGGTCAGGAAGTTCCCTTACTGTAGCTGGGAATGGGTACTTCTAAGTAATGAAAAATGTCTGTTCAGACCTGTTATCAGCTGCTGTGCAAGGATTGAAGCCTGTCAAGGAAAAGCAGGGTGGTCTGGAGAGCAAACTGTCAGTGTGGTTGGTGTTTGTGCTGGTGAAGCCAGTCTGCAGGAGGAGGTGATAACTCACCAAGGGCCAGAATATGTGGGTTTGAGCTTCCTTCTGTCAGAGCAGTTCACAGGGCCATTGAAGTCAGGAGACTAACAAGTCTGGGAGGTCACTCTTCAATGAGCAACTGATATGTCAGGCATATTCCTGGAGTATGTGGTCTTGATGTTACTACTCCTGCCAGGAGTAAGAGCTGACAGGATAACAGCAAGACTCTATGTGGTGTTTGCACTAGCTGCCTGCAGTTGTTGCAGCTGATTTCTGGCTCCTGAGGAGCCTGATCCATGAAGCTCCTGGGGAGACTCCTGGTCCCTGAGGTAGTTTAGAACCAGTCAAGAGCCACTCTACTTTCCTGACAGGGCCTCACTGTGACCTCAGACATGCTACTGATGAAGTCTCCAAACCTGATCTCTTACTACACTGTTGTGCTTGGTGTGTGTCCATATGCTGCATTGCACTTCTTTTCCCCTTTCTCCCCCCAAACAGTTGCAACCTAAAGGTCTGTGGGCTGTGCTGAGTGGTGTTCATTATGGGTGACACACCAGGGTTTACATGTGCCTTAATACCATGACGCAGTGATCAGATGTGCATTGCTACTTGGAGACCATAGCCAAGGGAAAGTAGCAATTAAGTAGGAGGACGCAAACTAACCTTAGAGTCTTAGAGATCTCTTCCCAACGAGGCAGGATTTAATAAATTCTTTTTCTTTTCTGATGTGGTGGGAGTTTGGTGGCTGCTTCTTGTATTAGTTCTAGTTTAGCTTCCTGGAGCCCAAAGCCCAAAGAATAGCCTTGATTCAATTTGGAAGTTAAAAGAAAAACAACTTTTAACAATAAATAAAAGGTATTTTAGGTAAGGGAAGTTACAAAAAATATAGGAAAGGGAAACACAAAATATATATACAACCAGTCTGAATGGAAATGGATGGAGAAAGATTCTGGAGGTGGTTGCTCCCCCAGTGTGTTTTGGCTGGCCATGTGATGAAGCAGGAGCACCAGGAAACCAGGATGCTGCTGGCAGGTGAGGCAGGAATAAGAGAGGAAGAAAAGACAGAGAAACAGGAAGTTTGTCTGGTTTTATAGGGATTCCAGACAGGAAGTGGGAGTGGGCTAACCACTGCACCTGGGGTCAGGTTCAGACCACCCTCCGGGAGGAGTCAGGATGACCTGGGATCCTGTTCAGACTGCCCACAGGAGTCAGGAGTACCTGGGATCAGGTTCAGACCACTCCCCAGGAACCTTTACACTTGCTTAGACCAGTCCTTGGGTGACTGGTTTTCACTAAGATGAATAAAATTCCATTAACACTTTTACTGAGGCAACACTTAGTCCTACAAAGATACATGTGGCCTGACATACAGATAGGATCTCTTAACATCACATTTCTGAAAGATGTTTTCAATTGTCATAGATAGCCAACATCACCTAAAACAGGTGGTCCCCACAGGTACATTACAGCCTTCGAGGGGCTGCATTTTTTTTTTGTGGTAGTTTGGAGGTTTATAATATTTTTGTAAAAACTGTTTGCATCGCTCCCAACTAAACAAAGATCTTTTGTGGAGATTTTGGGGTTTTGTTTTTTTGGTTTTGGTGGTTTTTTAAATTTTTTTTTTTTTTTTAGGAATTAGTCTACTCAGGTTTTCTCACTCTAGAAGTGGGTCCTTAGCAAATACCATCAAAATCTCCTCAAAATTATTTTTAATTTCAAGGTCTTGGGACCATCTAGAGATGCTCTTCCCCAACGCAGACCATTGTGTTGGTCAGCACAAATGCAACAGCTTAAGTTTCTGTGTGGAGGAGGAGAGCAGGCAGTGAAGCACATGGAGCAGACATTGGCTTTGGAAGGGTTGTGCTATGGCTGGATTTACATCTGGCTTACACTTAAAAGCGTCTATACATGTGCCACTTTCCTACTGTTTATACAGCTGTGTTTTAACACACCAGACTTGTTCTGGGATTTTGTCTCACCACGTGGTAAAAAGCTGAGACTTGGTGGTATTTTTGTCACACTATCTTGCAGGCTGAGATATCTGAAAATGATCAGTGTTGATACTGGAGGAACACCCTGTCTGTGTGGATATTCTACACCTTATAGTTTCAAAGTACGGGCTTGTTCTATATCCATATATTTATATTTGTTATGTATATGTTTTATTGAGCAGTTCTAAGAGATGGAAAGGAAATGTCTTATTCCAATGTAGATGTGCACATCTTCATGTCTGCATCAACTTGTGAAGAACATGTCTGTTCTTCATGGAAAGAGTGACTGCCCATTGGAATGGGCTGCCCAGGAAGGTGGTGGAGTCACCATCCCTGGAGGTGTTTAAAAGGAGACCGGATGAGGCACTTAGTGCCATGATTTAGTTAATTAGAAGGGTAAGGTAATAGGTTGGACTCGATGATCTCTGAGGTCTTTTCCAACCTGGTTAATTTTGTGACTGCAGTTCTACCCAACATGTGGCTTTAGTTCAGATTTGGGCAAGTAATGGTAAATGGTGAAAGTTAGCAGCTGAGTGTTGAGCCTTACTTCTGTTGGAAAGGGAATGCAGTACAATGCAACCTGTCCAGGGTGGACATGTTAGAAGGAGGTGTTTGGGACAATAAGTAAGGAAAAGAAGCTGATTTTAGCAACTGGAAGTATTTTGTTTAAAATGTGAGCCTAGAAGCAGAGTTAGAAGAATTAAAGCATAAAATTTTGTGGTTCATAATTCATAGAAAATGAAAGCACAGTAATGGGCATCAATAATCTGAATGATTTGTTAGATGAAACCCTATGAGAAATAGAGCTGTAGTCAGTGAGTAGTAAAAAAATACAATGAAGCTGCAAGGGCACAGTGAGCAGGTCCAAGGCGTAAAATGAGATGCAATTTGTGGAAGACAGAGACAAAAAAAATCTATGTTCCACAAGTATTTTAGTTACATCTCGTGATGACCAGGAGAGAGTAGCCTACTGATAAATGAGGTGAAAAAGCCAGCAATAGGTAACATTGAAAAGATATAATCTCTCTCTTCCTTCCTTCCTTCCTTCCTTCCTTTCTTTCTTTCTTTCTTTCTTTCTTTCTTTCTTTCTTTCTTTCTTTCTTTCTTTCTTTCTTTCTTTCCTTCTTTCTTTCTTTCTCTCTTTCTTTCCTTCTCTCTTTCTTTCTCTCTTTCTTTCTCTCTCTCTTTCTCTCTTTCTCTCTTTCTCTCTTTCTCTCTTTCTTTCTTTTCTCCAGCTTTACCTATGTCATTACCAATGAACATATTTTTAGTTTGATGATGTTCATCTCAGCAACTAGGAGTCAAATTTAGGGTGGAAGAAGACAGCAGGATATTTTCCACTAGGCTAAATCTGAGGGAGCTCATGGAAGCAGTCATTTAGCTGCTGGCAACTGTTTTTTGAGAACTACTGGTGACTAGAGGAGCCTGGGGGAGGATAGCCAGTGTCCAACTTTGAAAAAAGACAAACCAAGCAGGCCAAGGAGATGTAGACCAGTCAGTCTACTCAACATGTGGAAAAATGCTGGAAGAAATAATCAAGAAAATTATTTATGGGCCTCTAGAATATAGCACATAGATAAGTAACAGCCAGTAGGGATTTGTCAAGAACAAATCATGCCAAACTTACTTTATTTCCTCCTATGACAGAGCAATAAGCCTTATGGAGAGGCAATGAATATATCTTCCCTCAGTGAGGATTCTGACACCATTTCACATGAAAATGGACCAAGAGAGGAAGAAAGCCACCCATAAACAGGTGTGCCTCATCCCCAGGGTGGGATACATGGTGCTTTTGTGAATCCCTTTGTGATAGGCAAGGGAGGGCAGAGGCATCAAGGGAAAAGAGGTGGGGAGCCTGTGGAAAGGCAGGGGTTCAATATACTTGTGGAAGGCAGTGGAGAGAGCTGGAGGAAAGGTAATGTGCTTCAGCAAGCACAAGTACAAAGGGCTTGATTTAGATAGGAGTAAACTACATACGCCCCAGGTGAGGAGCTGTTAGTGAAGTAATCTATCAACAGGAAAAAAGGATATACTGAGGCTAAGGAGCATCAGAAGCTGAACTTAAAGCATAACTGTGGACCTCTTCACTAGGTCAAATGCAGGGGTGAATTGCAGGTGAGTGAGGCTTTCTCAGTGCTAGCAAGGGCTCAGCTAGCATTATCTGCCCTGTTTTGAGTATTGCTGTTTAACAACAATATGGATTAATTGGCAAGAGTTCAGGCCAGGGCACTAAGGGTGATGTGTGGTCTGGGGAGCACCTCCTGTGCAGCAGGCTGGAAAGGAAGGGTTTATTTAGGCTGAGTCTGGTGCCCTTCAAATTGTGGTTACAGGAAGGTGGAAGGTGAAGTGATGCTTTCCGTGCATCCTGGACAGGATCACCAGCTGTGGCTGTGTGTTGGGAAGATGCAAGAGGCTGGAAGTGAGCGAGATGAATGATAAAGGCATGGCTCTGGAAAAAAAGAGTGTGACCTGAGGGAGCGGTGGATTGGCTGCTGGGGTGAATAGTTTGCGCACAGATGACCAAGCTGGGTGAGCTAACAGGGCGGTCCCCAGGGCTCCTTCCAGCCCTTGTTTCAGGGATAGAATTAGGGAGAGGGGTGGCTTTGTTTTCCTCAAGTTCTCCCTTCAGCCTGGGCTTTGTGCCATGCGAGGTTGCTCTACTGAAATCAGAACAGGCTGCTGCTGCCTTGTCAGCATTTGGGATTCTCTTCTGTCAACACATCTGAAACGAGACCTGTGTTAATCAGCACAACGGGGAGAAAATTAATTATTCTCAGCACCTTCTCAATGGAAATGTTCCCAAGGAGGGCCAACCCATCTCCACCACCCCCCTCTAATCCTGTGCCACGGCCGGCTTTATTGGCTCTAAGGGGGAAAAGAGGCACGTTTGTGTTCCCGCTGATACGGCACTCAGCCTGCTCCCTTCACAGGCGCGTGCAGATGAAAGTGTAATTGCATAGAAGGTGAATTGATTGCAATTAACCTCAGGACTTGGCCTCAGGCTGGGGTGTCCCACCTTCCTCCCTGGGAAAGTGCCATCAGGGGCCTATCGTGTGGCTGATGAATACGTATCTCATGGCTTGAAACACATACGTTATGGGAGAAAGTACATAAATCATCTAAGAAAACATGTATTATACCAAAATGATCGCATTATAAATGAAGCACATAAATCACAAGCGTACACCATTGGATTGTATCAGGGACCATAAATTATATAGTGAAGCCTGAGGTTCACCGAGAGGTTCACAGAATAATGAAATGGGACTCATATAACTTCAGGAAAATGCTGTTATGTCCATGAAATGCAAAGGCAAATATCCAGCTCAACCGCATGTATTTTTGCAACATCTTCTGTCAGGAAGGCTCACAACAATAGGGCCAGTTAAGCACAGTAAGTCCTAAGGAAACCTCCCCTGCCGAAGCAAACAACGATTACGCATTAAAAGGCATGTTCAGAAGGTAAGTTTGTAAGGAAGATAAAAAGTCTCCTGCAGGGCTGATGGTTGGGGGACAAAGCTGCTCCGAAGGTTGGTGACACGCGAGCAAGCTCTCTGCTACGTATGAAAAGAAGGAAGAGTTACTCTGTGAGCCTCTGCTTGATTTTCTATTGATGGAGAGCACGGGGTGCTGGGGCTGGTGGGGCTGGTAGCTGCAAATGGGCTCAGCAAGGTGCTCCCCTGCAGCTGTAGCCAGACAATTAAAAGTTAACATGAAAAAAAATCAAATCGATAGGCTCTACAATTGGAAGTCGGTGGAGTTCAGCGGAGGAAAAAGGGTTAACGGATTGAGTGCAGTCATTTCCTACCTGAGCTTCTGCTGCTCTTTTTGCTTTTGTTGGTCTATTTTCCCTTCCTCGTTCACTCCCAAAAGAAATTGTTCAAACCAATACAATTCAGCAGTGGAAAGGCCAGTCTGATAAGATGCAGGGTTTTCATTTATTATTTTGAAAGATTGCTTTCATTTATTATTTTGTAACAAGCAGTTGTGAAAGACAGTAACTCCTTCAGCTGCTGCCAGGATCCCACATGATGGGAGGAGTCTGGGTGGTGTATTTTTTCCACGATCAGTCAGTGTATGAATGGTGCTGTAGCATGGCTCTGGGATTTACACCTGCTCCCATCACTGCTGAGCTGGGTTATGGTTGGCATGTGGGTACTAGAGGATTCCTTAGTTGTAAACAAGGTGTTTGACCCATTTCAGTCCTTGTGGCAAGCACGAGCTGGAGCTAACTGAATTAGTGCACTGGGAATGGCTGGTTTATGGCTAACCCAGGAGGGGAAGAAAATGCTAGTAAGGATACAGAAGATGTCCCAGGTGGGCAGCAAAGCAAACATTTGAGGAAGAGTGCCTAAAATGTTTCATAGTACCCAGGCATAATTTTTAATTGGCCAGCGTAGCAGATGCAGCACCCACTAATCCATTTTCAGTAGCAAAACCAGCTTCCACTTGGATGCTCAGCTCCCTGCTAATTTATTCTCAGTTAGCTTCAGATAGGAACCTGGGTTTGTATCATGGGAAAATAAATAGACTTTTGAAGAAAGAATGGGTTTTGGGCTGCTAATCCCTGGGAAGAGCTGCGCACACCCTCCTAACCAAAATAAGTTGGTTAAAAATAAATAAATGGTGGAGCCTGCTAGGTATGAGCATAATCATTTTACTATATGATCTATGCATTTCATTAGTTGAGGTACACGTTTGGCTATAATAAATGTGCTTCAGGAAATGATCTATGCATTTCTTTCTGGGATGTATGTGTTTCACTGGAAAAGGTATGTGTTCATCAGCTGTGAGTAATGCCCCTAACGGCACTGCATTATATTGTTCAGCTGATATCAGCGCAGCATTATACATCCATTCCCTCGTGGCCACCGAGGCACCAATTCAGCAAGACAGCAGGTATCAGGCCCTGTCACTCCCATACAGCGATGTGGCACGGGCCAGAGGGCTCTGGTGCAGGGGTAGATTGCGTGAAGGAGGGGAGCGAGAGGGCTCTGTGCAGTAACTGCCTGCCAGGCATGCTTTAGAGGTGTGAAAAGCAGAGGAGGTGGTTGCAGTGGGCGGGTGGGCTTTGGCGGCACACACAAGGGATGAACCCGCTGGAGATGCAGATGGAGCTTTGCCCACAAGCTCAGCAGTCATTTCTGGTCAACTGGCAAAGATCAGGGTGATTTCTTTAGCTTCCCAAGCTCACCCAATGCAGTATCATCCCCCACAGCTACAGCTCCTCTGGCAGAGGCATTCTCATCACTGCTCCAAACCTTGAGTCTCCTTGTGTTCCTTGGCAGTGCCACTGCCATTTGAAAACAGCCTCTGCCAGCACTTGAAGCAACTAAAACTCCACAAATAATTGAGAAAGGGTTTCCTAACTGCTTGATAAGCAACCCCCACCCCAGCAAGTCTCCTCACCCATTACAGCATTGTTATTCACTTGCAAAGACATTGCTTATTGCAGCAGAATATGTATTAGTCTTGGCCATAGGACTAATGATTTGTATCTTAGCCTTCGTTTTAAAATCACTTTTCATCAATACATTCATTTTTATACATACAGCTTTGTATAATTCATTACACATATTTCCCTTAACTGACCTATTTTGCTCTACCTTGCATCTACCACTGTAGATGCTATTCTGATCTTCTGGAAAAAAAAAAAATCCTGTTTTTTCTACTTTTCTGTTCATTAATATGGTCTGAAGCTGTGGTTACATGTATTTTGGTGTTACCTTATAGGTTTTTTCTCCCTCCATCTGAAATGTTGATTCTGGAGGGGTCTGTGAAACCTGAATGGATCTGAATTAATTAGGAGCTCTATTGATGTTATGTAATGCCCATTTTGGTGTACCTAGTGTATGTTCTTCTGATTGGTTCTACTTGCCTTCTCTCTTTATGGGGAAAAAAAATAGCCATTTCATAGGCATGCCACTTGGTAGCAGCCATTTTAGAGGAAACCATTTCTGATGGAACTAGTTCAGTGCTGAAACAGGGCTGAGTATAGCCCATGCTCCAAATTTGGTCAACCAGGAACACAGGAGACCATTAGGAGCCAGGGAGTGTCTGTTTTCCATGAGAGAATAAATACTTGGGGTCAGGTCTTCAGCAAGTAGGAGATAGGTCAACGATTTATAGGCATCTCTGGATATATGCACCTCCTGATAATGTGCCAGTCACCAAGCAACAGGGTCATCATTAAGGGCCTTGTTAAGAGTGGATAATGATAGTGCCTTTTGCCTACAAATTTGGGAAGCAGCAGTGTCATGGATGAGGTTGCTGCTTTCGATGTTTTCATCACCCCTTTTAGTCCGTTATTGGTGTGGTACCTGCAGGCTCAAGGAAAGGAGAAACCCAACTTGTGCTGGCATCTGTATGAGGTCCTAGACTGGAGGGCCCAAATCAGAGAGAAGGGGGCTGGGAATGTGCCCCAGGACCAGAGCGATGAGCTCAGGGCTGCATTGGAGGTCATATATGTGTATGTGTGTATGTGCATGTGTGTGTCTCACTTGTCAGTTTTGCTTACTGCCTGGTGCTGATAAAGATGCCTCTGATGAGAGTGTTTCCATGCTCTGAAGCTATGTGCTGGTCTCCCTGGTGGAGGGGGACCTGGCTGAAGCAGAGTGGACTCTGAATCTGAACCCCAATGCCCACTCTTTTATGGGTGGGTAGAGTGTTGTCATGCGTAAGGGTGTTTTCAGGCCCCACAGAACAGCTTTGGGCTTGTGGCTGTAGAGCCAACTATGGGGGGTGAGCAGAGAATGGTCCTGAAGGTGCAATTGTTGGTGAACATTGTAGCTGCTATTGTTGATGGACATACTACATGTCCATGGCTGGTCTGCTACACCTTCCTTCCTTCCTGAAACCCTCCACCCCCCCCAGAAAAAAACAAAAAGGTATAAGATGCACTTACTTCCTTCTCAAAGAACACAACTCCCAGTTTATCTCCTCCTTCAGCCTTTTTCTCCATCCTATTTCATTCAAGGATGGTGGCGCATGTTAGGATACCTGCCAAACTCTTGCTGAATCAGGACTATTATTTGTGTACTGGTTTCTCCATACTCTCTTGCTGACTACAAATTTTTGCGTAGATTCTGGGACATGCTTTTTTAATTTGCTGTGAACTGCTGTATCCTTTTCAGATGTTTTTGCTACTGCAGCATTATGGTTATGAAATAAAGTTCAAAGAGCACTGTTGGGAAGAAGATAGACTGAAGCTTTACTCTGGCTTGTAAAATGTCTGTAGGTTTTGAAAATTATTTTTTTTAAAAAAGGTGGGGGGAGGGGGAAGGAGAGAAATCAGATTATATAGATGACCACAAACCCAAAATTACTCTGGTGTTTTGGTCATCGTCTGCAGCCCCAATGGGGAGATAAATCAATTTGCAGCAGCTGCAGACAGCTATCTGAGTCAGAGCCAGAACAGCTTGACTGCAAAAGCAGGGTAAAAGTTAAGCGGCTGCTATCACAGGAGGTTTCCTGAAGGTTCGGAGGAATGGGGGAAGGACAGAGAAAGGAAATGAATCCATAAAACAATATTCCAAGTGAGCCTGCCATTTCTGTGGATGCAAACCTGGATGCAGCACCTGACATCTGCAAGCTCGATGTGCTCCCACCTGTTTCCAGGCTCTAAAGGTAACACAGAGTGGAAAAGGTTGTAGTTGTCCCAGCCCACTTAGTTTGTTGCAGTCAGATGCTTCTTATTAGAAGGTGATTAAATGTGCATGGCAGCAGTAAAACTACTAGTTTTATGTCCTTTTAATCTCAAATGGAAGCTAAAATTGGTTTTCTAAAATGCTAAAACCAGCTGTGATCTACTACAAGATTCCTGAAGGTTGTGATGCTGGACTCTTTAGTAATAGTGTCCCAGATTGTTGAG
Source organism: Psilopogon haemacephalus (assembly GCA_013396835.1). NCBI lineage: Eukaryota > Metazoa > Chordata > Aves > Piciformes > Megalaimidae > Psilopogon > Psilopogon haemacephalus. The sequence continues at coordinate 39,168 of VWZI01024035.1, read as the reverse complement.
CTAAAGTATTTACGTTGAGAAAATGTTTTTCTTTAAACCATGGAAAACTTAGAGTTGCTTTTCCCCTTACTGCTCTTTCCTTTACTATTATAACTTATATGCAATTACTTTTGGAATATATTTCCAGAGACTTTCAAAGTAACCTGAATTGTAAGCATGTTGCTCTTATCCTTGTGGCTTTGAATCTATTAAGGAATGGTCTCCACTGGTTAATGATTGTCTAATTTTTGTCACAGGCCATCTTTTCTTCAAATCCATTTTCTATGTGTGATAATCACACTCAATTGTAGACATATGGCCACAAAAGCATTGAACAACACACTTGACACATCCATGTAATGGGTGGCATTCTTACACCAAATGATTTCAGAGCACTATCCATGCCAAATATATTCCTGGCTTAAAATTCTGGTTTTTCCCCCCTCATTGTGCACATGAGCTCTTTTTTTCTTGCCATAACTCAGTGTTTGGAGTGGCTAATGGCAGCTGATGATGATGCATTTTAATACATCTAACAGGCAAATACATGTATAAGATGCTCCTTGCCTCCTGTTCTCCCTTCCTCCCCACCTCCCATCCCCATCCTCTCCCCTTCCGCCCCACCCATCAAACAGCAGGCAGGCAAAGGCAGAGATAGATTTTGGAATTTTTGTTATTTGTCTCCAGACCAGATGTTTGTGGGGTTAAGGCAGAAACCCACTGGGAGAAATTGCTTCTTGTAGAAAAGTCCACAGAGATTCTTTCCTGGCACCTGCTTCAGGTATTCCCAGTGGGTTGAGGTTTCTCAGCAGAATTTTGAAGCCTTTAAAGCATAAAGCAATAAAAAGCTGTCTGGCAATTTCCAAGCGGTATTTTTGTAGAAGTACAGGCTGACCTTCTTACCCTTCAGATATATGGAGGTGAGTGGATGGAGAAAGGAGCAAGGAAGGGGGCATGGCATGATCACCAGTCAAATCAGCAATTTCCCTGCTGATACTGCTGGTTCCTCCCATTTCTTTTGCACTTAAAACTATGGTAAGGATTAAGTGTTTCAGACCTCCTTTGTGAACTACTCTAATACATAATTTATAAGAATGGCTTAATAAAAGCTTTTTTATTTCACCTCAAATTCTGATAGACTAATATCACAGCTGCAAAAAAATGTTTATGGTATTTTTTTGAGTGGTAAGTAATAATAGTAGATTGGGGGTTTTGTGGCACAAGCTCACAGAAGAGTGGGAAAAAAACAGAGTTTTCCTTGTCTGGACTAAGAGTATGTAGGATAAATGTGTCATTGAGGTCTTTGTCACCAGAAAAGGTTTGACAGTGCAGAAGTGTACTTTCTAGAATTTTTACAGGTGCTGATATGGAGTTCTCCATCACTACAGAAAAAACACTCCATGTCCAAAGCTCTCCTGACCAATACAATTCATGGCTGAGGAAGCACCTGTAAGGAGAAACTCTGCTGCTGAAAAACTCTAGAGAGGCCTCCTGCTGGGAAACAAGTCTGTGCCCTCTTCTGGTAGTTTGCTGGTTGGCTTCCCAAAGGAAAAATTGCCAGCGAGTCACACATGTTTTGAGGTCAATATCTGAAAACAGGTCACCCTGACAAAGAGATTTACAGAAATTCAAGGTCTCTTGAGGGTGGTGGTTACTCCAGAGGGGCAGAGTAGAGGAACAGAAGAGCTTCAGAGAGCAGCAGTTACATTTTCACAGATAGAAGTTTCACTATGATCAATTACCATCGCTGATAGCTGAACTTCATTCCTCTTATTATCTTCATTGTAATCGATTTCGAGGCTGGAACCGTAGTGTTTACATGTAGGTACCCCACAAGTAATATTTTACCAAGATTTAAGCCCTCAACAGGAGGACAAAGCAGAGAAATATATTGGATTGCTGTATAAAGCCATTTGAGCCTCATATCAAAAGGTCACTCACATGTGACAGTCAAGATCAAGGCTTCAATTCCATGGACCTTTCTAAAGGTGGAAAAAAACAACCCTAAACCAACAATCCCTCAGGGTCTGGCCGTAAGCATTGTGCTCCACATTTATGGTAAGACTGGAAAGCTCTTGTAATATCTCATTTGGTGCCTAAAATGCCATTTGGAGCATGAAGCTTCTCCAAAAACATATGGTTATGTCACTGTAATTGAGTATAATCAAATCCAAGCTTCCACCTGCCATTTGCAATTGCGTTTGGACAGTGTTTTTGTGTAAGCAGTTGTGTCCTACCACTAATGCAGGTTGACTAATTCAGGGGCTGACGTGACGCTAGCCTTACAGCATATTTGCTTCCTGGGTTTGCTCCAAGAGGAACCCCACATAATTAACATGACTCTCACCCTTTCACTTTTAACATGCTTCCTAATTAAGCTCTCTAGAATCTGAACTTCAGTTTCTGTCCACTGTGGCTGTAAAACGATTTATCCCCTGATGATGGCCACTAGTGCCAACCTCACTGTCAAGGAAGCACACTGATGGATTTAACTCTTTGAATTATTTCATCTCCTCTCCTGTTTAAGCACAGGGGACTGGTGCAAAACATGAACGTGCAAATGTATCCATGGGCCGTCTCTTATCCATTTGGCTATAATGAGCCTATATGTAAGAAATTACAAGGATGCACACAAAAAGCCTTTGACCTGTAATTAGCTGCCTTGCTTTAAAAAAAAAAAAAAAAACCAAAACAAACCCTGAACAACTCTTTATGTCACTCTGTTTGCAGATTAATTAAACCTAATAGAGGTAATGAAACCCAAAGGGAAATGATGGCTTTGTAGAGATTTGGTATTGATTAGTGAGTTAAAGGGGCTTTAGTGGATTTTAAACAATTCTTGTCAATAGATAAATGTCTGCAATAACTGTTTTATGTATAAATAGATTGTATTGAGGGACAAAGTCAGGAAATGTGTGGACATGGCACTTCTGAACAAGGTTTAATGACCAAGGTGGTCTTAGGTTGGTGGTTGGACTCAATGATCTTAGAGGTCTTTCTCCAACCCAAACAATTTTGTGATTCTATAATTCTATGTATGCAGCAGATAATTAAAAACTCCCAGCTCACTGTATCTACACAGCACCTCCAGCTCTTTGGCCAAAAGGTGCTGTTTACACAATATTATTGTAATCTCACATGACAAATGTGCTACTGCAAAGCTAAATATTCATCATTACCCAGCCACGCATTCTCTTTCTGCGGGGAGGAGTGTCATCAACCACTGACACACTATGCAGATGACACCAACTGGGGAATAGCTGTCGCCTACTGGAGAAAGTCCACTTCAAAAAAAACCCAAACAACCCACTGGCATGCCCATGGGCTGGAAGGTCACCCGGTCGGCCCCCAAATTGGGCTGGGCTGCCACATTCCAAAGCCGTGATTCCGCATCTGGTTTGAATCGCGGTTGAGCGGGCTGTGAGTGCAGGCAGCCCTCTCTTGCCTGCATCCGTCGCGGCCGCTGAAATGGGAAAGATGTGGAGCCAGCAACGATGAGGAGGGTTCACATTAATCCCCCGAGCCAGCGAGCAGGGTTTCCTAATTGTCTGCTGCGCTGCGCCGGGCTTGTTTAAATAATTAGAGTGCGACGGCTTAAACAGATCGGGGGGGTNAATAATCCCTGCGGATGGGTTTTTATCGGTTGCTATCAGCTCCCTGCTCATTTCTGACACCATCACTCTGACAGGCAGGGGGATGGTCAGGGGGGAGGTGGAGGGGGAAGAAAGGCATTATATTTTAAGTACACGAATGCAGCGAGAAGCGAACAGGAGAACGAACCCCAATGCATGCGATGGATGGAAACAATACACCAAATGCACCAAACTGTTATTTTATTCTTTTTCACAAGGGGGGAAGGGGAAAAAAATCTCCTTTCTCTTCTTCCTCCTCTTTTTCCTCCAAGAGGGCTAGCTGAAATCTTTCTTAATTACCGCTTATTTCAATGACAGAATTGTAATTTATCATTTAGTTGTAATTTGACATATGTTCACACCTTTGCCATTTCCAATTTCCTCCTTCACTCTAATTGTCTGCCTGGCTCGCCTGTCACGCGTGCCTCCTGGGATTAATTCGAGCTGTCTGTCTGCAGCAGGCTGCCGGCGCGCTCGGGGCTGCCGGGAGCGTGACAGTGTCAATGCGCGCAGCGTTTAGCCAAGGCATTACCCACCCGTCACGCTCCCGCCCCGCCTCGGCCCGCCGTGTTTATTGTTTAGCCCGGTTTTGCATTTGTGACTTTTCGGGGTTTTATTAGACTCTAATTACGCTCCCCGGCTGTCAGCTGAAAGGAGAGGGAACCGTGCTGTAATTAGTGGGAGGGGGCCCTGGCAGCGGGGATGCGGGGACCGGTAGATGTCTCTCGCTCTGCCTTGGAAATGCACACTGGCTTTCAACGCTCTGCCGTCATTATCCTCCACGGCCGTTTATGCTCCTCTCTCTCGCTGACGTGGCCTTAATAGAACTATCGAACCTTCTTTCCTCACCTTTTGGTCCTCCAAGCCCCGCTCTGCATCCTGCAGCCCCGCTGCATCCTTCTTCAGCATCCTCTTAAAACAACCCTTCCATGGCAAGGTCCTGCTCCATCATGGTGCAATTCCATTTGCTGGCGATGAATTTGGCCCAGGTTATGTTTTCTTGCCGTGAAACAAAGTACAGCAAAGAAGGGCACTGTGTGCCCAGCATGTGAGCATACACCGTGGCTGAAAATTAACCTGCCAGAAGCTGCTTTGGTCACCTTTACCCATGACCAGTCCCATCATGCTCATCTGGAGCCAATATCCTCCTCCATGTAAATCTGCAACATGTGAAGCTGCTGCTAGTGGTCCAAAAAAGCTGCTTGTCTTCGTCAAGGGAAGTGGCATTTCACTAGTGTTGCAAAATAACACAAAAAATCAGGTCCTCAGCCACTTTTTAAATGGGTAACAGCTGAACTCACACTGCAATGTGCCACCTGGCCCACTTCTCTCTGTCCCATCCAGAATTCTCCCAGGTGCTTCCCTGTGGGCCTCTGAGGCACATATGGATGCTATACACCTTGCTTCATCAGGACAGCTGGCATGGTGGCAGCACCTCACTTTGGCCATGTGAGACCCCCCTCAACGATCCTCTTACAGATAAAGATGAACAGAGAAAGCTGTTCAGTGTGGCTGCTGCTATGTTTTTAGGATTTCTTTTATTTAATTTACCTTTAAATCTTTCCTTGAAAGGACAGAAAATATCAGTTCCTTCCCTGATTTTTCCTGGGGGATTTTTTCCACAAGCATAGGCATATGAGCCAGGGCTGTTTGCAGATGTTGTGCAAAAGTGGGTCCAGCCCCAGCTGCAACAAAAGGAACTTCTCTCCCTAGAGTGAAATCTGACTCAACCAACCAGTTGAGTGGATAGTCTGAAGGCAGAAAGCACGCATAGCCCTCTAGCTTGATTATGAGCATCTTCTACTGTTCAACATTCTGAAAACCCCACTCCTTCCACTGTTGTCTCTGCATTTCTTTTGATACTGAAATAAAGAGATATAAACCAAGGAAAAGAGATAAGCCACCTATTCCAGCAGCTAAGTGAAGCCTGAAAATGATGAACAGAAAGGTTTTAAAGAAAAGAGTCAAATATTTATTAATTTTCACCTGTTTTTAAGTGTTCCACCCATCAGTACCTGCAGGCACAAAATTAAATTGGCCAGTATGACACCCTTTAAGTACTGAAAGGCCACAATAACACCTCCTGGATCCTTCCCTTCTGCAGGTGGAAAAACCCCAACTCTCTTTAGCCTTTCTTCAGAAGGAGGGTGCTTGAGCCCTCTGATGATTTTTGTAGTCCTCCTCAGGACCTGCTTCAACAGTTCTTTGTCATTCTCATGCTGAGGACTCCAGAGCTGGACACAGTTCTTCAGGGTGGGTATCTCACAAGAGCCAAGCAGAAGGCTGGAGCCACTTCCACTGACCTGCTGGCCTCTCTCCATTTGATACAGCCTAGGACAGGGTTGACTTTCTGGGCTGCAAGTGGACATTGTCAGCTCGTGTCCAGTTTTTCATCCAGCAGCACCCCCAAGTGCTTCTTCACAGGACTGTTGTCAATTTCTTCACATACCAGCCTGTACTGTTAACTGGGGGGTTGCTCTGACTCAGGGGCAGGACCTTACATTGGGTTTTGTTGAATCTCATGAGAACCCATCCACACTGCATACTGTGCGCCCAGTAACCACACATAACCTCTATGGTTGGTAAGCTCCAACCATCACCTTTCTTTTTATTTGCTCTTCTCAGTGCCACAGCCTTAGATATAAGTGATTTAAGCCCAGTCTTCATGCCTCAGAGTGCCTTAATATAGCTATTAATAAGCTAATACCCTGGAAACACAGACCCATGCAACTGACACAATTCCTTCCAGCCTAAATTAGCCTGAAAGCCTCTGCCTGCACATCCCAAGCCTTTCCTGGCATCACCTTGACAACACTACAAAAACAGGGGGTGCAAGCTGGAGGTCAGCACATCTTGGTGCTTTCCCAAAGGAATTAATTACAGAGTCAAGGGATACTGGGGAAAAAAAAAATCAAACAAAAAAACCCCTCAACCAACCAACCAACCAACCAACCAACCAACCAACCAACCGAAATCCCCAAACCCCAATCAACAAAACAAAACAAAACAAAACAAACAAACAAAAAAAGCCAAACCAAACAAACAAAACTTCCAAACCACTTAAACCACTTCCACTTCAGCTGGGGACAAACAAGCAGTGACTGGCAGCACTGAAAGGTCAGCAAGATGCTGCCTGTCAGACCCTCTGGAGACATTCAAAGCCCACCTGGATGCATTCCTGTGTGGCATGCCCTAGGTGATCCTGCTTTGGCAAGGAGTTTGGACTTGATGATCTCTGGAGGTCCCTTAAAATCCCTAACATTCCATGATTCTGTGATGTGATGTCCTGCAGCAGATGCTGTGTGAGGCCAGATATGCAAATGGCAGATATGAAATTTCATGTCTTGTAGGAGGCAAGATTTAATAGTTTTACACTATTTACACCCCAACCCTCCCCCCCACTTCCCAATGCCTGCTTCCTACATCAATGACCTTTAAAATTATTTCTGAACTTACTGAGTTTGTTTGCTGTGCATTGCTGTTGAGCAGGATTTTTGTCTTCTGGCTTCCTCCCTTTTGCTATCCCAGATGGCCAGACTTCTCAGACATAGAAAGATACTAGGATCTTTCTGAACTTGTACGAGCTGCCACTACTGGCTGCCTTAGCTGCCAAATTATGAGAAGTTTGCGAAGCTGCTAAGTGCTTGAAGCTGAGTCCTACAAAAGAAGGTTCTTCAAACACTTAGTCACATGCTCCAGCCTTGGGTATGAGGTGCTTATGGTTTAGTATTAGATCTTTGCTGTATTTATGGCTGTTTCATATATTGGAGCTATTTCACTGGAAATGGTGTTGGAAATCAATGTGCTTATTAGAAGCTGATGCTAAGTGCTTTTGAAAATGCACTTTCTTTTTCGTTTCTCCTAGCTATCAGTTTTGGTTTTGTTTTGAAACTGACTTCCTGAGGTCTTATTCATTAATAGATAAGCAGCAATAAGTAGGTTATAAGTGTACAGTAGGCTCACCTTCCATGCTGCCATATCCAGTGCACTTCCTACCTAGGAAAAAAATCTGATTTTTCAAGGATGGGGAACTCCTTCAGCTCAGAAAGGGGCTCAGAAAAAAAGCACACTTTTGCTGTGCCTGTGAAGAGACAAACCAGCTCCAAATGGGAAGGAAGGAGTCAGTCCAGACCATAGCTGGAAAACAACCTTAAGGGTAGCTGTCCTTTACAATACCAGCTGTCAGTTCAGAGGGTAAAGGGTCTAAAATATATGGACAGAAACCTGAAATTCTGGGGTACTGGAAGAAGGTACTGACTTTTGTAGAGGATTTTTTCCTTCTCAAATTAGTACTCTACTTTTGGGGCATTTGTTGTCTCATCACAGGTATTCGTGTCATGGGAACACAGACATGCTTCAGTACTGTCTCATCCTAAATTGTCTATAACAGACCCTTAGGAGGAGAAATCCTCTCAAAATTACTCAGACTCCAAGTCTTACTAGTCAGTCACAGCTCCTGTATGGCTGAATGGTCAGTGTGGCTACACCTGCTATAGCCCATAAACGTGCCCAGACCTGGCAGGAGTAGGCACTGCTTGAGCAGTGCACCCTGAGTGTGTAGGATAGGCACTGTGTTACCCAGTCTCATGGGGTATGTTCAAGTGTAGCTTGAATGGCTTGTACAGAGCTGTGCAAAGAAGATAGTAGAGTGATACTGCAGCAGTCCTGGGTGGCTTTTCTTTGGTGCTCCCTTTGTCTTCTCCTTAGATTTCGATAAAAACCTGTGTTAATCCTGTTGCTGGGGATGAAGCAAAAGAAAGAGAAGGAGACCCCAACAACTGAGAGTGAGAGGCCTCATGAGTCCTTTGCTGTGCATCTTCTGAGCTTGTAGTAGTTTAGTATTGCTCTCGCTCCTATTGAACAGGATGTAGTGATCTTGTAGATGCTTGCTCAAGAACAGATGAAGAAAACTCCTTGATGTATCCTCAGTCTGCAAGTTTGACTTGCAGCATCAATATAAATCAAACATAATTTTATTTCAAAATAAAACAAAACAAAAAAATAAACCCCAACCAAACATAGTAGCTGCCTCTAAGAATATGAAACTCTTCCTCAAAATAACAGAGGAAAAAGCCTCTTTCATTCACGTATCAAAAAAGAGAGCTGAAATAATTTTGCTTTGAAGAAAGCACTCTCCTCTGTCCTTTAGCCTTCATGTAGAGAACAAGCACCAACATCTTGATCTCTAAATGTAATGTTCTGGGAAACTCTGAGAAGGCTAAAGTAAGGCAGTGTCCTCAAGGAAATTGTTTTCGTACACTAAAATATAGTGGTTGCCATTGGTGCCTGCTATAAAATTTTTATATGTAGGAAGTGGTAGGCTATCACACTTTTTATATATGCATATATAAAAGTGACAGGCAGAGGAATAGGATACCTGAAGCTGAAGGGTTTGTTATAGGCCACAGTCCTTTTATTGTATTTTTTTCATCTGTAACATAAAAACTTTTCTGTCATTAGCTTAGCAGCTCTAAAAAGCAATACAAATGTTTTCCTCTTCTGAGGATGGAGCACGCTAAGAGATTTTCCTGCTTTCATCCTGGCACTTAGCACTGCAACTCTCTGCTTGTTAGCTTTTCAGGGTAATTATGGCAAGTTATGGGTCTGGTTCTGGCTGATGGGACTCTGGGTACCTGCTGTAAGACTCAAGCACAGTGGGTATGGCCAAGGTCAGTATGGGTGGTAGAGTGTCTGTCAGCACCTGCCAGATAAAGGCTCACAACATTGGAGAGGTGGCTGAAATGCTCTTTGTAGCATTGTCGCTTCTGCCTCTAGATGGTTTAAACCACTTACAGGCTGAATGCAAAATTAGAGGAGTTAAAGGAGAGGATATACCAAAGGACACAGAAGCAACACCAGCTGTCCATCTAGTCCACAGCATTGTCTCTGTCAGCAGCAGCACTGGAAGCCTCAGGACAATAAATGGGAATCCCTTACCTGCTGTCTGAGCTCATCAGTCACCTTCAAAGACAGACATATTCCCAGATACCTTAAATTCAGCATTTGCCCATGACTTTTGTCATCCAGAAGGTCCTTGTTCCTGTTCATCTTGGACCATGCAGGTAGCTGTGGCAACACATGACGCAGATGTGATTGTGATGGTGTTTATTGGCAGGGTACCATCATGATTAACATCTTTGTCAATGACATGGACAGAGGAATCGAGTGCACCCTCAGCAAGTTTGCAGATGACACCAAGCTGTGTGGCACAGTCGACTTGCTAGAGGGCAGGGATGGCATCCAGAGGGACCTGGACAGACTGCAGAGGTGGGCCCAGGCTAACCTCATGAAATTCAACAAGGCCAAGTGTAAGGTCCTGCACCTGGGTCAGCACAATCCCAAGCACAAATACAGGCTGGGTGGTGAGTGGCTGGAGAGGAGCCCTGAGGAAAAGGACCTGGGGGTCTGGGTTGACCAAAAGCTCAACATGAGCCGACAGTGTGTGCTTGCAGTCCAGACAGCAACTGTGTCCTGGGCTGCATCAAGAGCAGCATGGCCAGCAGGGCAAGGGAGGTGATTCTCCCCTCTTTGCTCTCGTCAGACCCCACCTGGAGTACTGTGTGCAGTTCTGGAGCCCCCAGCACAAGAAGGACATGGAACTGTTGGAGAGAGTCCAGAGGAAGGCCACAAAGATGATCAGAGGGCTGGAGCACCTCTGCTATGAGGACAGGCTGAGAGAGTTGGGACTTTTCAGCCTGGAGAAGAGAAGGCTTCGAGGAGACCTTATAGCAGCCTTCCAATATCTGAAGGGAGCCTACAGGAAGGCTGGGGAGGGACTGTTCACAAGGTCTTGTAATGACAGGACAAGGGGGAATGGGTTTAAACTGGCAGAGGGGAGATTTAAATGGGATGTTAGGAGAAAATTCTTCACAGCAAGGGTGACAAGACACTGGAACAGGTTGCCTAGGGAGGTTGTGGCTGCTCCCTCCCTCGAGGTGTTCAAGGCCAGGTTGGATGAAGCCTTCAGCAACCTGATCTAGTAGGAGGTGTCCCTGCCAATGGCAGGGGGTTGGAACTGGATGATCTTTGAGGTCTCTTCTAACCTAAACCATTCTATAATTCTATGATTCTATGCCGTGGTTGGAAGAAAGCATTTGCAAGACGTGAAGCTCCCCCGTTTTGTTAGATGTGCCTTGCCATTTGGACCTGGAAATTGTATTTGTATGGAAGTTGAGTAATTCAGACCGGAAGGTCAGATGAAGAATGGCTTAAGTTTAGGAACACGTGGAAATCTCAGAATACATCACAGGTGATTTTGCTGATGTTTTAGTAGCCTGCTAAACTTGCCTTTGTGTGCTAGAAATATAATTCCTTGTCTGGGGTAGCCCAGACAGAAGTGTGTGAAGTCTACTTGTGTGTCTGTGAGCCCATACACATCCAAGTAAATATACTTTTGTACTCACATTGGGATGGCTTCCACAGATACCCTGAGCTGCAGCTCTGCTTTTTGCCTCAGACAGCAGAACATGACTTGTTTTAGTGAGTCTTGTGCCCAACAGGAATATGCCGTAGAGGCCAGCATGGGACCACCTCTCTTGGGCAGCAAACATCTTTTGGGTCTGGGGACAAGCAGGTAAAGACACTGGAAACTTTGCTAGAAGCATCCAGTTGCTCTGATACCTGTCACTGTAAGTGCAATTCACTTGAGGAAAAAAGTGAGGGAGCAATAAAGTAATAATCTCAGCATAAAAAAGAATTGTTATCAGAAAATTGTTTGTAATATAGCCTTTAAAATAAATATCCCAGCTATTCCTGTGCTTTATGGTGACGTTTCTAACCCTAAAAAATCAGTATATAAATCTAACAGTAGCTATTCATAAAAGTTCAGCTTGAGTAATAAAAATAACAATTTTCTGTAATGATATTTTATAGATTTGAATAGAACATATAAAATATTTTTGCTTTTATAGCATATGTAAAGGGAGAAAGTGTACTATGCCTGTAACACAAGGATTGCTTTCAGATTATTTAAATATTTCTTTAACAAAATAAATAATAGTTTAGGATTTTTTTTTTTTAATCTGAAAGATTGACTGAAGGCCAGGTAGAAAACTTTTCAAATATTTTATAGGAAAACAATTCTCCTGCAGCTTCAGAGAAGACAGAGCACACTTCCCTCTCTCATCTTTTAATACAGAAAATTCACAGGGTCTCTTTCCCCTTCCTACTGTCTCCCTCCCTCTGAGCCCTTCAGCCCAGTTTTTTGGCAGTGTGAGTGTGTTACATGGGAGAAGAAGTTAGGCTTTTATCCCCTTGATGTAATTTTCACAACTGCCAGCTGAACACTGCAAAAAAATAGTTTTTCATCAAGTGTGGAGGAGACGGCAAAATACAAATCTTAAAGGTAGGAGATCTGGACTTCTGGTTTGTGTTATAGAGAGTATGAGAGAAAAAAATACCAAGTTTTCAAGAGTTATTGTGGATTGTGCATGAAGGTGAGCAAGATCAGAGCCTAGCTCTCAGACTCAAACCTCTAGCCAAGCAGCACCATGCTTGGCGCCACCCTCCGAGAGAGTGAGATGGCAGTGGGATAGTGCCAACCCTCCAGGCTCTGGCACAGGCTTATGTGGACTACCCAAATCAGCCTCTGCAGCAGTGTCCCCTGATGGTTCTGTTGTGTTCAGTGATGAGGTCATGGAGCACCATTGTGCTCCATGTCCAGTCAAGCAACACATCCATCAGTGGCATAGAGATTCTGGGAAGGTTGCACAGCTAGTATACCCATGTGAGGGTAATGGTTGGGCAGTAAGGCACACTAGTGTTTGACATCCACAGTGGAGCCAGCCGCCTGCACAGAGCTTAGGGTGAAGCCTGTAATGCTGTGGAAACTCAGAGCTTAGGGAGCATGAATAGCTCTCATTTGCCAAGCTTTACAAAAGAAACCAGAATGCAATTGGCACACGTGATTATCTCTAAACCTATTTCTACAGGGATTCTCTAAAGCACTGATGAACATTATATTTTCACCTTATCAGTAAAATATGTTTCAGACTCACAGAATAGTAGGGGTTGGAAGGGACCTCAAAAGATCATCTAGTCTATTGATCATCTAGTCCAACTCTCTGCCAGAGCAGGATCACCTCTACCAGATCACACAGGAGTGCATCCAGGAAGGTTTCAAAATTGCTTTGTCCAAAGGTGAACTGAGATACCTTCAGTGAAAAGCAAAGGAAAGCAGTTTGATTAAGTGATTAAAGTAAGCCATAAAATAGGCAATAGGAATGATGGGGATGTGTGGGGCCGCAGCCTTCTGGCCTGGGTTTAGGATGCCATTCAGATGCTGACCTGTACACCACTGTATAACCAGATGCATCCCCTGTGGTTCAAGCCTTTCCACAGTCAACCATGTCCTACTTGCTTTCAATCATAGTCCAGCAGGGTAAACTAGGAGCTGAGCAGGCTCATGCAGTCACCAGGTTTGGCCTCACCACCCACTAACATCTTACCCTGATGGCCTCTCTGCTGGCATTTATTTGTCTGTTCCCTGCCCAAGCTTGTTGAGGCAGCAGGCTGTGTGTGGCTCAGTGCTGTGCCCAGGGGCACACAGGCAAATGTATACTGTCACGTATACCATGGGCAATTATAGCTTGCCTGCTGCCCTGCTCTGACATCCATGTGTGCACACGGTGTGTGCACAGGTGGGAATGTACCAACACACCTGTGGGCCTATTGCACACACACTCCCTTACATATTTGCTTGCTACAATTACTTGTAAAGCATGTTTGAAAAGGAGTCTTGAGTGGAAATAAAATATATCTTTCTATTCATGTCCTTATGTTCAGCCTGGGGAAGAGAAGGCTCTGGGCTGACCTTACAACTGCAATTAAATATCTGAAATGGACCTAAAGGAAGGCTCGGGAAGGACTGCTTAGAAAACTGACTGCAACAGGATGAGGGATGATGGTTTGAAACTGGAGCAGGGTAGATTTAGGTTGGACATTTGGAGGAAGTTCTTTACACTGAGAGTGGTAGGATGCTGCAACAGGTTGCCAAGGGATGTGGTTGAGGCTGTCTCTCTGGGGACATTCAAGAGCAGATGATGAGTCCCAGGGCAGCCTGATTTAGCTGAAGGTGTGGAAGGAGGCTGGACAAGATGACCTTTAAGGGCCCCTTCCAACCCAATGCAATCTGTGAATCTGTAAGTGCTGAGAGAGCTGGCTGATGTTGTTGCTGTGCCACTCTTCATCATCTTTGAAAGATCATGAAGAATAGAAAGGGTGTCTGAGGGTTGACCAAAAGCCAGTGTCACTTGTTGAAATGGACAAGAAGGAGAACCCAGAAAATGACAGTCCGGTCAGCCTCACTTCCATTCCTGAAAAGTATGTAAACAGGAACACAGGAAATTCCGCCTCAACATGAGAAAAAAGTTGTTTACTGTGAGGGTGACAGAGCACTGGAGCAGCCCGCCCAGAAAGGTTGTAGAGTCTCCTTCTTTGGAGACTGTCAAAACCCACCTGGAAGTGTTACTGTGTGGCCTGCCTTATGTGACCCTGCTTTGGCAGAAGGATTGGACTCCATGATCCCTGGAGGCTCCTTCCAACCCCTGATATTCTGTGTGTCTGTGTGATTTTGTGAGATATATATCTATTACACTCACTGGAGATGATGAATATATACATGTATTCATGTATATATATATGTAAGAATATATATGTAAGAACGTGAACAAGAAGATACACATTTTATTTTTAGAGAGATCCATGCAGCTATCTCAATTTACACATCCACTTGATAGTAAATCTTGGGGAGTTCAGCATATGGTGCAGCCATAAGTACATATAGATATAGGAAAATTAAAACCAATATGACTTTAACTCAGAGGGATTACACATACTTCTACTGACTTGTCAATGTGTATTTATATCTAAGACTTAGCTTCTGTACCTAGCTCAAGGTGTAACCATCCCTTCTCCTTCCTGTAAGCAGAGAGTCCTTCCTAATAGCTACCTCTGTTCATATGGCCATACATAAACCCTTTTTTAAAAGGTTTTGCAAATAGGAAAATCCACAAAACCTTATGCATGACATGCTCAAGGGCTGCTGGCAGTGAATCAGCAGAGGCTGGCAACAGACAAGTAACTATAAGCAAACCATCTTTTGAGTCAAGCACCTGGTCACATTTTAGGGGCAAATCTTATACAAAACTGCTTTGATGAGTTGCTGTGCTGTAACAGTGGCTGCAGTTCACAGTCAGTGCTATTGAGGACTTTATGGTTTAAATATTGGCTGGGCCTGATTTTTTTTTATTTTATTTTTTACCTGACAGTTGGCATATTTCTAAAAAGTCGATGCACATTTCTGAAATTTCATTGCACATCCTTTCATCATTACCTGTTTTCTTAGAGCTCAAGGGAGATGATCTTGTTGGGGTTTTTCTCTCATGTGTGGAGGCAAGGCAACAAGGCATAACAGAAGTGAAGGATGGCCTTTGGGAGAGCAGCACAGCTTTTCAGAAGCACAAGTCTTTGGTCCGACTGAAAGTCCAAAACAAAGGAGGCTCTCTTTCTTTCTGTCTTTCTAGCTGTACCTTGGTAATGAAAAGGAAACAGCAAGAGGAGAAAAAAAAAAAAAGTTGTTTTTTTTTTAAAAAAGGAGAAGCTTACTATTTTTAAAACCTGGTCTAAAGTTGAAGAGGCTGCTTGAGCAGAAGCAAATACCCTTCAGAAATGCCTGACTTCACTGCCAGGGTGAAATATTGCAGGAAAACGAGACAGGAATATTTTTTACCAGTAAATATTGGAGTTGAACAAGATTGGTTCATCTCAAAGAAAATGATGGACAAATGCTGCAGGACATGCTGAAGAAAATAAAATACCTTTTATCCCAAACCCATTCAGCTAGGGACCATTTTAGGAGCTGAGCAAAGCTTTCTAGTTTTTTTCCTTTGCCTTTGTTCTTTTTCTTCTCAATAGCAAACCAAAAACATCCTAGTGTCTCTGTTGTTGGCTCCTTCTTGGACTGAACTCCTAGTCTGGAAGACAGAAGCTTTTCTCCTGAAGGCTGGGTTTTGTTATTTTTTTGAGGATTGGAGATGTTACCAAGCTCATGGGATACTCCAGAGCCTTAATCAGTGGTGGGACTTAAAGATGGGTAAAACCGGAAAACTCTAAATTTCAGTACACTGAGACTTGCAGGCAAATTCCTTAACTCTCATTCAAGGCAGCTATCCCCCCTAAATAGTTCTAATTTATTTAGTATTTTGTCAGTCTTTCTCTTTAGGCATGACTTGTTACATGTGAGAGCTCTGGGTGTAGGTTCAGTTTCTAAACTTGAATTTATTTCTTTGTTTTTGTGGGTGTGTGGAGGGGTCATATTGTCCATCTTTTCTCTAAGCTAATTTTTTGTTCTGTGTTCTGGACCTACAGCCCTTACTCCTTACAAGGACCAAAGGCACAGTGGTAAAAGAGAAAAGCCATCCTGCAGTATTTCACAACTTCTTCCCTGAGTTCTCCAGCACACTTAGCTCAGGATAGCTTTTTTCTGTCTTTACATCTGGGTTGGACAGACACCATTAATTCCTTCAGATATCCCCTTCTTGCCAACTAAGGGGAAAACAAATTACTCCTTCCCACCTGCCAGACCCTTCCCTGCTTTGCGGTCTAGGCATTTCCACTTGTGCATTGCAGGCAGAAAGCTGAGCAAGATGTCAGGTAGTGTGGTGCCCACCTTCTTGCAGCTTTCTTGAGAACAGAGCAGACAGGTGGCAGATGCACAGTAACTTGGGGCTTGCTGCTGTTGGACTGATGAGAGACACTCACCAAGTGAAGCCTCCGCATGCTCCTGCGTACGCAAAGGTTAAAGCAAACCTTGCGAGGTGCCCAATCGCATCTGGCCTTTGTGTTTGCTCATCTGTCTTCCCATCCTCCCATTTTCCTGCCCGTGCCAGAAGCAGCCACCCTGCAGTCCCTGTGTGTCCCTGGGCCGCGGAGGTGCTGCAGGAGTTATGTCGCACACGTGCTGAAAGCCATTAATTAAATTAGAGCTCTCCAGCAGGGGCTGCAGGAGTGGCTGTGTCCTCAATCATCATGCTGCAGGCTGATATGCAGGCTGCATCACATGGAGAGAAATTTCTTCTCTTTTAAGCTGGCTTAAGGCTCTACCAGTGGTGGTAGTGTGGGGGGCTGAGGGACCTGCTGGCCCAGAGATTGCCCTCCCCACTTGGCAGCGAGGAGCTGGTCTGTGGATGAGGCACCTGGATGTTACTGCAGTGCAAATTAATTAGTATCATCAAATGTGATCCCGTGGCTGTTGATGTCCCATTGTATTAAATCCTAGGGGGTGACAGAGCTGCCAGACCTGGGGCTGAGCCTTTGTTTGGCAGAGGGGGAACATGCTAAGCTGCTGCTGGCTTACCTGCCAAGTCCTGGTTTGCTAGATGGGGAGGCTGTGGCCCTCAGGGCTTGGCACAGGACACTTAGAATCATAGAATCAGTCAGGGTTGGAAGGGACCACAAAGATCATCTAGTTCCAACCCCCCTGCCATGCATAGGGACACCCTACCCTAGATTAGGCTGGACAGAGCCTTAAACACCTTCAGGGATGTGGCCCCAACCACCTCCCTGGGCAACACATTCCAGGGTCTCACCACTCTCATAGGGATGAACTTCCTCCACACATCCAATCTGTATCTCCCCACCTCCAGCTTTGCTCACTTCCCTTAGTCCTGCCACTACCTGAGAGCCTAAAAAGTCCCTCCCCAGCTTTTCTGTAGGCCCCCTTCAGATACTGGAAGGCCACAAGGAGGTCACCTTGGAGCCTCCTCTTCTGCAGACTGAACAGCCCCAACTCTTTCAGTCTGTCCTCATAACAGAGGTGCTCCAGCCCTCTGATCATCCTCATTGCCCTTCTCTGGACACATCCCTCTTGTAAGAGGGGCTCCAAGACTGGATGCAGTACTCCAGGTGGGGTCTCACCAGGGCAGAGTAAAGGGGGAGAATCACCTCCCTCGCCCTGCGGGCCACACTTCTGACACAGCCCAGGACCTGGTTGGCTCTCTGGGCTGCAAGCACACACTGCTGGCTCATGTTGAGCTTCTCATCCACCAGCACCTCCAAGTCCCTCTCCTCAGGGCTGCTCTCCAGCCAGTCACTGCTAAGCCTGGATTTGTGCTTGGGATTGCCTCGACCCAAATTCAGGACCTTGCACTTGGCCTTGTTGAACCTCATGAGGTTGGCTTGTGCCCACCTCTCCAGCCTGTCCAGGTCCCTCTGGATGCCATCCCTGCCCTCCAGTGTGTCTGCTGTACCACACAGCTTGGTGTCATCAGCAAACTTGCTGAGGGTGCACTCAATGCTTTTGTCCTTGTCACCCACAAAGATGTTGAACAAGACTGGTCCCAGGACTGATCCCTGAGGGACTC
>VWZI01024035.1:907-20919 GCA_013396835.1 Psilopogon haemacephalus | reverse complement strand
GGGACTTCACCAGACTGCCAGGACTTTTGGAATAGAAGAGAGAGGGGTTTAGCAACCTCATCTGCCAGTTTTCTCAGTACCTGTGGGTGCATCCCATCATGTCCCATGGACTTGAACACTTTCAGGTTCTTCAGGTGATTATGAACGTGATCTTCACTTAGGATGGGCAGCTCTTCCTTCCAGTCCCTGCCATTATCTTCCAAGACTCTAGGATCGTGGCTGGAGGCCTTTGCAGAGAAGACTGAATTAAAGAAGTCATTGAGAACCTCAGCCTTTTCTATGTCACTTGTGACTGTTTCACCTGTTTCCTTTCTGAGTGGGCCCATGTGGGATGGCTGCAGCGCCACATATGCTGTGAACGATCCACTTGTTAAAAGATGTTCCCTCAGTGGGCCTCTCTTAGTGTGTGAAAAGTTGGTCTTGGTAGCTCTGTTTCTGCAGCACCAACTGATAAGAGGGAGCTGGCTGAAGAAGAAAAGAAAAACATCTTGGGAAAAGCAGCAGATACACGTCAGAAGAAAAGGGCGCATGGACAGATAAGATGTACCAACAAGAAACAGAATAGCCTGACCTGGGAGAGACTTGGGCTGTATAACTTATGCTGATTTTACAATAAAGCTGAACAATACTCCTACCACACATTGGACATTCTTATTGATTCCTTGCTCCTTCGTGACAGGCCCACACCTTCCTTACTCTTCTTTTTATCATTAATATACCCGTAGAAATTCTTGGTGTTCCATTTGACGTCCCCGGCAAGATTCAACTCAAACTGTGTTTTGGCTTTCCTAACCATATTTCTAGATGCTCAGGCAGCTTTCTTATATACCCCCCATTCTTGAGCCCAAGCCAACATGCTTGGTAGCATGGCATGAAATAGAGGAGATCAGTAGATCCCAACCAGGCATAGAAAAAAATGAGTATCTGTTATTTACACCAGGACCACTTGATAATACACTTTCTGCCCACCACCAAAGAACCAGGTCTTTTAGACAGTTAATCAAATAAGAAAGGCTAAGAGAAGTCATTGCACTCTTTGCAAATAGCAATCCAGACAGCAGAGCAAATAATTTGTGTCAGCATGACAAGAAAAAATTGGACATGAACTTGCTAAACAGCCAACAGATACTGTCTTATTTTTGTGCGTGTATATATACATACATGTAAATACTTCTCCGTGTCACCCCAAGGAAAGAACTCAGGCAGGTTTCAATTTATGATGCATTTAAAATACCGAGTGCTCCCCCCTTGCCCCATATTGTTGGGGAGACAGGGGGAGACAGCAACACCTTAACATTCCCTGGAGCAGCTTCTCCACATCCACCTCTTGGTATGCTACCTATGGAGGAAAGACAAAGCTTGAACAGTTTTTTTTCAGGCCTGTTTTGCAGCATAGGTCATCTTAGCAGAGAGTGAAAGCAATAGCACGTGCACAAATGCTGACCCACACATAATGAATGATCCTAGAAACTGCCAAGAGAAACAGAAAAACCTTTAACACCTTTCTGTGCAAAACCAGAAATAAAGTTAGTTTTGAAAGTGGCCTGCTTGTAGTCAATCTGCAAAGAGAAAATTGTCAGATAAATTATTTGTATTGAGTAATTTGATCGGCTCCTGTCAGAAGCCTAATGAATAGGTTATTTTCTGCAACAGCTGCTGCTCCAACTCTCAGTCACAAGTCCATGTGGCCTGGCTGTTCAAAGGGAATTACTGTGCTGGCTGTTTTAAAATAACTTTTCAAAAACTAAAGCCAGGCACAGTCTGTGTGTCGGCAGAGGAAGACTGGAGGAGATTTAAGCAGGTGGTAGAATTATTGTGAAGCCCTAAAAATTAGCAGTAAAATGGGTAATTGTGTGAAGGCACAAATAACTCGCTTGTCACTGGGGCTGTAAGAGACCATCACGGCTGGCTGTGATGTAATTCAGACGTGTCAGCTGCATTTCATGTACGTTGCTATGGAGAGGAAGTGCCTCCCAGATGGGCTATGAGGCTGGATGGCCCTAGGGATTCTACTGCTGAGTAGGCTATAATATTGCAGACACCTTGGGCTGGAGCTGCTCCTCTCTTTTTGTCTACTGTATTTGTATAAAGCCAAATACTTTATTTGTATAAAGCCAAATACCATCTGCACAAGTGTGCCGGTGGAGAGGTGTAGGAAAAGTAAAAGATTTTGTAAAGGCTGTTGGGTGTGTGTGTGTAAAGGGTTAAATGCATTCCGCACTCATGCAACAATTTGCCGCTGATGATATTTAGTTCATCAGCTACCTGCATTTGTCTGGAGGGAGCTTGATTCCTTCTGCATTTGTCAGTGTATACTTAGTTGTGGTAAGCAAAGGCTAACCTGAAACTCTTTTTTTGGGTGATATTTGCCTGTGTTTTCCTTTGACTAGGTCTAGATGGGGTAAAATGTGATCTGCCAACCACAAAAACCTGAATTCTTGCACCAGCGGTGTGAAATAAAAGCACACTTTTGTAAGCCTGCCTTGCTCCCTTGCCTTGCCTGTGTCTGTCCTGTAGATGTTCCTATCCGTTTTGGCTCTTGCTCAGGTCATCTTGCAGATCAACACTCAACTTCCACACACTAGACATTTTCTCACCTAGAAAGTTAGTTGTAGGAGCAATATTCCATGGGTTTTCTGAATAACCTATTCAGAAACTTAGTGTTTTACTTCCCTTTTTCTTCCTTTTCTTGGCGAGGTAACTGAACAGTGATAAATATGGACTATATCTTGTGATGAACTGAAAAGCACCTCAGGGAGAAACTGGCTGTGAGCCATCTTTGCCTTGTGTTTCTGCAGGAATAGATTTAATCAAGCTACTGCAATAGGAGACACTGAAGGTACATGCGTGCAGGCATGCATGTCTAAGGGAGAGAAAACCACCCCAAAATAGCCGAAGGAAGCAGTCAAATATGCATCTATAATGAAGGACTTGGTGCTTATCTCTTTGAGGAGGCCTCACAGAGGTAAGCACCAGTTCATTTAGGATGCCTCAGCACTGACTCCACGGTGTCTCCTGTCTCTTTGTGAGGCCGTCTCAATTTCACAAGGTGGTTAAAGGAGCTGGAAAAGATTGGGAGTGCAGCAAGGGAGCCTCGAGGAATGATGCAGCCTTTGCTCTTGTCCCTGGACCGTAACCTTAGACTGCAGCGTCGCTTTTCTTTTGGGACAGATGCCAGGTCCCCTGCACTGTGCAAACTAAGGTGAACATGCTGGCTTTGTGTCTGCTGCCTCTGAGCATTGGCTTGGACCTCTTGTGGTTTGCTCTGCTTGTATATTGCTTTTCTGTAAAGACAAGTTCATCCATCCCTTGCCTCATTTGGGTTCCGGGGAGCTGAGAACCCCCCAGCCACACTGAGGGCTGGTGAATGCAGGGAACCATTTGCATCCATTTTCACCTTTAGGGTTTCTTGTGATATTTGGTTTGAGCTGTGTGGGAAAGCCATGTATTTCTCTACTAACTGCAAAGTGAACTCCCATGCTTCTGTCATTTTCAGTACAGAACTTGCTTTGCTTTTCATGAAGGTCAATTGGCATACTGAAGTGTCTACTGAGTAGTTCACTTTTCATCTCAATGGTTGATTTAATGTATATTGATACTAAAAATTTTCTTAATGAAATTATGAAAGAAACTTTTAAAAGTCCGTTAGTTTAAAGTTTGTTCTTGTGGTGAATTTTGTGTGTCTCAGCCTCAATAAAAACATTGTTTCTGATTTTGTCTGTGGAAACTGTGTTCCTGTCAGTTTCACTGAATGGATTTTGGCCTGAGTGCAGCCTGCCATCAGCAGCTGAGACTCTCCATAGCCAGCAAGAAGCACAAGTTCTGCCATACTTGCTCACATCTCTCACTCACATAATCATCTTAATCAAATCACCTTTTAGAAAAGCAACCTTCCATCCTCTCATTTGTGCTCTTCCTCTTAAGTTACTGCATAGAGATACCAAGGAGCAAGGAGGGACTTTGTGACAGTGAACCATCCGAGTCACTACCATGTAGGCCAACCATGAGCCACAACACAAAAAAATACTTGCTTAGGTTTTTAACAAGAGGCTAGCACAAGTTCAGAAGCCATCCTTAAAAGATGTTCTGTGCTCAGGTGGATCCACTGAGACATGCTGCCAAGCTTAAAGCTGAAGGAGTGGGTGTTGAAGATTTGAAGAAAGGCATCGTTGTGACACTTGAGGGCACATATTGCCACAAGTAGAGTTGGTTTTGTCACCATCAGCAACAGCTACAAAAAAATTTGCTTATGGCAGGAGTAAGTTTAAAGACAGGCACTTGTAACAAGCACTGGGACTTGGAACTAGAGAGGGATGCAGGAGATACTCAGGCTTGTATTCATAAATAAGCTTCAATGTGAATTTTGGAGTTCCCCTCCCCATTTGGCATCTGTTCATACCTGCCCTCCTATTAACTATGAGTGCAAGATGTTGAGCTTGACAGTCACCTGGCTGAGTCACCAGTCTGCAGACATTACCAGTTGTGGGCTGAAGCCATGTGCAGCTTGAGGGGTTTTGCCCCCAAAATGAGGACCTATATACAAAAGCAACATTGGCATGTTATAATTGTCGCTGGTGTTGGTACATGTGTGGCACAGATAACAGCACAAGCAGGTTGTAATAGCAGGTAGGACCTGGCATTCTGTCACATTAGTCAGTTTTTGTTTTCTTTGTGCATTTGGATTAGTACATATATTTTCTAGATAACTAGGATACTCGCTCTCAATGAGGAAAACATTTTTGCAGTACCTTTCTTAGACTAGTGTGTGTAGGGTGCCCTTTTTCCATCTGCATTGATTAAGATTCTCATTTGTTTCCTTCAAAAGTTCTTTCTAAAGTTCCTATTTACACATGATATAAGATCAATGGGCTAATAATTAAGGCAGTAATGGGACGCTGTTTCAGGTCTGTTGCCTGTTTATTTGAAACAGCTGTCTACAAAGGTGGGCTGTGTGATACAGAGGCTGCCATGGCTTAAAATCCATGTTTACTCAGTGCTTGGTAAATAGTTGCACAACTTCCTGTGTAAATGCCAGATAGCACATTAGCATTTCTGTTGGGCAGTTTTGCTTAGGCACAAGCCATCTCCCCAATTTCTGTTACTATATTGATCTTGTTTGCTTGCACGTACCTTTAAGGAGCGAGGTCAGAAAAAGATATGCCACCAAGAAAGGACTAAATTTGTTTTAACCTGGAGAAGTGAGGACTGAGGGGAGGCATGAAGCCAGTCTTTGCAGAGATGAAAAGCCACTTCTAGGGAGATGGGAATAATCTTCTTCATCTCTGGTGGCTAGGAGAGGAGCAGTGGTCTTCAATTGCTGCCAGAAAGAATCGAGTTAGGCATCACAGAGAGACTTTGTAGTGGTAATGATGGTGAGACAGCAGCCTGCAGAGGTTATCGAATCTCCATTGATGAGGATGTTGAAGAGCAGATTAGATCTAGCTTTGGCAGGAATGATATAGTGTAACTAATTCAGCCTTAAATCAAGGAAATGGGCTGGATGACCTCTTGAAGTACTTCATAGTCCATAAGTCTATTTATGCCATTAATATTTGGAGGCAGAGTCTGATTAAACCATGGCATACACCAAGCTGGAGCAGCTGCTGTTTCTTCCATCCATAACTTGATGAGGGAACACCATGTTAGCAGATCTCTGTAGGAGGAAGGATGCTCCAAAGAACCACATGCACCAATGTCTCTGTTTTTATGCAGTTCTCAGCTCTTCAGAGATGGGTGTGAATTCAGTGGGGGCTGCTTTCCTGAAGATGAACCCACAGCCCTCTGGGCAATCCCTCTCCTATCACCTGCAGTAGGTCCAAACCCTTTGTGAGGCACTGAGTGAATTGGTTGTGGGCAATCAACAAGGCAGGAATAATAAAATATGTAGTTATTTTATTTCCTAAAAGCCTCACCCACAATCTGTAGACAAACTAGTTAAACTTAGTGTGGTGCTGGGCTAGCACCAGCAGCACACTCCTGCTCTCATCTTCTCTGGGGTGGAGGGGTGCAGGTGTCCTGCATCATGCTTCATTCTCCCTTATCCTGTACACCTTTCTAAGGGACAGCAAGATGCTGATTTTTAGCATGGCTATTCTTTTTATTCCATGCTCCATCTTTTNAAAAAAAAAAAAAGCTTGTTTTTTTTTTCCTCCCAAAGAGCACATGCTTTCATTTCCAGATGTGTCTTATTTATGTTTGGTTCTCCAGATGTAAACCAGACCCATGGGGTCAAGTGGTACAGGTTTTCTATTTTTCACATCACTGCATCCACAGAAGGACAGCATTTGGTATGACTTACATTATACTGGGAAAAAGCCTTACTATTCATGCCAGTTTTGAGAAAAATCCTCCTTTTCTGCTGTGAAGGACTGCTGTAGGCCCAGGTTAGGCTGTGGACTGTGAAAGAACACTCTCTTCTCTGTAAGACAGGGGAAACCTGGGAAACACAAAAACAACCGGTAAAGATTGCAGGCTGTAAAATGGATTAGCAGAGAGCTGACTATTTGAAATTGAAAGGGCTCACTTGTTGCAGGAGCCTAGATTTACTTATCTGCCATTCAAGTACTTGCATAACTACAGCCTATCTGTATATGATAAATTGATTAAACAAACTTCAGCATTGAGAAGGCAAAAAAACCCCACAACAACTAGATTTTTGGCTGAAAACATCACTGAGGTATCTGAGAAAATTAGCAACACTTACTGGAAGATAAGTTTATGCATGTGTGATGGATTCTCAGATTCTTTCTCTGGCTGCTACATTTTAGCTCTATCTCTTCTGAAACAACAGCCTGTCCTGTTTGCAGTGCTTTGCAGAGCTGGTCTGATATGCAGCCACCTTCCTTTCAATATAATAATCCAGACCTTACAAAGCTGCAAATAAAAATGCAACCTGTAAGCCAATGTAGAAATTTCTTCTGAGTCCACAAATGATCAAAACAATATTGTTGGAGGGTATTATTTAAGATTATTCCTGTCAGCAGTTACTCTAATGCTGTGGTGCCAAAGATTTTGGGAGTAAGCACCCATTTAACCTTCCTGTGTTTCCCAGCTTCCCATAGCAAGATATTTTTATATTGAAGTCATTGTTGTGCTAACAGATCTGTCATCTCAGCTGGCTACTTTGTGCCAGAGCAGTTGCATTGATTATAGCAGTATCTAGAAGCTGCTGGTGGGCTATAGTTCTTTTTTCCCCCTGATTCTCTGGTGGGCTTTGGAGTTTGAGAACCTTGCTGCTAGGTGTGGCTGAGCTGCTGTCAGCATTGCAGCTACCTAGTCTGGGTAGATCCATCTCTAACTGCAGGCACTGCAGAGGCATCTGAGAAGCAAAATACTGCGAGCTCATTTCTGTCATGTCAGAAGCCACACCACTGACTAGCTGGCCATTTCTAACCAAGCAGCAAACAAAGCAGTAAACATCTTCTGCTTTACTGTGCTCCAGCTCCCAAACCATTAAGAAGACACCTTAAAATGTGGCTCTTTCATCCATAGGTCTCATAAAATGTAGCATTAATTATGGAAACCTCACATCACCTCTACAAGGTGTTGGCTTTGTAGCAAAACAAAAGCACGAGGTCGGTAGTTTTTCTGTGAGTGTTTTGCTGCACCCCAGACTCATATCGAGGTGGGCTGATGGCCCTGACTGAGAATCACATTTTGTTGTGAAAGGCTGTGAAATTCTGCCTCTGGAGTAGAGGCATGACAAAGTTGAGGCAGACAAAGGATAGAGGAGAAAGTCCTAGCAGTGAACTCTTGCTTTAAATATCTGTGCTTGGAGAAAATAAAAAAAACCCAGCAACTTGCTTATTTCAGCTGGGAACCTGACAGGTGAGCTATGGGCCCATGGGAAAAAACAGCTCAATTTTTAATATCAAATACTATAAGTAGTAATCACAGTGAGCAGCTTACCAGCAATTCAGTCTGGAATATGTTCGCATTGCTTGTCAGATAATTTTGAGCTGTGGACATATTCATGGAAATTGTGATCTGTTTCAGGACAAATCTCTTCCAACCTAGACCATTCTATGATTCCATGATTCTATGCAAAAGGACTAAATTCATAAAATCGATCCTCCACCATGAATAGTTCAACCAGAACTAGTTCCTCGTGATAAGGTATTGCACATTTCTCATTTCTAACTCAAATAAATGTGCTACTGTGCCATTGCATTGTTTATCACCAGAAATGTTGACTTCCTAAATACTGAATCATGAAATTGAGATTGCATAAAACTCCCTGCATAGAGAAAAGGAATCCTGCATCACCTGGACTCTCTTCTCTACTGCTCTTTCCAGGTGTTGCACTGTTCTCTGGAGAAAGACTAGTCAAGCTTGTCACATTTGAAATTATATCCTTTTCTACCTGGGCTTCTAGCCATTGGGGTGGATGCTGATATTAATTCTCTTCTCTTTGCTGTAATGCTGTTACAATTTTTTTTTCCAAATTCAGATTATTTTGAGGGATTAGAAGAAAAGATTCTTGCCCTGATGCCCATTGAACCCTGCTGTACCACTGCTGGTGCCCAAGTGTTAATGGATACCAGTTACTAACCAAGCAGTTATTTTGAGTTCATTTTGCCACAGGCCTGCAAAGAAAGATGTGTTTTGCAGAATCAGTTACATGCCTGGTGGCTCTCAGCTCCCCTAGCCTATGGTGACTTGCACCACATTGAACCCAGTAGCCTTTCTTGCTTAGCAGGCAGTTTTGCCTTGAAGCTCTAAGGAATAGGGTCAGTTATTGTAGGGGAGCAGAGTTATCCTTGCTGAAGGTGAAAGCCAGTTTTGGTGAAACACAGTTGCGCAGCTCAAGTAGGTTTGGCTGTAATTGTGAAGAGCTATTGCTGCCAGCAGTGTCTTTCTTCACATTGGAGAGCATTTAGAACTTCAAGCAGACAAAAGATGAAGTCACTAAAGCCATGCAGTTGTGAGCCTTGGAACTCCCAAAATCAGGACAAAAAGAAATTGGTATGTCCTTGGGTTGTCCTTTATTCTCTTATAAAGCCAACAAATGACACCTAAAAGTTGATGGGACAACTTCAGGTTGATGGCAACCTCTGACTGCTGTAGGAATAGATTTTACCCAAGGAACATGTTGTTCAGATACAACATTAACAGTAATTTGTCTTAGCTGGGATGATGATTGCACACAAAAGCTTTCTTTTATGCTCCTACACTATTTGCATGCTTCTCTTTGTACTGCTGGCTGCACTTGAGGCATCCTAATCATAATATTGTGGGGAGGGATACACTAACCAGCTCTTACCCACAGGTCAAGCTCAAACCATTAAAGACTATGATTTTTACTTACTTTTTCCCCTCTTGCTGTTCCCTTTTGGCAGCCTGTGCAGAAGACCAGGCCCGCTGATATGCTTCGTGCCTGCTCTCAGCCCCAGGATCACTTTTGGAAACAACTCACATTTCTCCAGAATTGTTGCTTGATGGTTTTCTTATTTTCTCTCTCTTTTTTTTTTTTTTTTTCCCCTCTCTCTTTGGCTCTCCAAACATACTAAAGTGTCGTTAAGACAAATGGCAAACATTTCTCCTTTTCTCACATCTGTCAAAACTTAAAAAATCTACTTTTGTGACATTTCACACAGCATTTTTTTAACCTACCACTCAAAGGACATAGAATCCTAATGAGCCTTGCTTCTGTGATTTTCATCATCTGTGTGCTGCTGCCCCTCCATAATAAATTAACAAAAAGGAGGCATGAGCAGGAGGACACAAGTGATATAAACAGCTGTAGGGGGAAAAGAGAGGGAAAGAGAATAAAGCTGGTACCCACATAGGATTTGGAGACACTCTTTGAATGAAGTATCTGTGTATTATTACCAAGAGGGCATGCTCCTAAGTACCTCAGCAGAGCATTTCCTCAGCCTGCACTCAACAAGGAGGCTGAGCTCCTCCATACAGAGAAAACTGGAGTCACCAAATGAATGCTCTGCAGGATTCAAGAACAGCTTTACATTTCCAGCCTGAGCAAAGTGTTAGGAACTGAAATGGGGCTTCCTTTTTGACCCTGGATTTTAAAAGCAATTTGTTGTTTCTGCAACTGCATACTTGTTCTGCAAATATTAACTGATGTGCTTGCTTTTACTGTCTGTAAATGTACTATCTGCTATATAATAGATTCTAATGGGAGAAGGAGAATACTACCTTTTTTCCCCATCAAAAAACTGAAGGAAAAATGTGCCCAAAATTGCTTAAGTGCCTCCTTTATGGACAGGGGAAAAAAAGTAGACAGCCCTATCTTTCAGTTCAGGTCTAGTGCTGGTAGTTCAGGTTCTGCCTTGTCAATTGCTACAACACAAATAGTAGCCACCTCCTCCTTGTCCTCTATATAGGAGAAGGACACCTTCAGATGGACTGGCTGGCCTGTAATAGCTTGGATAACAGCAAAGTATTTTACAAGATGCTGGCCAAGTCTGTTAGTTTGTTAAAGGCCACACATAAGCAAAATCCGTACTGTCAATATAAGAGAAGCTGAGAAACAGCTCTGCTAGCAGCAGTCTAAGAGCACTCAGGAATGATGTAGGGCCTCTGCTGCCAGGAGAGTATTTTACCTTGATTACAAGATTCCAGTAGCTATAGCTGTTGTAGGATGGGTGGTTTTGCATCCTCAGGATACGAACTATTCCATCTGGATACATTCTGTACTGTTAACTTTGTAGAAAATGTGGACCTTAGGGTTGGTTCCACAAGCAGGGTTGGTTCCACAAGCAGGAATAAAATTATAATGTTTGTTGTTGGGATAGAGCACACAATTATTGAAATGCCTGATGAATGGCCTTTAGGCATTGACAGACCAGGAAGTGTTACTGGTTTAGATCAGAACTGACATCAGAAAACAAAACCAAACAATGCCCACCCAGACAAACCAATCAACCAACCATCCAACAAACAACCCCCTCCCAAAAATATCAGAAATGTCCATGCTACCAAACTAGCCAACAGAAAAAACTACATCTTGTTATTTCCTTGACAACCTATTATAGTTTCAACCTGATGTTTCATGACCCACGTATAAATATATAAAGTAGTGCTGTACGTATGCACTTCTTTTTCATAGCTCTAACAGCTGACAGTGCCACTGTCCATCTGAGCAGTGCAATATGCTGGATGCCAACCTGTCAATCACCTTTTATGTTCCTTCACAGCAGAGAAGACAACCATCACCTCCAGGTGACTGCCAGCCTTGTGGGACTGCTAGTGCCTCAGAGCCCTTGCTTGTACCACCACAGCCCTTGTAAGTGGCCTCGCAGGCCTGAGTAAGATGAGACCTGCAACCTCCTTCCTGCCTGAGATGTGATGCACAGTCCAAATTACCTTTTGCTGCCTCCCCTGAAGTCAAAGTTCAGCTTTCTCCAGCAGCATCAGCCAGCAGGAAGCCTAGATAATAATTTGACATGCTAGTTGTCAGCACAGAGAAGTACACTTCTGGCTCAGCACCCAGCCTTGTACAGCTTTTTGGATACACTTTCAGAAAGTTTCCAAATGAAACAGATTCAGCAGAAACTGGTCAAAGTTTGATTTCACTTGCAGTGGGGGAAAGGCAAGAGAAAGATGGGTTTCCATGTTTCAGAGAACATGACCCTCCAGCAGCAATGTTTACTGGGGACCTCCTGCCCTACTTTTATCTTTTTATCTCGTACTAAATTTCCAAGGCTTACATTCACATTAATAGGAGCTTTGGAAGATTAAAATNGGACACGGGGGACACGGGGGACACGGGATGGAGGGATGGACACACGACACAGGACAAGGGGTGGGGGGTGCTAAATCTCAGTTTAGTGTTTCCTATACCACTGGCAAAATGTAAATTTCATTGGTGCAATATTCTCTCATTATCACTGAATCAAACAGCAGTTTCAGTTCCTGCTGGCATTCTATTTAACACAGAAATAAAACTCTCTTCCCTCACAGACATACATTGCTATGAGAATAGATGCTGCTCTCTTGATCTGTGTCTCCGTTGGTGTGATTAGCTGCCATATTTTAGGACTGTTTGCATTAGGCCACAGACTCGTAAAATCATTAGGGCGCAAATGGAAGTAGATCTTTCTGTTAAGAATGAATCATCCAGAGCACAGGACTAAAATTATGGAGATTATAGAAATGGGGAAAACTACATGAACTAGGTGAGACCCCACAGTTTGAGGCAGATCAGTTTCACTGGGGATAAATGACAGGGCTGAAGTGCACAAGTGAAAATAATCAGAAATCTGTGTAAAGTGACACTGATATATTCTGAATGTCACATTACACTGCATAGTGTTATGCTTGCTCCAAAAAAGCTCTTTAGTTACAGTTGCTCAAGCCTTAAAATCACAAAACTCAAGTATGGCAGAGGTGGGCACCATTTAAGCAACATAAATCAAGTTAGTGAAGATGCAGAGCAAAGGGGAAGTTAATCTCCTAGATTATTTAGCAAGACTTACCTGTGATATTTAATTATCTGTGCATCTATTTAAGGCTAACAGTGGCAAGGTTTAAAAGAGGGGGCCTAAATTTTTTATTACAACTGTTATCCTTTTAAAATGTTTCTTTTTGCTTTACCTGNGTGGGGGGTGCTTTTTCTTTTTGTTTGGGTTTTGCTTATGTGACAAATACCTACTCTTCCCGTGCTGTTGTCAAGAGTGGCAGCCTCTTCTGGAAATTCCTTCCTAATTACCATCCCTTCCCAAGGATCTGCAAATGAAGGCAACACCCACTGACCTCAGAGTTCAGCAGTCTCGGGGAGCAGGGGAAAATCCTACAGGGCTCAGGAGGCAGAAATGAGGGCACTTCAGAAGTTTTGCTGTGGAGGTCAGGATGACAACACGTCAGCCATCTGTTGCAATTTGGCAAGCAGAAATGACTGGCAATTTCATCCTCTTCTTCCTGTTGCCTGTCAGAAAGGGGAACCATTCTCTTAGGCATCACTGGAGACATCCCACATTTGGATACAGATAAATAAGGTGTGCTGGTTTGAACTAATTGGAGTATTTGAATGAGAAGTTAGACTATAGGCTGAGAAAGGAAAACATTCCAGTGTCTCCTTTGCTCATTTTTTAACTGAAATGTTATAAATGTTATAACCAAAACAAAGATAACTCAGACCACTTTGTGCTGTGGCTGCTGCTGCATCTCTCTCCCTACCTTCTTAGCTGGATCTGGATAACTTCACTAACTACTTTTCTTCTGATAATCTCCCTAGCTGATCTACTTTTGCTTATCTGGCACATAAGACAGATAGTGAGATAAGAGTGGGAAGCAGGGGAAGGTAGTAGGGTGGTTAGAAACCCCTCTTAGGGATTCAGATCACTGGCAGGAGTGTGGTGTTTCTGTATTACCTTTTCACTGTACATACCTGTTATATATTGTAAATATCTGCTTGTATATTGTTCAAAGCTGTAAGTATAAAGCTTCATTTCCTTAACTTCCAGCTGACTGAGTTCTAGCCTGGGTTATTTCAAAGTGTGTGTGTGGGGGGGCAGGTAACTGCTGAACCACCACATTATTTTTAATTGGCTTACCCAACATGGGGCAGAGATTAAATTCCATTTGTTTGATTGCTAATTAATCCTGGAAGTTAAAAATGAAGCTGACTTAGCTTTTATATTAGATTATTTCTTCTTTAACAATGTGTTTTTTACATAGATGACTCGTGGCCAAAATTGCTATTTTTCTGTGTTATTTGACATGGAGGAAGATTGAATGAATATTTTGAATTTCGGCGACAATATTTTATACTGGGTTGGCTTTAGTATTACTGAAATTGCTACCAGTACTGTTTTTGATGCTTTTAATAAGTCAGAAAATGTTACTAATCAAATGAGCTATTCTACTGCTCTGGTAAGGGTGATCCTGGCAAAGAGTTCAATTCCTGACCCCTGTCAGAACTTCTATTCAAAGACCACTGTGATATATCTAAGAGGTGTAATTGTATTCTTATTAATTATGGATTTATTCTTAATTTCTGCTCTGTGTCTAAAAATGTCTGCCACTCTGATTAAAAGGCAACTAGATCGGGCTAAGTGAAAGAAAAACAAAGATGTTTCTATTCAGGCAGGTTCCGATTACACCCCTGACAACATTCCCAGAAAATATTCTTCTAACAATGCTGATAGTACCACAGTAGTTGACAAAAACATGTTAGGCAATCAAGGTCAAGCCAGTCAGGACTCCCAAAGCCCTATTTCTACAACTTTTCCTGACAGTTTGAATTCTCAGACAGCAATTTCTAATGTCAAAAGACAATTCTGATCCTAACTCAGCAGGAGCTCAAGTTCCCCAAAATTCAGATCCACTAGAAAGAAAATCTTCCACTAAGCTGGTCCCTGCAAAGATTAAACCTAAGCTTGGATCAAACCATGGTTTGAAAGAAGACTTAGGAACAGGTACCTCTGGTTCTTAGGAGGAGAAAGAAGAGGAGAAAGTTAGTCTTAAAAATTTGACCAGTTTACTGAGAGCTAAACATGAAGACAATATAGGATTAGCTACCAAGATGGAAGATGGCTCTCAGGAGATCAGGCATCAACAGACCAACAAGGAGAGGATGAGGAGAAGGATGACATCCAGGGCTGTAATGATCCCCTCAGAGCCATCAGGGAAGTTAGAAAGGAATATTCAAGGGAATCAGGAGAGCCAATCTTAAGCTGGCTGGTGAGATGCTGTTCTATTGGTGCCCTACAGGTAGGAGACAAATCTACAAAGCAGCTAGAGCCACTCACAAAGGAAAGTGGAGTTGACAAACACCTGGCAACCAATCTTGGTGTGGTTAGCTTATGGACATGTCTTCTGCTGGCTGTGGGTATGAGATACACCTCCCGAGATGACTTGCCATGAGTAGCTAGGAAGTGGAACACAGTTAAGCAGGGAATTAAGCTTCTGAAGAAGCTTGCTGTGAAGGAAATGCTTTATGGAGATCATGCCATCAGTGAGCCCGATAACATTCCTCTTGGGACAGGTCTCATGAAGAAGCTTTTTAAACTTGCTCCTTCATGCTATGCTAACATCTTGGCTAGCAAGTTTCTATCAAAGGGTGATAAGGGAAGGCCACTCACTGTTGGTGAGTTCACT
Organism: Psilopogon haemacephalus; assembly: GCA_013396835.1. Lineage (NCBI taxonomy): Eukaryota > Metazoa > Chordata > Aves > Piciformes > Megalaimidae > Psilopogon > Psilopogon haemacephalus. Next base: position 5,859 of record VWZI01024035.1, on the reverse strand, counting down.
GACCAACTGAGGCAGATAAAGGACAGCTTGTCGCATTCTACCCTAGTATCTGCCATACAATCTATGACTACAGAGCTGTGCTGGTTTAGCAGTTACCTGCTCCACCCTCCCCCGCCCCCAACTTGGAAATAAGCCAGGCTAGGACTCAGTCAGCTGGAAGTTGATAAATGAAGCTTTATATTTACAGCAATGCACAATATACAAGCAGATATTTACAATGTATAACAGATATTTACAGATATATACAGTAAAAAAGGTAATACAGAAACACCACACCCCTCCCAGAGATCAAAATCCCTAGGAGGGGTAACCAACCACCGCTACCACCTTCCCCCCTTTCCCAGTCTTATCTCACCATCTGTTAATGCAGCAGATAGGCAAAGGTAGATCAGCCATGGGTTAGCAGTAAGAAAAGAAGTTAGTGGAATTATTCAGAATCATCTACAGAGGCAGGGAGAAAGGAGCCATGCAAGGAGCTAGACGCAGCCCAGAGAGGTCTGAAACTGTCTGACTTATTTACATTTCAGTTACAACTCTTAAAACAATTTTTTTTTCTTTCTCAGTAAAGCTCTGAGGGAAATAGCATCGTCAGTGCTTTCCTCTCTCAGCCTATAGTCTAACTTATATTTCAAATCCACCAATTAGTTCAAACCAGCACAAGAGCTAAAAGATATAACTACAAGGAGAGAAGATGGCATTAAAGATAGCATGAAAGAACTGAAGTAGGATCTTAAAGCTTCCATATCCAATCTGGCAAAAGATACCATTCCTTCATCATCTGAATGGGTGCATGTTTCTGCTATCAGAAACAGATGCCCACCTACTGTGAGGCAATTCCGGCCCAGGAGACAAATTCCACCTTCACATGTGTCACTCTGGAGAAACCTGCGTGATCAATTTGGTGAGAACATGAACAAATGGGATGGTCAACATACTTCAGTCCTTTCAAAGAGAGTCAGGGAACTGCAGGGTGGCAGAAAAAGAGGCAGCAATGGCAGAAGAATAGCTGTCACTTCTTCAGCTCCTCAGAGCAATTGCAATTATTCTAATAATTGTAATTCCTCTCACAACAACACCAACCATTGTGCACAGCCCACATGCTACGTTCAGCATTGGGGGTGCCCTTCCTCTAGCCAGGAGGAGGAAAGGGATAGTGGAGAAAACCAAATCTATTGGAATGTATTCATTAGGTGGCCTGGCAGGTCAAAAGTTCAGAAATACAGGGCTTTAGTTGATACAGGTGCTCAGTGTACTTTGTTGCCATCAAATTGCAAAGGGACAGAGGCTATAACTATTTCTGGAATCACTGGTGGATCTCAAGAGTTAACTAAGTTAGAGGCTGAGATAAGTTTAACTGGTAAAGAGTGGAAGAAGCATACTATTGTAACTGGCCCTGACATGCCTTGCATTCTGGGAATTGACTTTTTGAGACAAGGTTGTTTCAAAGATCCCAAGGGGCATAAATGGGCTTCTGGTATAGCATCAGTAGAAATTGAGGATGATAAACTGAAATTGTCCACCAGACCTGAACTTTCAGATGAATCTGCAGTTGTGGGACATCATAATATAGAGGACATGAAACTACCAATTGCTACTGAAACTGTGCATCACAGACAGTACAGAACTAACCGTGCCTCTTTGTTGCCCATTCATCAGCTGATTCGTCAACTAGAAAGTCAGAAGGTCATTGAGAAAACTCATTCACCTTTCAACAGTCCAATCTGGCTAATGGTGACTGGAGCCTCACAGTGGACTTCCATGACCTCAATGAGGTGACTCCACCCATGAGTGCAGCTGTACTGGACATGGTGGAACTCCAGTACGAGCTGGAATTGAAGGAAGCCAAACAGTATGCTACCATAGACATTGCTAATGCTTTCTTCTCTATTCCCATAGCAAAGGAATGCAGGCCTCAGTTTGCATTCACCTGGAGAGGAATCCAGTATCAGTTCAACTGTTTGCCTCAGGAGTGCAAACACAGTTCAACGATCTGTCACTCAGTGATCCACCACACATTGGGGAAAGGTAAAGCTCCAGAGCACATACAATTCATCGACTGCATCATTGTGTGGGGCCAAACTGCTGAGCAAGTCTTCAAGAAAAGTAACAAAATAATTGACATTCTGTTGCAAGCAGGTTTTGCCATCAAGAGAGACAAGGTCAATGGACCTTCCAGAGAAATCAATTTTTGGGAGTGTGGTGGCAGAATGGTCTCCATCACATTGCACAGGATGCGATATACAAAGTCTCCATTGTAGCAGTTCCCACAAACAAAAAGGACACTCAATCTTTCTTGGGTGCAGTGGGATTTTGGAGAATACACATTTCTGGATTCAGTCAAATTGTCAAACCTCTGCATGATGTGACTTGTAAGAGAAACCATTTTGAGTGGGGACCTGAACAACAAGCAGCCTTTAATAAGATAAAGCAAGAAGTAGTCCATGCTCTGGGCTTGGGACTTGTTTGATCTGGTCCGGACGTTAAAAACATTCTGTATATGGCTGCGAGTGACAATGGTCCAACTTGGAGTCTTTGGCAGAAAGCTCCAAATGCAACATGTGGTCATTCACTTGGTTTCTGGGGTAGTAGCTACAGAGGTTCAGAGACAAATTACACCCCAACAGAGAAAGAAATGCTAGCAGTATATGAGGGAGTGAAAGCAGCTTCTGAAGTGATTGGAACTGAGTCACAATTGCTTTTAGCTCCTAGATTGCCTGTTCTAAACTGGATGTTCAAAGGCAAAGGTTCATCACCTCATCATGCCACAGATGCAACCTGGTCTGAATGGATGGCTTTGATAAGCCCACAAGCATGCATGGGTAATCTTGATTAACCTGGTCTGGTAGAAGTGATCACCAACTGGCCGGAAGGCACAGTCTCTACAAAACCTCCAGAGGAGAAGACAATTCGTGCTAAAGAAACTGCTCCCTGTGGTGGTCTTTCTGATCAGGAAAAGAACTATGCTTTGTTCACAGATGGTTCCTGTTGCCTTTTCGGAAGCAAGCAAAAATGGAGAACTGAGGTTTGGAGCCCTGTGTAAATAGTGGCTGAAGCAAGAGCTGGAGAAGGGGAATCAAGTCAGTTTGCAGAGGTAAAAGCTATCCAACTTGCTCTTGATGCGGCTGAGCATGAGAATTGGCCCATGCTTTACCTCTATACTGATTTGTGGATGGTGGAAAAGAAGTAATTTGCTATGGAAAGGAAAGCCAGTTTGGGCCACTGACTTATGGCAGGACATTGCTACCCACCTAGAAAAAATTCCTGTAAGACTATGGCACACAGATGCTCACATACTTAAGAGTAAAGCCACCAAGGAACATCAACAAAACCATTAGGCAGATCTGTCTGCCAAGGTGTTTCAAACAGATGCAAACTGCACTTAGATTTGGACTGGGAACATCAAGGTGAACTGCTCTTAGCTTGGTGGGTCCATGATTCTTCAGGACATCAAGACAGAGATGGTACCCACCAGTGGGAATGGCACAGAGCAATCGACATATCCATGGACGCTATAATGCAAGTTATATATGACTGTGACAGTTGTTCCATTAAACAAGCCAAGCATCTGAGGCCCTTGTGATATAGTGAGCGATGGGTGAAGTACAAATATGGTGAAGGATGGCAAATTGATTACATCGCTTTACCTCATTCTCAGACTGGAAAGCAATATGTACTGACCATGGTAGAAGCAAGCACTGGATAGCTGGAGACCTATCCAGTTTCCCATGCTACTGCATGTAGCACCATTCTCAGCTTGGAAAGACAAATCATGTGGCGGCATGATGTTCCAGAGCCAATTGAGTCAGTTAATGGCACTCATTTTAAAAATAATCTCATAAAAACTTGGGCCAGAGAGCAAGGCATTAAGTGGATATACCATGTCCCCTACTATGCATCTGCCTCAGACAGAATTGAATGTTATAATGGTTTGCTGAAAACAACTTTAAAAGCACTGGGGGGAGGAAACTTAAAGAATTGGGAGAAACATCTAGCCCAAACTACCTGGGTAGTGAACAGTAGAGGTTCTAGTAACTGAGCAGGGCTGACTCATTCAGATTTGTTACAAAAGGTAAAAGGTGACAGGGTTCCTGTTACTCATGAAAAGAATTTGTTGGGGAAGTCTATTTGAGTATTCTCCCCTTCAGGGGAGGCCATGCCTGTCTGAGAGGTGGTCTCTGCTGAAGGACCTGGCCATACATACTGGGTTATGCAAAAGAATGGTGAAATACAATGTATTCCACAAAAGAACTTGACATTAGCAGAGAAAATGTAGATATAAGTTGCTATGAATTCTTTTGCAGATAATTGTGGTGCCCATAAAGCCCATGGCGAGCCCCCCCACACATGAGCATGAACCCTGTGAATGTTAAGAGTCCTGCTCCTTCCCATCTTCTGAAGAAAGCATCTGACTGTTTCCTGAAACCTCTGAGCTAGCCAATGCCTGAGACAGACGGAAAGAAAGAGATAGCTAGCTGGGAACTGAAGAAAAAAGTGCCTGAAGCCTGGATAACTACAGTTCATGACACTGATGCTGTCTCTAATTTAGATGGAATGACTTGATACCCTAATTGGAAATATATTGAAGGGGTGGATTGTGGCTGTTTGAGCTAGATTTCTAGCTCAGACATAGGAAAATGTAGTGAAGAGGTGAACATTCTAGGGATAGGCTATATAACAGCAACAACTGATAAGTTAATATAATTTCATTGGAGCACCAAGAGCCTTATGTCTGGAAGTACAGCTTGTTCTTCCCCTTTTGATGCTTTCTGCTCGCTTGCTGCTGTTTTGGCTGCTGCTGCTGCTTTGCCACTGTTGACTCCTTCCCCATCCTCCTTAAGGTTGTTCTTTTTCTTGTAGCAGTATATTATTTTTATACTGTTATATTTAGACCATAAGAAAATACAATTTTGTTTTTCCTGACTTTCCAAAAGAATCTGTGTTGTAGTGAATTT
>VWZI01024033.1:57609-130604 GCA_013396835.1 Psilopogon haemacephalus | reverse complement strand
ATTTTTTAAAGGCAGTAGTATGTTGAGGCTTTTTTCTTTAAGCTAGTTTATTCTGATTGTGAAGACTGGTCTGTGTTTTTAAAACTACATTGCAGTCCCAGCTACTCCTCTTTTGTTCTGGATTTGGTGTGGTGTCATGTTTTGTTTTCTATTTAGGATTTTATGGGTTTAGTTTTCTGGTTTGGTGGATTTGGTGGCCTTTTTTTCCCCCCCCAAACATTTCTGGAGTATGTGACATATATCTTTAAAGTGGTTTGATATCACAAATAAATGCAGAAAACCTTTTGCATTTGTTTGTGGGGTTTGAGGGCATTTTTGTTTGTTTGTTTCTCTGATTACCTTCTGTCTGTATTTGTGTAAAACACATGTGTAACAGTCCTTAAACTTAGAGTACCTGAAGAAAAAGGTGGTATGTCCTTGGCTCAGATGTAGTAGACAGAATTGCAATCAGCAACAGAGATTTACCTGCTTTGTTTTAACAGAATCTCTTCTGGTGAAGTGTTAAGGCTTGGAGCTGTGGCTGTTAATTAATTTTATTTAAAATTCTAAAATTATTTGAATTTGTTTTAATCCTTCATGGCTGTGGAATTTTGAATCAAACCAGGCTGTATTTCTTCATGCTTGGCAAAAGGGAAGAGGTACGGCCCACCAGAAGATGAAAGTCAGTTTTCTTTCCAAAAGCCAGATTTTATTTGGTGTATAATACTGCTTGCTACAGGGTAGACTTTAATCAGCGTTCAGACAAATTTTGGGACAATGGCATGAGAACAGCTGTACTAATTAGTCTTTCACTGTGCAATTCAGACTAATCTGAATTTGTTGTTGTCTTGCTAAGGCAGAAACTGTGCCCTTTCTGAATGAGTACAAGCTAGAGGCCAAAAGACCTTGGCCATATAAGAATCTCTTGGGAGTCAGTAGATTGTTTGACAAGTATTTGCCAAACAAATTGTCTGTCTATCATCTAAAAAAAACCTGGTTTGTTATTCTTTGGAAAGGACCTTTAGATGAGGTTATCATTCTTGCTTACATGAATTGTTCTAGAAAGTAACAGAATCATAGAATCACAGAATGGTTTAGGTTGGAAGGGACAACAAAGATTATCTAGTTCCAACCCTCTGCCATAGGCAGGGACACCTCCCATTAGAACAAGTCGCTCATGGCCTCATCTAGCCTGGCCTTGAACACCTCCAGGGAGGGAGCAGCCACAACCTCCCTGGGCAACCTGTTCCAGTGTTTCATCACCCTCACTGTAAAGAACTTCCTCCTAACATCCCATTTAAATCACCCCTCTTCCATTTTAAATCCCTTGTCCTATCATTACAAGACCCCAGCTTTCTTGAAAGCCCCTTTTAGTTACTGGAAGGCCACTACAGGGTCTCCTCAAAGCCTTTTCTTGTCCAGGCTGAAGAGCCCCAACTCTCATAGCCTGTCCTCATAGGAGAGGTGCTCCAGCCCTCTGATCATCTTCATGGCCCTCCTCTGGACTTGCTTCAACAGTTTGATATCCTTCTTGTGTTGTGGGCTGNTCCTTCTTGTGTTGGGGGCTGCAGAACTGCACACAGTACTCCAGGTGGGGTCTGATGAGAGCAGAGTAAAGGGGAAGAACCACCTCCCTTGCCCTGCTGGCCACGCTTCTCTTGCTGCAGCCCAGGACACAGTTGCTGTCTGGGCTGCATGTGCACACTGCCAGCTCATGTTGAGCTTTTCATCAACCCAGACCCCGAGGTCCTTTTCCTCAGGGCTGCTCTCAGCCATTAGCCAACCAGCCTGGAATTGTGCTTGGGATTGCGCCAGCCCACGTGCAGGACCTTACACTTGGCTGTGTTGAATTTCATGAGGTTGGGCTGAGCCCACCTCTCCAGCCTGTCTAGATCCCTCTGGATGGATCCTTTCTTTCTAGCAATTCAACTGTGCCACACAACTCGGTGTCATCTGTAAACTTGCTGAGGGTGCACTCGATTCCTCTGTCCATATCACTGACAAAGATGTTAAGCAGCACTGGTGCTGGCACTGACACCTGAGGAATGCCACTTGTCACTGGTCTCCAGGTGGGCATTGTGCCCTTGATCACAAATTTCTGCATGCCACCATACAGCCAATTCCTTATCCAGCAGTGCTCCACCCATTAAATCTGTGTTTTTCCAGTTTGGTGACCAGGATGCCATGTGGGACAGAGTCAAACACCTTACTCAGGTCCAGGTAGATGACATCAGTTGCCCTTCCCTTAGCCACTGTTGCTGTGACTTCATCATAAAAAGCCACCAAATTCATTAGGCATGATTTGCCCTTAGTGAAGCCATGCTGGTTACCACCAAATCATCTCCTCTTTGTTTTCCATTTGCCTTAGCAGAGCCTTCAGAAGGATCTGCTCCATGATCTTGCTAGGCACAGAGGTGAGACTGACTGGTCTGTAGTTCCCAGGGTCATCCTTTTTTCCCTTCTGGAAGATGGGTGCTGTGTTTCCCCTTTTCCAGTCAGCGGGAACTTCAGCACTCTGCCATGACCTTTCAAATATGATGGACAGTGGTTGCCTGTAAAGGCCTTCACTTACCCTATTTTCTGCATAGATTCTAGGTGCATGCTGCAGGGACCAGGAATCTCACAATCATCTGATTGTATCTAGGAACATTTGGAATTTTTTTTTCCACGTTAATTCCGGTCACCTCTTAAAATCAAACTTTTCAGGGTAATGTAGCCACAGGTTGGTTTTTTTTGTTTTGTTTTGTTTTGTTTTGTTTTTCTTTACTGCTGCTTTGTCATGATGGACATTGCTGTGTGACTTTGTGTTGTGTTGTTTCAGTTTTATGTAAAGATTATGTGAAAGGTTCTGGAGTTACTCATGTTCCTCGACCTCCATATTTTGACACTATTTGTTCCTAGAATTCAAAGTAAAGCCAGGTAGTTTTCTATATGTTCACCTGGGCCTTACAAGTATAGGAATTTATTTAAAAATGAGGACCTAATCTTAAGTATTCCACAGAAGATGAAAAGATAAAGTCCTTCTTTCCATGGTGTTTCTAGGTGATGATAATTTTTATTACTTATAAATGGTTAACTAAATTTGTACTTTCTGTGTTTTCTTAATTCTCTAGGCCACTGGCCACACATTACTTTGTAGTTCTGAAACGAGCACTCCTACTTCCTTCCTATTTCATCTGTTAAGAAAGAGAATTTTTGAAGGCAACAACCATGGCATAATACCTCTGACAGATTGATTTGTTTGTTTGTTTGTTTGTTCTTGGGGGATTTTGGTGTGGTTAATTTGTTTGGTTTTGATTGGTTTTGTGTTGTTCTTTAATTTTTAGTGAAAGGAAGTCTAATGCAGACACTCTGGAGCCAGAAATGCAACATCTCTTATATATGCAGTCAGCTGTTTCTTAGGTAGTTGTGTAAACCAGGACATTTTACACCATATACCTAGCTGCTAACTGGTGCAGGTGTCTGGCTAGTGCCATGTGCCTAAGCTGTGGGAATTGCTTAGAGGACTGCGACAGGGCCAGCCCACCAATATACCAAAGAGGAATGTTCTCGCAGGTTTTTTTTTTCCAGCATATCTGATGTAATGACATGTCCAGGAATATTCTCAGACTTATTAAATTTACTAATATAAATGTGACCAATTTTATTTTCTTTCCAGTGGGATTCCATAACTGAAATGGATGAACACAATCGTCCTATTCATACTTACCAGGTATGTAATGTGATGGAGCCAAACCAAAACAACTGGCTTCAAACAAACTGGATCTCCCGTGATGCTGCACAGAAAATTTATGTGGAAATGAAGTTTACCCTGAGGGACTGCAACAGTATTCCGTGGGTACTGGGAACCTGCAAGGAAACTTTCAATATCTACTACCTGGAGTCAGATGAGTCACGTGGAGTAAAATTCAAGCCAAACCAGTACATTAAAATTGATACTATTGCAGCTGATGAAAGCTTTACCCAGATGGACTTGGGTGACCGCATTCTTAAACTCAATACAGAGGTTCGTGAGGTTGGGCCAATAAATAAGAAAGGATTTTATCTTGCTTTTCAAGACATTGGAGCATGCATTGCTTTGGTTTCAGTCCGTGTTTATTACAAGAAGTGCCCTTTCACAGTCCGTAATTTGGCTATGTTTCCTGATACTATTCCAAGGGTTGATTCTTCCTCTTTGGTGGAAGTACGAGGCTCCTGTGTGAAGAGTGCAGAGGAACGTGACACTCCAAAATTGTATTGTGGAGCAGATGGTGATTGGCTTGTGCCTCTAGGACGATGCATCTGCAGTGTAGGGTATGAAGAATTGGATGGCTCCTGCCATGGTAAGAAAACACTGTTTTCTTTTTTTTTAATAAATACATTTTTTTTAAAAACTTATAATGCTGTGTGCACAACAAATAGCTCATTTTATGCTGGAAATACTGCATCACTTTTTCAAGGAACGCCTCTTGTCCAGAAATAAGCAAGGTGATTTGAAGTCATGGTATTGTGGATTTCTAAGAAAACTTTTAGTTACTAAAGATTACTAGGTTACTAAAGTTACCTTCACTTTGTCTAATGTACAGGTGTGTAGATCACCTAGTAACCTTCACTCCTTCTCTATCTGCTGGAGATAAGTGCATAATTTGGAGCAGTGTTCCTTTGTTGCGTTTTAGATATCTATCACAAGATGGAATGAGTAGTGACTGAGAAAGAATCTTTTTTCCTTCATGTGTCTAAAAAGGGGATCTAGTCAACTAACTCTGACTCAAATCTTTCTTGTAAGCACATAAAGACAAATATGAATTTACCTGAAAAGATAACATTATTATCAATGCTTCTGTAAAACAAAGAGTTTTAAATGCCTCCATGAATAACATGCCTGTTACCATAGTGAAAAACCAATAGATGTCAAGTCCAGTTGGAGGTGCTTGAGGCTCTATTTGGAGTAGATCACACAACAGTGCATTGCACCCTGTCACTATGACAGCAAATTCAAGATGTTTGAAATAAAGGTTAAAACTTGGAGATAACTACAAAGGAAAAATTATTTTCTTCCCTTATCAGTGCCTTAATTTCATATGTAGAACAGTGAACATATGCACAAACAAATCATATGCATGTCTTCTGCACAATCCACAAGTTGTTAAGGTTCATTAACCCTTTTTCTGCCATTTTCAAAAGAGTATTTGCATTCGGCAGTTTTTTTATAACTGCACAAATGGAAAAGATCAGTAAATGTAATTACACTTTGCAAATGCACTGGTATACATGAGTAAATCCCAGGATTTTGAGCTTTCGAGGATTCAATTTGAGACTATTTCCCGTGCAGAATGTACATTGAGATTTATTTTCCACCTGCCAGGACTGCTGAATAGGTGACAGTCACAAAAGGCCTGCGTCTTTTCGTACTACAGAGTCTCCTTATTTGTTTTGTTAGCTTCTGTAAGAGTTAAGGATATGTGTACTTTCTATGTTTTTTATTACAGCATGTTATGGTTTCATAATCACTTGAGAGTTAAGGTACTTTTTCAGTAATAATGTTTGTATAGAAAACCTCAGTAGCCACTGAGATACCAGTCCACTTTGGTTTAACACTTGCTGTATAGGAAAAGGAGGACAAAGGGTCTATATCCATAAAATGCCCAAATATTTTGCTCAAGAGCTCCTCGGTTTTGATAGTATTAGACAAGCTGCATGGCAACACTGGGCAATATCAAGCACTAAAAAGCACACTATGCATTTTAATCAGAAAATTAAATTCACTTTGGTGTCTAATCTTTCTGGAATTAATTATCAAAATATACTGATTGCGAAAATACAGTTTTTGACATTGCCATTGCTGGAAGCAAGTGTAATTTTCTACATGAAGTCAAAATATTTCTCTCCTAATGGGACAATGATTTTCTGCAATACATTAAGTGTCAGTGAATTTCTGTCTGTTCTGTAAGTCATACTCTGGAGCAGTGTAACTAGCAACCAAAGCAAGAAGAAAGCCCACAAGAAATGGTAGGAAATTTTTCTGCAATGTGTTGACTCCACTCGTTTTTTCAATTGGCCATGAAGTCTGCTACTGAACAAACGTCTCCTGAATGAAACAGAATAGCCAAAGATGTAAATGTTTGCATGTATCCGTTTTCACCAAGGGGAACAAATTAGTATCTTAGAAAATTACGGTCTAGTAGAACTTCCATATGTACTTTGAAATAGTTTTCAAAGGTGCCCAGTGTTGTCGATTTAGCCATCTTCCAAAAAATTTGAAAGTAAGTTTATCTTGCATTCTTTCATGTATGTCATGCCTACAGCAAGCCCAAGTCTATAACATGTTTTCAGAAATGAAAAGCAACAACTTAATTTCAATTGTGCCCACTTTCCCCTGTGCTTAAACCATGAGTTGAAAGAGTTAATGTCAGATAGGCCACATTTCCATTTGTGCCAAAGCTACTGATAAAGACTCTGGCACCTGTGAATGTTCTCACAATGAGAGTGTTTTGACCATTATGAACTGAACTACCTATGGTGGTAGCAATCATCACACAGCCATAGGGATTGATACAGGGATCAGAATTTAGGCTTTGAAAGATTTGTGACTTATCAATACATCTTTAACTTTCTGTCAGTTAAATATTAAAATATCTGAACAGTACTAATTTTGTAAGGAAAAAATTGTAATATTTGTATTTAGCTTGTTTTCATAGAAGAGAGCAGGGGGCAGGTAGCGGGGGGAAGAGTAGAAGCTTCTACATCTTCATCTGCTATTACCTGAATATTTTTTCCTACTTGCAAATTGTGTCAAAATGTAAATTATACACCAGCACATGGCTCCACGGGAAATAATAAGATCTTCATGGCAAATAAGGCTTTTCTGTGACAGGATTTGAAAAATAAATTTCTGATTTGATATTAGCAGAGATACTGCACCCTATTCAGGAAATACAAAATGGCATAAGGAATGATATTCTGCTGTTGACATTGCTCATAGTTTCACAAAGCAGCAAGAATGAGAATAAAAAAGTCTTTGATCAGTTTTACCACTGCTGTTAAAATCATAAGGAAGCAAGTAAAGTAGATTTTGAGAGTCAAAAGCAAACTAACTGGCAATATTTCAGTTATTTCAATATGTCTGTTTTATTAGTATTTCTCTTCGTGGATCTGTCAGTATTCCCTATATATTGCATCTGTTTTTAAAAACATCACTTCAGAGTGAAAGTGTCTAAGGAGAATTTACCGTATCCATACTTACTAAATGTATACCCCAATGTGACTAAAAGTTCAGAGACATACTGATAAAGAATTTTTTCATTAATTTGAAGACTGTCTTCCTTTTCGAAAGTCAGTGAGGAAAAAGTCACGTTTATTGCAAGAGGTTCACAGTTATTTGTGTCTCATGTAACTTCTTAATAGTCTACCTGAAAAAATAACATCATATCTGAATTGATTGTATGGACAACCTATAGCTCTTCTAATCTCCTTCCAAGATACTTTTCCTCAAAATCCTGAAATAGTATCCCCATTCATATATTCTTCTGATTTTTTAGTTATTAATAAAACATGTATAATTTGACAATGCTAATCTTAACTGTCTCTGATATGAATTGTTTGCTTTTCTTAAATCATTGGTACCAGCCCCATTCACAAATCATATAATAGAAGGAGATGCTGTACAGGATTCTAACAAGTGCAATTTAAAATAAGCAAGTTTAATGCCATATCTTGTCTGAAAGTCATTCCGAGACTAAAGTTGTGCAATTAGGACATATTAAGGCTTTGAGTGGATTTTTATTATACAGAAATAAAGTAATGGTGAGGAACTCGATATAAACTTAATTACAACAGTTTAGTTCTGGTTAGGTATGACATAGTAAGAACTGGGTGACTGATAACTAAAATCTGATTCTTTAATGATTTGCAAAAAAATTGTGTGAATTACTATAAGGTGGGCAATTACTTGCAGGTTCAACTGCATATAGAAAATGCTAATTATTGTAGTATTTCAGGATTTACTTTAGTCTTAACCAATGAAACACAATGCAGTATTTTAACTGTAAAATGTTGATTGTTATTGAGAAATATTCTCTGGAACTCCTCACCCTTCCCCAAAGAATGCTTTGTGATATGGATGGAGAAACTTTAAAAGTGTAAGGTAACAGACATTGAAAAACTCACCTGGTGTATTTTCATGAAAACAAATACAGTAAGGAACTTAACATTCTAATTATTGTGCCTTGACTTGAATGAATAATGCTTTCTAGGGATACTAATGCCTGAATGTATTGAGTATTTAATTGAACAAACACTTATTACTCTTATTCATTACTTGATTTTGTAGTAATGTTTCAATGTTAGGATTTCTGTCTTTGCAGTCTATCTTCAGCCATTTGAACTGATTCAATTAAAAAATATGAACTAAACTTGTCTCAATACAGTAGCATGTCTTTGTTACTGGGAAACCTAGAAGTTAATATTACAGTTATGCTTTAGTTACATGTCTGCTGTCATGAAAACAGGAAAAGCAAGAAGCATGTACATTGGAATGGCAGCTTTCCTACTAGTTATAGAGATACATTATTGTATTGTATTGGTTTTTTCAGGTATTTATTTACCTGTGAGATATGCTCTGCTTTGGCAACCCATAGGTGCTGAAAGAGTATCTGTAAAGGAAATACATAGAAAGATTTGGACAACGAATAAAAAGACAACATAAGATGAACTTTTATTTTGTAAGGGTCTAAGTTTTTTTTTTTTTAATCTCAGAGAATTCCTGGTGCAGCAGAGCTGGAACAGTTCTCTTGCACTGGAGAAGATTGTAACAACAAAGGGTGCAATTCTTTTGGATAACCTGAGATGGGAATTTGTCAGAGAGGCTGAATGAGTGGAGTACTCAGAAGATCCACTCACTGTTCTTTCTCTGTTTTGAAATGGGACAGGTGCAGATGATCCTGGGACTTCCTGCGGCTATGTGGCTTCATTAGCTGATACGATGTCTCAGACTACTGCAGGTGACATTCTTGCAGATGGAATTTGGTTCAGCACTCTAAAGTACCTGTTTGTTTGTTTGTTTGTTTGTTTCAAATTACAGGGCAGACAAGTAGGAAGAATGATAACAGAGGTTTAAAGTTTAAATAAAAAATAAGTTCGGATTGATGCCTGATTTCCCCCTGAAACTGAGACGTTGAATTTCCTCCTTTTGATTTCAATTTCCTCATCCAAGTGAAACCTCACAGTGAGCCTACTGTGAGGTAACTGACCAAAGGTGGTCATTGCAGTGTGCACATGCAGCAGCATTCTGCAGAAAGCCACTCTCCATTTGTGAAGGAGCAGGATGGCAGGTAAATGGGAGCATGTATAGAGAGAACAGGAGAGATAGCATGAAGGTAGGAGTTAGGTATGGTGATATATGACACTATCATCTCTTTAATTATTCTTCACTATCCTTTGTTTTCTCTGTGCCATTACAGGGCAGGTTTTAACAGCCATCTCTTGACAACAGGCAGGACAGGAAAGCTACAAAATTCACTGAATTCTTTCCCCAGCTTAGGTACCAGAGGGGTCAGTGTATAGCACAATCTTTTCTGCACTGATCTCCTATTGAGATGGTATTTAAATGTTTTTTGTTGGTTTTAAAATAAATTTATTGTCCAATTCAAGCAATTAATAAATCATTGCATTATTTTTTAAGTAAATAGCTGTATCATTTATTGGAATATAAAGCAGATTTCTAAGTATGCGAGCACCGTGGGAGTTCACACTTTCTTACTCTGCGTAAGAAATTATTGTTTATTTTGTATAATTAATGGAAGTCTGGAGAGCTTTAGATCTCACCTTTTTAAATGGTAGTACTTGAGACCTTTGTGATTATTAGTGATGTGTATTTTCTGCAGAAGAACCTACTCTTTAGCTTATGCAAGGCTCTCCAACATCTATGAACACTCGCTGTGTATTTTAACCTGAATTCTGAATATGGATAAAATTGCATTGCAGTTTAGCATTTCCAAGTTCAGTTGTTAGTTTGAACCCATAAATGGATTTTTTTAGTACAATCTAAGAACACACTTGAAAAGATTAGGAATTGTGGATAATAACAGATCTGTAGGTAACAATAGGTAGCAATAAAAGTATCTTTTTCAACTTTTCCTGAAAATACTTAACTATGAATAGCTGCTAGCATACTTCAAAAAAGATGGACTTGATATGATCTCAAGAACTTTTATACATTATAGAGAATATATACTTACAGTAGGCTAAAATTTTAATGGCTGGCTTTTGTGGGGGTGACATTGCAGATGGTACTGGTAGCAATTCTATGTTCACACACACTGTTCTTAATTCCAAAATGCCAGGTCATGTGGCCAGCTCTTTCAAGCTGTATATCTCTTTCATTAGCAGTGTACTTTTCCCACTTGCACATTAGAGAACTCTTTTGTACTTAAAGTTTGCAATTAGTGTGAATTAAAAATAACATTGTTGCTCAGCTGAAGTGGGAGTAAAATTATGTGTGGTGGACTGTGTGAACAGCAATGAAGATGGTGCAAGTTCAGGAAAAAAGGTCCTATGAGGAGCAGCTGAGGAAACTGGGGTTGTTTGGTCTTGAGAGGCTGAGGGGAGACCTTACTGTTCTCTAAAACTACTTGAAAGAAGTTTGTAGCAAGGAGGGTGTTCTTCCTAGTAACAAGTGATAGGATGAGAAGAAAAAGCTTCAAGTTGCACCAGAGGAGGCTTAGATTGGATTATTAGAAGAAACTTCATCACTGAAAGGGTTAGGAAACACTAGAATAGACTTCCCAGGGAGGCGATTGAATCACCATCCCTCGGAGTATTTAAAAGATATATACATGTGATGCTAAGGAATGTGGTTTGACACTACACTTGTTAGAGTTATATAATGATTGGACTTGATGATCTTAAAGGTCTTTTCCCTTTATTGTTCTAGGATCTTACTGACTACCTTGCATTATTTAGAGTAAATAAGAAACCTTATTGTAGCCACCATAACCTCATTTCCAGAATACTTCAAATTAAAGACTTTATTTTTCTGACTGCATCTGCATAAATTATGCAAATGTAGGCAACTTATTGTTTGCAAATTGTATTAATCCTAAGAAATTACTATTTTTTCACTTTGTGCGTTGAACTATAGTATTTCGAGTCAAACCTCTTTGGTTGTGGCACAAGGAAGCTACATTATGTTAAACAGCAAAAACTGTCACTATTTTCTGTTTGTACACATAGACAGTGTACAAGATGTTTCAGAAGCAAAAGCACACTGATTACTCAGATGTGCCTTTCCTAAGGTTTTGTGACACAGAGGATGATAACAGTTTAGGTCCACAAATTCTTATGCTTTAGGTATGAAGGGGCTGGTGTATGTAGCCCAGGAGCTTGCAGGAGACTTTTGTCCCAGTGGCAGTGGGAAACAAGGGCAAAATCTGTAGGGCTTAATCACAAACATTTATTAAGGCCATATACATATCAGTTTCCTTATGTATGATAAAGATGCTGCCTTCCAACAAGAACAATCTAGTCATAATTGAATTCTTGGTCAAACTTTATACTTGGTGTGCCTGTCCCAAAATAGACAATGAAATTTTGTATTAATAAATTCAAAGATGGTTATTTGTCAGAAATAAGCAGATGCATGCCAACATCATGTATTGGTAAAAATATGGAATAACATAAAGACTGACAAGTTGGATGCTTAATATGGTGATAGGTGAAGAAGGAAAGCACACACCCTGTGTTACTGCTCTATGTTCCTCACTGTGATGGGATTTGGCCTCAAAACCTATGTTACACAAAGACTAACAGAACCTCTCTGTTCCTTGGTAATAAGGTTTGTTCTTGCTTGTGGCATAATTATTTTTTGTTGTTCTGGGAGTAAGCAGAAAAAGCTTGAGCTCAAACATTTTAGATTAATTTGACTTGGAAAACATTTGTTGCACTTTACACATAATCAACCTTAACTGTTTCAACAATAAAATATATTGAATGTGGGAGAGGTTTACTGGAGGGAAAACCTTAGCCTGCTGTATTTAATAGGTGTAAAAGTTCAGCATTGGTTGCTCACATCTCATTACAATCATTAGAAGCTTTCCTCCCACTGGAAACATAATGGATTTACTGAGTATGTTCTCCTCTATGTAGATTTCCTCAATACACTGAAAAATTTACATCTTTATAATTTCTAAGGTGGTCTTTTGTGAAAAGTGCATGAAGGAGAGTAAACCATGATGGTTCACTTATAAAGATCTAATAACACCTGCTGAATGCAATATGCCTTCTGTTAGGCATTAAATTAATTTAAAAACTACAAAATAGTTTGGAAACTGTGATTGACAAAATTGGTCACTAATTGAACAAAGAAATGCTTTGTGTGTACTGCACGTTTATTTTTAAATGATGTTTTAAGGATTTCCATAGCTGTGCATTGCAGCAAAATAACAGCTCTTGATTAATGTTTAAGGTTCTATTTCAATATATTTGTCTTTGTGGAATGTGCCAAGTTCTACATTACATTAATACATGGATTTTTTCAATAATTATAATTAATTTCACTTAAATCTTAATGTTTTATATAAGTATGTATACTTACATAATGCTCAGCAGTTTTCTGAATCCAGGAATTTGGGGGTTTTTGGTGTTTTTTTTCTGTTTATTTTAAAATCTTTTTCTAATGCTGCTGCTGCACACAAACTTGAATTTATAGTTCAAAATAATTGAAAAAATGTAGAATAAAATGATTATTTCAATGTAGATGGGGTTCCTTTGAGAACTCAAAGTTGAGCTCCAAAATCTGAAGATAAACCATAAAATATATTCTCTAATGGAACGATCCCTGTAGATATTTTCCATCATTTTATTCAGTCAATTATTAAAATATTTATACTGAGAAATGTAATTTCAAAGCAATCAATAAAGTATTTCCCCTTGGATGGTATAGCCTGGGAAGGAGAAGCAGAAGCGAAGTAACTGTGCAAAGACATTTCTGATAGAAATTTTGTCTTGACTACAATATAACATGTTACTAGGGTTTAAAAACTTGAACTATACTTCTTTTTTGTAACTCTCTGTAAGAATACAGGTGAAATGAGATTTGTTTTAGCCAACTGAATTATCCTTTCCTTCCTAAAACTTAAGGTTGAAAATAATATCAAAACAGTTGTATTACACAGCAAGACTGTGACCCAGGCATAGACTGTAAAGTCAGTCTGTGTAATGAATTAACTTGTGTTTTAAGAGGAATGGTATTTAAAAGATTCTCAGAAATTACTCTCACTAAAATGTGTGTCATGTTAGATGCATTCTTTGAGCACAGCATTTTGCAGGTTATTCACTAGTTTAATGGCAATGGAACTTTCAGAATATGGAAGACAAAATTATAGTAAAATTGGATAACTAGTGCACTACTATCAAGTGCAAGATTTCTCACTGATACCTTTGTTTCTCGAGAAAAGGGAGAGAAAGGAGAACTCCAAGGAAAGTTGAGGTGTCAGTTATTAAGTGTTATTAAGGTCACCTGCTGCGTTACTTTCATGTGCCTAATCGTAAAAGGAAACTAATTCTTTTGGATCTGTAAGTGTGGCAACCCTTTTGTGTCTTTGGTGCTTTACAGTTGTTAATAGGGAGCTGAAAGAACTGTACTAGGCAGACACCATCAAGACCTCAACTGCAGACTAGTTTCGTATGGCACTTGATATTGATATAAAAAAGAAATGGAGCTGAATCTTTTAGATAGTTTAGAGATGTTTGTTTTTTTCAAACATCTGTGCCTGCCTTCACAAATCTGTCACAATCTTCCAAAAGTGGTGTTGCTAGTACTTGTTTTACTACTTTACTGCACCATTATTAAGAATTTGAACGTGCATACATCTATAAGGCCTGACAAAATCCAACCATGGGTCCTGAGAGAACAGGCAGATCAAGTTGCTGTGCCTGGCAAGATCATGGAGCAGATCCACCTGAAGGCTCTGCTAAGGCAAATGGAAAACAAAGCAGAGATGTCAGCATGGCTTCACCAGGGGCAAATTATGCCTGACAAATTTGTTGGCTTTTTATGATGAAGTCAAAGCAACGATGGCTAAGGGAAGGGCAACTGATGTCATCTACCTGGATATGAGTAAGGGATTTGACTCTGTCCCACATGACATCCTGGTCACCAAACTGGAAAAACACAGACTTAATGTGTGGAGCACTGCTGGATAAGGAACTGGCTGAATGGTCACATGCAGAGAGTTGTGATCAAGTGCACAATGCCCATCTGGAAATCAGTGACAAGTGGCCTTACCTGCAGGGGAAGGGAAGGGTTTCTTCCCCTCTGCTCTGCTCTCCTGAGACCCCACCCAGAGTACTGTGTGCAGTTCTGGAGCCCCCAGCACAAGAAGGACATCAAACTGTTGGAGCAAGTCCAGAGGAGAGCCAAGAAGATAATCAGAGGGCTGGAGCACCTCCTCTGTGAGGACAGGCTATGAGAACAGGCTATGAGAGCTGAGGCTCTTCAGTATGGAGAAGAGAAGGCTTCAAGGAGACCTTTTAGTGGCCCTCCAGTATCTGAAAGAGTCCTTCAAGAAGGCAGGGGTCTTGTAATGGCAGGACAGGGGGTTTAAACTTGAAGAGGGGAGATTCAGACTAGATGTTAGGAAGAATTTTTTTACAGTTAGGATGGTGAAACACTGAACAGATTGCCCAGGGAGGGTGTGGATACTCCCTCCCTGGAGGTGTTCAAGATTAGGTTGGATGCGGCCTTGAGCGACCTGCTCTAGCAGAAGGTGTCCCAGCCTATGGTGGGGGATTGAAACTAGATGATCTTTGACATCACTTCCAACCTAAACCATTCCATGATTCTATGATTCTATTATTATTACTATTGTTGTTGTTTAATGACCTAATATGTAGAATACTTCTGCTTGCTAAGCATCTCAGATCCCCTATTTGATGTACTATGAACAAATATGTTGTGCTTCTACTAGTATTTCCAAATTTGTCTTTTGGCCTTGTTGCTCTTTCAGCATCCTTCTTGGATGTGCTGGAGCAGTTAATGAAGAACTGCAGCCCTGTGGGAAAGACTCATGCTGGATAAGTTCATGGTGAAGTGTCTCACATGGGAGGGACCTCATGCTGGAGTAGGCAAAAAGTGAGAGGAGTCCTCCATATTGAGGAGTGAGTGTCAGAGATATGAGGGAACTGACCAAAACCTTAGACCTCATCCTCTTATGTCACTCAGTGTGAGAAGGGGGTAGTGAAAATTGAGAATAACATTAAGAATAGGAAGAAGGAAGAGGTAGAGGAAAGATGTTTTTAAGATTTGGTTTTATTTCTAATTAAACCAATTTCTCCAAGGTGAGTGGATCCCCAGACCTGGCTTGTTCCATGAGCCTTTCATTATATCTTCTGTACTCTGTCCAGCTAAGGAAGGGAGTAATAATGTGGCTTTGGTGGGTGCCTGGCATCCAGCCAAGGTCAACACACCACATTATGTAAATATTTTAAAGTTCTTATCTCTAAAATCTTTGTGTCTATCTTGCATAATTTAGATGTATTAAAACAATCTGATTTAGATATTTTAGAAGATAAATAGAAGATATTTTGTGCAGTTCTTTGCAATGTCACAAAAATTAAAATACACAAAGAACAAAAAAATCCCCAAAAAACCCACACACTCAAAACAATACCTTGAAAACATGACCTGGAGACAGAAGATTTTATTATGATATTATGATTTTATTATGATATTATAACAAGTGAATTGTATCTAGAGATCTAGTTTGCTGGTAAATCTTTGGAAGATCCTGGGGACAAGTTTACATCTATATCTCAACAGTCTTCTGTTCTCAAATTAGGCAAACTTTTTTTGTTAGACTTTCAGTGTTTTGCTTCCAGAGATAAATAGAGCATAATAAATAATGTGCAAACTGATCAATAGCTTGACTGTAGGATTTGAAGAGTCTAACTGGATGAATATGCTTCATATGTGAAAACTGTGTTTCCAATATGCCTGTAGAACAACTATCTAGTTGTTTAGACTAGATTTTTTTTTTAATTTAGAATGTACTTAAGTTCTATTTCTTGTATATTGGCCTGTTCTAAGCAGTGGATATGTCTAAGACACTTTCAGGCAAAGGGATTACATTTGACTGCATTGTCCTGCAATTTTTACCATTTTTACTTGGGTGCCTCTTTATGTGTTCTTTTCCACCTGGTTCTACATTTAAAAAAAATAATTTTAAAAATTAGATCTTTAGTGTTCTGTACTACTAATAGTGTGCCAAGAAACAAAGATTGTAAAAGGGAAATAATTAATTTCTTGTTGCTTTATTCTTTCCTGTACTTCTAAGAAAAAAATGGTTTTAAAATTAAAAAGTTGTCTGGCTTGTCATAATAAGAAGTTTAGGCTATTGGTAGACTTAAAAAAACCAAAATGAATATTACCAAAGATAATCCACAATTTCTCATGTTTCAGCATCCAGACAGTGTACATTGCTGTGCTGAATATTTATGTCCAAGTGTTCCAGGTGGTTCTGGAGACTTTTAAAGGAACTTAGGTGTTTAGTGCCTGTTGTGATCATTAACAATTGGTTATGAATTATTAATAATATTTACTAATGTTATTTTTATTATTAATATTTGAAATTTCTGAAAAAATTCTGAGGTTCTTTGGATGTTCGGTCGACAAGAGGCAATTACACAAAGGTTATTACTAAACACAGAATCAAAGAGTTTAATCAGTTTAAACAGTCAGAACTTGGTAAACAGGAACCTGATAACAGGGAGAATTCTAACCCTGCCTATACTCGCAGATGCAATAGGTACAGAGTGTCCCGGGGAAGGAGGAGGAAAGATTTGCCTTGCCGCTGCTGGTGCAAATCTGCTATGCACACCGCAAACATGTGGCTGCTGTGAAAGAGGTGCAAATAGCCATCCCCTCCTGGTGAAAGCAGCAGGAAAAGGAGGACAACGGCTCTAAGTTGCCCCCTTAAACACACTATTTTGAAAAGTGAAACTGGCTAATAGGCATTAGCGTCCATTGTTTTGGCCAAGGAATTCAAAGTTCTGTGCCTAGGTGTCCACCCTAACACTTGAGGGACAGCACAAGACACCTGACTTGGTCATGTGCCACGGGGCTTTCTTGGGCCAAACCCTCATTGTTTGCTCACATCCTTCAACCCCTGGACCTTGCTACAGGAGGAGGGGAGAGCAGGGGTTTGAACTAATTTGTCAGGATTTATGTCCTACCAGGACAGTGCCTACAGCAAGGGTATAGAAGAAAATGCAGCCTGTAGAAATTAAAGGGTAATTCTCACTGCATGTTACCTTTTCCCTACAGCAATATGCGCATGATAATTTGTTATAATATAGATTTTATGTAGTGGTGTCACAGCTGATGTTTCACAGAAGCTTCTTAGCTATCATTTGAATTAGGGCATTTTGACATCTTTTCAACTGCAGTGAGAAGTACTGAGAAGAGGTTCTAAGTTCCTTTTGGAGCCAGCCTCCACTGCAGCAGACTTCAGCACCCTTGCAGGAGCCCTTCTCTACTGCTGTTGATCTCTCATGTCTTTCCCCTTCCTTAGTTCCTCCTCCAAGGAACCAGCTCCTGCATTCTCTCACCAGCAGTTCACAGAAAATCCACCTCATACCTGATATCCAGATTGTTACCTATCAACCAGATTGTCGCAATATAGGTGTTATGGTGACTGAAATAGATCTAAAGAGATAAATTAACAAAAGATTGATTTACTGCTGGATACATCTCAGAAATCCAGTCCTATAGTATTTTAACTGGTGTGCTTAAAGTCCTATTCTTGAAGGAGTTTGGGGTTTTTTTGTTTTAGTTTCACATGCTGCTCCCCCCCCCACCTTAATGTTTCTTTCAGGAGTCCCATCAAGTCACAGAAAAATATTCTGTAGGGAAGAATCATGAACTAATGAGAGGCTGCTGACATGGTGACGGTGGTCTTTTGAACAATAATTTCTATGAATCTCTATCCTAAAGTAAATATCTCAGCCCAGGTCCGTGGGAACCAACCCACTGGAGTAACCTTGTGGTGTTCTAGGGATATGTCTGCTACTGGTAGAATAATTCATGTAACATGAGTCTTATACCTACCAGTGAAATGTCTAGCAGAGTCAAGGAGTGCACTTGAAATGTCTTTTTCATTTTTCTTAAAAAGTGTTGCTTCAAAGGGATAATGATCAAAGCATGAATAAATTTCTGAAGGACATGGAAATTATGCATAGATAGATTATACTCCAAATGTTAACAATGTTTAGTTATTTGGTACCTGGCTATTATGTAATAATATCTATTTATGTGCACTATCTTAATTCTGCTGTGACAATTTGACAGTATTCCTAAATATTTCAATTCTTATCTTACATATATTCATAAACAAGATGAAAGTGTTAATTCTGATTAAAATGATGCACATTTCAGTAACAGCCCAAATAAAGTCCCAGTGGAACAGTAAATTTAATATCAATATATATTCTATGCAGAGTCAAAACTTAAATTTCAATTTTACTGTAAAGCAATCTTCAAGGAGAAAATGAATAGTCAAGATAGAAAAACCGGTTAAAAATCATATTCAAAAGTGCTTTGAGTATGTGCAGTATTTTACATACCACTACCTGTGTATATTGGAAGAAACTATATTGTATATTGGCAAGAAACTATGGAGGGAAAAAAACTTCTCCCAAAGTCAATGGGTATTTCAGAGTCCTGAAGTATTTATTTCCGTTAGTGAGCATTATCTTAATGTTTATGTTCACCATCATATTCACCTCTTTCAATTTCGTTTCAACTGTTGCTTTAAGATAATTGCAGAAGCCACAATTTATTTATTTTTAATGTACTATAATTTAATACTAAACCATTGCATTGTGGAGAAGCCCTTCACAGGGATACTGAGGTTTTTATTGTTGAATCATTGAGATATCAGAGACTGGAATAATAGTTAAAGATTTTTTTTTTTTTTTTTTAATTTGTAACTCAGAATAAATTTTCCACCACATTTAACAGAAAACATAAAAGAATCTACAAAATCACACAAAGTCAGGAGGTAGTCAAGATCCTAGGGAGAGGCCTGCTTTGCAGTGTTTAGGATGCCATTAAAGGCAAATACCGCAATAGGAGGGATATGTACATTTGTGTTTCAAAATCAGAATAGGGATTCTTTAAATGAGTAATACATCCGATTACCTTTGCACGTACTTCTCTTTGTAATCTATGCATTGTTATAATTTTACATTTTTATATTATGTAGTGGGTTTGTAGTGACCTGCCCCCCCACCTTTTGAAACCCCGGCTAAAACTCAGAAAAACACACTGGAAGTTAATAAATGAAGCTTTATATTTACAGCAATGCAAATATACAAGCAAATATTTACAAGATATAACAGATATTTACAGAAATATACAGTAAAAAGGGAATACAGACACCACACCCCTCCTGGAGACCAAAATCCCCAACCAAACCCCCCCTACCACCTTTCCCCCCTTCCCCCAGCTTTATCTCACCACCTCTTGATGATGCTGCAGATAAGCTGAAGATCAGAGAGATTTAGTGGTAGGAGAAGAAATTAGTCATTTTAATGATTTAACTCTGAATTAGTTCAAAGGCAGAAAGAGAAAGGAAAGAAAGCTGCCGAAGCCAGCACGGACCCAGAGCAGACTGACCCTCTGCAAGCAGACTGGCTTATCTGGATGTTTTGGGAACATTCCCAAAACAACCTTCTTTTCTCTGTCTCAGTGAAACTTGGTGAAGTGACACTGTAGGTTTAACTCTCTCTCAGCCAATAGTCTAATTTCTCACTCAACTTCTCCAATTTGCTCAAACCAACACATATTAGTTTAAATTATACACACAATTACCATAAATGTGACAAATTATGTTAGTAAGATAAATTCTATGTTTTAAAGGAACTTGAGTTTGAAAAATACTTTTACAATTCTCAATAAAAATCTGAATTCTCTTTGAAGGAAAGTTCTGAGAGGAAAATTAAATTGATTAGAAGATTCTTTTTTGTTTGTTCTGTATTATGCATTTTTTTCTGTATTATGCATACTGATGATGCAAAATTATTTGGGGGAATAAATAGATTGGCTGCAGAGTAAAAAAATCAAAACACTCTTTTGAGTGGCTTTTGGATAATCATGAGAAAGTTGCATTCTTTTTTCAAAACCACTACTACGCAAAAATGGCTAGCCACTTCTGTAACACATAGCTAGTAACTGGGTTTTGAGGTATTAAAAGTATTTTCCTTTAATTGTATTGGTATATATTGACATGGGTTATGTGGGATATACTGGTTTTGTAACTTAACTGGGTGACTGCATTTTTAAAATAAAATTTATGTGAGTTTTTAATGCTTGCTGAAATTCTAAACTCTTAGTGAAAATAAACTGCTTTGTTTAGGAGAAAACTGGTTAAACAGGGATAGCAGAATAGAACTTTTATATCCCTAATATCCCTGTGGAAATGACTGCCGCATTGACAAAGTCCCATGACAGATTTTTCAGTGTTCTGAAATGCTTAAGGTCTCTGGATGGCTCCTGGCCAATCTGTGAGAGTTTGGCTAGGCTCCACTTGCTAAACCTCATTACATTTTCCCTTTGATGAATGGTTCAGGTTAGCTGAAAAATTCATGAGATAACACACACAAACATATATATATGTATTGAAGTACAACAACATTTCCAGATCACTACCATTCTTATGCTTCTCTTCTATGTAACTAATGTGTCAATGATTTATTAGGTGTTGTGCCTCACTACCACCAAATTCTGCAGTCATGTCTCTCATTTGGCATTACCTATTTTAGAATAAAAAATGCAAGAGGAGGAAGAAACTATTCTCAATTGTTACAGACAAATCACAGGATCAGAGAATGTTTGGGTTTGGAAGTGACCTCTAGAAATCATCTAGTCCCACACATCTGCCAAAGCAGGATCACCTGGGGCAGGCCATATAGGAACATATCCAGGTGGGTTTTGAAGTCTCCAGAGGAGACTCCCCAGTCTCTCTGGGCAGCCAGAGAGCACTGGCAGTTCCAGTGCTCTGTCACCTACATTGTAAAGAAGTGTCCTCTTGTGGGGAGGTGGAACATCCTGTGTTGCTGTTTGTACCTGTTATTCCTTGCTATATCACTGGACATTAAATTATTATTTTGGACAAGCCTGAACCTTACCTTTGTTTATGGTAAAGAGCTTTCACCCTAGCCTGAATGAGATATAGTTGTCCTACCAAGAGAGAGAGTCCCACCTTAAGTCCTACCTATAACCTAAGAAATTCTCTTTGAAATGGGGGCAAAGCACAGTAAAACAGTTAAATGAATGCAAATCTCTACCCTACACCTACAGTAATAAACATTACACTGTAACATAGCAGAATAGCAATAGCTGAGTATTTCTTTCAAGTAAGACGTGATGTAGATTTGCAAGTAAATTATTGAAGTGTGCTTACTCTGTGGGATTTTAAAGGGATGTTTAGAAATTTCCATGCCCAGTTGAAAAGAATGACAATTAAATCTTCCTTAGTTTTTCTGAAATTATTTTTCTTGGCAGTCACAGGCTAGAGACTGTTTAGTACATGTTTCTGTGTGGGAAACCTGCAACATCCAATGTGATGTCAGCTAAAATTAATATGCGCTACACATGTTCAAACTGTAAGTGTAGTCGTGTTTGCTGTGGAAGCAAAAAAAATGCCAGCATAGACCTATTCAAGAGCAAACCCAGATGATGATGTGTATGCCATCTTTAATGACTATATATATTAGAGATTTTTTACATTTGCAGGTCATGATTGTCTTCTAGGTGAATTCTCACCAATCAGGCTAACATACTTTGTAGTGTCCTGTTGCTATAGCTGGTTTTCTAATACAGTAATTAGGATGACTGTATGGATAAGCCAACAATATTTAATAACATCCTTTACTATTCAAATATTTAAAACATCTCACTTGTTCTTTACTGTTTATGTCAGTGTTTAAAACTCAGTTTTGTAACCTACAGTGCTGAAAATGAAAATACAACACACTAAATAAAATGAAAATACAACACACTAAACTGAGAATGTAATCATTTGCATCTCTTGGTTATGAGCCTGATTGGATTTTTTTTGTTTTTTTTAATGATTTTGGGGGTGAGAGAATCACACAGTTTAGAGATGTTGAGCATAAATTCTATGCTTTCAAAAGGAAAATGGTGACTAATTTCCATTGAGGCCATGCAAATCAGAATCACGTAGTTGCTTGACTAAATAATTGTTAATATATTTGTGCAAATATAATAAAAGTAAAAATCTATTCATCAACATTTTAGATATTAAATAATTGTATAGGTACAGATTATAGGGAGGACAACACTTAACAGGGATCAACAGGCACAGCCACCTCCATAATTCTCCATTAGTGTGAATTAGGATTTATGCAGCAGCTCTTCAAGGTTTGTTTGGTCAGAGTTTTTTTTAAAGTGTAAATGAGCAATAGATGAAGATGTAGGGAAAATCTCTCCTAACAGTTCAGCCTGATTTATGCTAGCAATCTGACATTTAAATGCACAGGTATTATCACAACCTTTTAAAAACTAGAACTAACTTTTTGCTGTGTTTAATTCTGAAAATGCCATAACACAGACTACTGTGTAGAGAGAAATGTTGTATAAACTGCATTCTCTCTGTAAAGGGAAAAATGGCCTGAAAAAGTAAGAATAAATTTCAAAACAACCCACTTGTCTTCCAGGTACCTATAGGAAAAGAACTATTCACAATATAAATCTGTTAATAATTGCAGGTTTGCTGCTGTAGATATATTTTGTTGCTTTGAAAATATAGGTCATGCTAATTACCATAGCCTACAGAAAATGTAGAGAAGTTGCTTGCAAGCTGCCTGTGGATAAAATCATATATGGCTTCATGAAATATATTGCTAGACTAGCAATCCAAAACTACCCAGAAATTTTTAAAAGGCAACATTGAGATTCTCTTACCCCATGAATGCTGAATAAGAATAAATTTGTGTGGCAATGTTGTAAGGGGAAAAGACCCTAAGAAGACATACTCTTTCACATCATTCCATTCTTGTAGCAGTGCCTGGGTGCTACTATTTTTTTACACACCTCTTAGTAGTACACTTGAGGAATCCCTTATCCACAGTCCACCAGAAACATCTCCCTCCCGTATTTGTGTATAGATGCAGGTGAGTGCAGGCAATGGGGACCAAGACTGTTTGCTTGAAGATGTTCCTGGCAGACAGTGTCATATTACAGTCTTGTCTGGATGTCTGTGCTAGCTGGGGCATTTGATGGAAATCAATTCCTCCTATTTCTTACCATAATGGAGACATAAGGAGCTGAATCACAGTTCCTGCAGAAAGAGGCTGACATGGGCACAACCACCCCTTATGCCCAGGAGCAGCCTG
Organism: Psilopogon haemacephalus; assembly: GCA_013396835.1. Classification (NCBI taxonomy): domain Eukaryota; kingdom Metazoa; phylum Chordata; class Aves; order Piciformes; family Megalaimidae; genus Psilopogon; species Psilopogon haemacephalus. The sequence continues at coordinate 107,237 of VWZI01024033.1, read as the reverse complement.
GGTAAGAAACCTTTCTCCCATGGTAGCAGACAAGGTGACAAGTTTTCTTCTCTTGGAAAGACTAGAAGGGAAATAGAATGGGTGTCAGGGATGTCCAAGGATCCAGAAGTGAGATGAATAATCAAGTTACTTTACAGCTTCAAAATAGCTTTATTTATCTACCCATCACCTCTTTTTACCAGTGCTGCAGTGTCCATGCAAGGGCCTGCAAGCACTTCAGCACCTAGAATGTCACCAGTGTATTGTCAGACATGACCAGCCAGCATCTCTGGTGCCAAAATCCCTGTAGCAGAGATAGTTAATTATAGTAGTGACTCTTCTGCATGAAGTTACTCCTCAGTTGCTAGAAACTACTGCATTGTAAATGTATTGTGAAATCTTGATCAGAATGATCAGAATATTTCTTCCACAGCATGGAAGCTCTAATTTAGAACGTTGAAAGTTGAAAGTCTAGCTGCCATCCCAGTGGAAATGTCAACACTCAAAATACCCACAACCCAAAAACAGCAGCAGAAAAGGAAAGCTCTACTGTTATAATCTGGTCTTCAAGCCCTGTAATAGTTTGTTCCATCCAGTGCTTTCATTTTGAAGCTTTCATGAGGCAAGATGGTATGAATAGCAGCAGATTAAACAATTTATAAGGGTCAGCTATAGGGAAACCTGCTGTTTACAGTTAACAGAAAAGGAATTGCATGTGCAAAAAAAAAAAATCAACAACACACAAACAAAAAAAAATTTCAAGAGAAAGCTGTAAAATTGTTAGCTTTTTCTGATTTATGGAATTTTCTACTATTTAGAAATAAATCAGGTAAATGTGAAAAAAAATAAGGCACAGGTGTTATGAAACAGCCTACTGATTTTGACTGAATCTCTGTCTTTGATAATTTTTTACAGTTGTCAGCATCCAAAAGACCCACAGTGTAGTTACTAGAGAAGCAACATGAGTAAGTGGTATTTGATTGGCTCTTTATACCTGTATCTTGCCTCTGTTAACCTGAATATTAGTATCATCAAAAGAGCAATTTAATCTGAAACACAAGGACTAGAGTACAATGAAACATTTTTGTTCCTTTGCATTATTAAAGATATTCATGTACTGTTTATTTCTGGCTTTAACTTCCAGAACATCAGTGTATTGTTTTTTTCACATAAATTCTTTTAGGTGTTTGTCCAGCTTTTTCCTGTTTGTGAACTGCATGGGTTGTGCTTTCTTTGGGATTTTGGTGGGGGTGAGTTTGCTGTAGGGGTTTTAGGTGGGGTTTGATGGGTTTGTTGTTATTATTGTTTGGGTTGGTGGGGTTTTTTTATTAGAACAGGAATGTAAAACATAGACATTCCAAGGAACAAACAAATGGTTACAATAGTTATTATTAATGACAAAAATATTAATGATAAAGCTATTTAAAATCATAGATAACTCATTTTTTTTTCCAAAAACTCTGGGAGAAATACATGACCTCAATTCCACTGTGAACAATTAGATGCTGCAGTATCTTGAAAATTCTTGGTATTTTATTTCTGCATTAGACTTCTGTGCTAGTAATGGTTGGAGAAAGTAAAGAATCCTTTAAAAAATTAAAAGTCAGTACACTCTGCACTTTGTGTGTATTAAATATAAGGGAAGCTGGTGGTATTATTTCGGGCTTCACAATCTTGGTGATCTTGCTAAATATCCTGTTAAAATAATGAGCTGAAACCATCATTATTTATGCTTGCTACATTTCTTAAAGCAATTTTTTATTTACTCTGAAACATTACCATCTTCTGCACTCTGAGCTTCACGGAGCATTTATTCTGCATCCTTCCTGTGTTCTGTAGCTGAACGGAAGAGATGCAATGCTGGCTTTCTCACATGTGGGAAGGAGGTTGACTGTACTTGAAAAACATTCTGGCTTCACTAAAGAGTTTGGATCAGGTTTTAGGCTAATGTAAATGTTGATAATGTCACTGTCAGAAATGCACTATGTTGGAAGGTCTGAGACCAGTCTCTTTTTATTCTTTGTGCAGTTAACAGAGACAGTTTGGCTCCACCAGGCAGTGGTTTGGAGCAGGCTTCAAACGTCAACTGAAGTCTCATCACTGCCAAACAAAAATAGAAACAAAACCAAAAAAACCCAAAGAAATCTTTGTGAGGCTGAAGTCAGCTCTTTTCTAAGTTTTACAATAGAATTGCAACTGTGCTAAATAAAAAAAAAAAAAAAAAAAGAACAAAAAAAAGGCACACGTGAGTGAATGTATTTTATTTATTAGCAGTATCCCAAGATATTTCACACTTCTTTTACTCTTTGTGTTTAAACATTGTCAAGATCTTACATTTCAAAAGATAGTGCTTCCCTCAGGAAAGTGTTGTGGTGGAATTCACCATAGTCAGTATTCATACTGTATCTGCCAAGGAGTGTTTATCTTTCTTTTCCCTCAGGTTGTGATGCTTCTCTTCTGAGAGGATGTCTGTTGGTCAGTGTTTTTCTCATTTTTTTCAGAACAAGCATTTGCATATCAAAGATCTGATATGAGTAAACATACTTTATACTTCCATCTGTCATTCTCTTCCCATTGAGACACAAAGTAAGAATGGAATAGTTTGGTTTTTTTGTTTTGGTTTTTTTTTGTCCTTTAATTCATACTGTTTTGCTTTGAAATATGAAGGATGGCTATATACAGTTTTCTATCACTGTGTTTCTTTGTATTAAAATCTTTTGATTTAAGCTATCCTAAAATTTTAAATAAGTATTCTGAAAAACTGCTACTTCTGAGGAAAAAAAAAACAGAATGCCTTCCTTAATTTTCTAATATATAAAAAGGAATAAGGAAAGGATTTCAGATTGCCCTTAGTCTTTCTTTTTTAATAAAACATCAACTGTGTACATCTTTCCTGCAAATTTAATATTCCTTAATTCTGTTTTCTAAATCAGGCATATTTCCTTGGTATCCACTGAAAATGAGGCCAGGTTTTGCCTTCATTTTTTACTGCTTTGGCATTATTTTTCACTAGCATTTTTTGTCATCTCAAGGAATGAGTTTGTCCAGAAACTGGTATTAAGAACATATAAGACCATGCCAGCAGATTGCCATTACTCTTAGTATGTGCTTTCGGGTTTATTTTGAAAGTTGAACTCATTCCTTTAGGGAGCATTTAGGTGAATATTCAGCACGCTTCTCTGTGCCCAGCACAAACAGGTATGGTGCTACCAGGGTCTCATTGAGCTGAGCAGCAGCTACATAAAGATCCCAAGGGAACAAGTTCCTGTGGTTATTAACTGCTTCTGTGATGGTCTCCACAGGCTCATCAGGAAAAATACAACAGGTCCTGTGCTCTGTCCCATCTCTGGGTGCAGTCTTACTCAGTGTCTTCATCAATAACCTGGATGAGGAGATAGAGTGTATCCTCTGCAAGCTTGCCAATGATACAAAACTGGGAAGATTTGCTGGGTGGCCATTCAGTGAAATCTGGACAAACTGGAGAACTGGGAAAAGGGGAACTTAATGATGCTTAACAAGAATAAGTGCACAGTCCTGCACCTGTGAAGGAACAATACCATGAACCCGTACAGGTTAGAATTTGGCCTGCTAGAAAGCAGCATCATAGACAAGGACCATGGAGTCCTGGACAATAAGTTATCCATGAGCCAACAATGTGCCCTTGTGGTCAATAAGGCCAATGGTGTCCTGGGGGTGCATTAAGAAGTGTGGCCAGCAGGTCGAGGGAGGTTCTCCTCTCCCTCTACTCTGCCCTGGTGTGACACATCTGGAGTATTGTGTGTAGTTCCAGGTCAAGAGGGATAGCGATACACTAGAGAGAGTCCAAAGGAGGGCTACAAGGATGATTAAGGGAGTGGAACATCTGTCCTACGAGGAAAGGCTGAGAGATATGGGTCTATTTAGTCTGAAGAAGAGAAGGCTGAGAGGGGAAATGTTTGGAAATTAGATCTAAAGTTTAAGTATCACAAAGAAGGATGCAGTCTCTTTTCAGTGGTGCCCTGTGATAGGACAAGGGGCAGTGGATACAAACTAGAATGCAGGAAGTCCTACCTAATAGTGAGGAATGACTTTCCTGTGAAGGTGATGGAGCACGGGAACGGGCTACCAGAAAGTGTAGTGTGGATTCTCCTTCACTAAAGACTTTCAAGGCCTGGCTGGATGCTTTGGACTAGATGATCTCTAGAGGTCTCTTCCTACCTCTACCATTCTATGTTTTTTATGATTCTATTATTTTTTTTCTGAAGCTCTACTGTTTGTAATTTGACAAGTGTTCAAGATCAGCTCAAGTTTCTTTTTATTTTTGTTCAACACCAAATCTGAATTTACCCCCAAAGAGTTAAATTAACTTTAATGGAGTATGAGCTTGTACTCTTTGAAGCACAGCTTTCACATTTTCATTTATGCATGTTCAGTATTGAGGATAAATTAGTATGAGAAGAACCACTTTGCAAATACATGGCCTTAGTCATTGTACAGGTCTTGCTGTTTAACTAAATTGACTTTTGTCATATGGGAAAGGATGCAATGCAGGAAACTCTTCTTTAGATTTTGTTTGGTTGGTTTTGGTGGGTTCTTCTTTGTTTGGGTTTTTTTTAAGGCCTAGGACAAATATAAAAAAAAAAAAAGTCACTGATGTGGCAGAGTGCACACAAAGGAACATTTGCATATCTTAGGACACTTTGCTGATTTTCTTTGTCATTTTGTTTGATGCTTCTCATATTCCATCAGCAGAAGTCCTAAAATAATCAGTGCGATTTCTGGCATTTTTTTTCTCAGTCAGGATTTGGTTTATAGAGTATTATTCTGGTGACTCTCTTTGTGGTAGGAATTTGAAGCACAGCAGTTTATGAGGGAATGATTGTTAAAAGAGTAGATTCTTCTGTTTCCTAAGGAAAGAGATTTCTTCCATAACTGGACTTTTGGTCATGAGTAATATTACTTGACTTTGGTCCTCTGCATCACCTGAAGGTAATATGGGTGGCCCAATATGATGATTTCTTTATATAGATTGCTTTATAAATTAGAACAATGATGTAAAGTGGCATCCAGTTCTTACGAGGACTTGATAGAGGATATGAAACATAGGATTGATGTTATCAGAATGACCTCAAGCCTGAAAAGGTTGGGTGAATACACTCACTACTAACCGTAGCTTATACATTATAAATTTGTATTAATTTTCAGATACACTGAATTCCATTGACCTAAGATGAAGGGTGACTACATGTTGGGTGATTTATAATCAACCTTTTCTCTGACAAAAAAAAAAAATAATTTTCTATAGAAGCAGGAGATAAGGCCAAATTGAAAACTGAATTATTATTGAAGTTGAGTAAAAAATCCAAGAACCTGTATATTTATCATGACAAGTGAGTCTAACTTTTTTTTTTTTTTAAGATAGAGACACCAGTATTGAATAGATTTTGAGGGTGATTTTCCTTGTCAGTGGTAACTTGCTAATATGTTGCCATCTCTTTTTTTTTTTAACATTTTGATATTTTTAATATTTGTAAAGATCTAGGCCAGTTTAGAAACCACTCTGCTATTAGTTTCTCATAAACTTTGAAAATCAGTGCATTCAGGTAATGAAGAGGGACTGAAAAGCAATGATGCAAAGTAGGACAGAAATACATATACTTGGCTTTTATTCTGTGTTTTGCTGCAGGTAGCAGTGAAGTCAAGAAAATTATGCAAACAAAGAGACATTGGTTGAGTATCAGTATCCTTCACTTACTCCTAATGCTGTTGAATTGGTATTAAATGCTAGGTCACTAAGATTTATTCAGTCTCTGGCATCCTATAAGTTCAGGGCTGTGAAAAAATCTATCAGATTCCAATAAATGAGGGAGAGTAAGGTAAGACTGGATCTTAGGAAGAAGTTCTTCAGTACAAGAGTGGTGAGACTCTGGAATAGGCTGCTGAGAGAGATTGTGAATACCCCCTCTTCCTGGTGGTGTTCAAGGCCAGGCTGGATGAGGACTTGAGCAGCTAAGTATAGTTGAGAGGCATCCCCACCTATGACAGGAAGGTTGAAGCAGATAATTTCTAAGGTTCCTTCCAACCTAGGTCATTCTATGGTTCTATGATTTTATGAAAATACGAAGGTGGATAAATAGCTTCCAACATGATTGGCAGATTTTAAAAACTATTCTAAGACAATGAGTGGGTCTTCTTTTGTATATTTGCTAAACTTCAAGTTAATTTTATCAAATGCCTTGTTGGTAAGGATATATTTTTTAAATTTTCAATTTCATGTGGATTACATTAAAATGTAACATTGCTAATTTTAAGTTGCAAGCTAATATTTTTGCAAAATTATTTCTGTACACACATCTGTGTGTCAGCAAGGTGCCCCACAACATGTGTGTCATGACTGAATCTTAATGAAAGGAGCCATATATATTCTACATTAATAACTTTTTAGCATTCTTAGCCCCTCCAGAGACATTGAAAAAGCATTGTAGTGGTAAATACTAAGCATTTGCCTGAACTATTCAAACAATCAAATGGTTCAAACTGATCTTACCCATCATGTCTGAATTGTTAGCCCAGAAGCTGATGCAGGAAGATCTTTCAATGGCTCCAAGAATCTAGGACTTTACAAGGTCAACAGTGTTGTGGAACTGAGCTTGGCAAGAAGGAAGTAAACCTGTCTGCATTTGTTTGGCCAGTTGTAGTGTCAAAAGTGAGAAGGCTTACTACTGGGAGTACATCTGTTGCAGTATAGATTTAGCCAGCAGCTGGAGAATTTAAAATGCAACATGAGCTTTGTTTGAGAAGAGAAACAAATAATATAAGCTGATCATGATGGAGGAATTATGGCTTGTGGTACCATGGTAGGGTAATCACAACAAAAATGAGAAGCCAGATGATTTGTGTCAGGAAAAAAAAAAACTTTTATTCTTTATAAATCAATACTCAGAAAACAGATGATAAAGTAGTAATATCCTTGTCATATTTTGTTTACAATATTAACTGATAACTAACTTTTTTAAAATGGTCATTTGTTTTTTCTTTTTTTGCTTGATGGGAAAGTGAGGAAGGAGTAAGGAAGCACAAAAATGCCCAACTGGAAAGGTGACAAGGTGGTGGCAATGAGGAATGGTATGTGAAGCCAACTACAGATAGCAGAGTTAGTAGCAGACTGAGATAAGTGTGCCTGGCTTGGCTAGAGCAGAAGCTGCTTTCACAAAAACAAGATGTTTGTGTTTGATATTATAAAAGGATATGAAAGGAAGGAAGAAGGGAAAAAAATGAGATGCAAAAATATGCAGTGGCAATCTTTGCAATAATATTCTGAACAGGCATGAACAAAGTAAAGTGTGTTCTAGAAGCAAGAGAGGGATTTACAGTAATTCAGTCTTAATAAACGAAGTTGAATGTGCAGATGTCGTGGAGACTTGATAGGAAAACACAGACAGCATCTGTCTTGATAGAGCAGAAAGCAGGAATCTGATAAAAGCCTGGTCACTTAATCTACTGCAAGAGCACACAGGAACAATATTTATAAAGCTGTACTCAAGTAAAGTTGATCAAAGTCCATTTGGAAAGAAATACTTACGGTTTTAAGCCTATTTATCAACAAATGCTTCCTCAGATCATCCTAAAAATGTGGTTTGTTTACTCTTAATTAATAGGATAAAATAGCGAACAGAAATTTTTGAATATATTGAATATCTAATGTAAGAGGGATTACCATAACACAGAGGGACTTAGAAACATTGTGTATAATTAAATTAGTGTATGCAAATGTGTCTGAACATGAGTCCTAAGAAGAAGAATTAATTTTTATTCTTTCATTTGCTGTCAAGTACTCCATTACCTCGCTATTAATTTTACTATATGCTATAGAAAGCATTGTCAATACACCATTGTTTAATACTTTCTCTTATTTAAAGGCATATTTATGGGTGGTTTGATCCTCCGAAAGTACATTAAAAAACATTCCCGATACACAGAGTTATTTATTCACATGTATTCTCCCACTCATACCAAGTCTGTTCTTTTATTTGTGAAATTATGTGATGCAGCACTGAATTCCTTCACAGATGGACTGTTCTTGTTCTTTCAGTATCTGAGAATAATTATCATAGCAATTAGATAGAGATTGGATTCCATTTCACATGGGATACTGTGTGATTTAGGTTGATCAAGTAAGAACCAACATGATTATGAGTGTGAGTCAAGTTTGGGGGGCTTTTTTTTGCATAATTATAATTTCCAATATTTGTAACACTTCTGCCAGATCATTCTTTTTTGTTTAATGCTCTCAGATCATATGCTTGTTGTCCTGAATGTTTTCCTAATAAATCCAACATTGTAATTTTCTTCTAAGTGCAGGCTGTTCATTTTGACAAATGCCTATTAAATGTTAGAGATATTGTAAACATTGTTTTAGTGCCAGTTATTTTCATTTATTCCAGTTTAACTTGTCACTTTTTGCTCGTATGAAGCTGTCAGTTGTTCTCATACAGGTTCATATTAAGACAGGGAATTTTTTTCAATTACTCTAATAGAAATTATTGTATTTTAAAATCCTGTATTTATTGTATATATTTTTATTATTTTCATTAGAATTCCATGTATGTTTACTTAGAAGGACTAATTTCCTTTAAAAAAAAATGCTATTCTGTAGTGTGAGGTAGAGCGATTGTTCTACACAAATATGATTTGGACTGAGAGCACAGTGCTTGCCAATGTTGTTTAAAGATCTAACTGCAATAAAATACTATTTCCCATAGCGGTATTGCTCTGTAACACTTGACCTTTTTTATGAGGTGATATATTTTTCCGCAAATAATCTTCACACTTTCAATAATCTGATTCTGATTTGTCACTTTCTGCTATCTTCATCTAACATCTTGTTGCTGGTTGAATTTAAATCTTAGTATGAGAGTCATTCCTGGAATGCACTATTTTGTGTAGTTTCCTTTTTTGACCTAAGGCATTCATTTTTCATCGTACCTCTGTGCAGCAGTGTTCTGTGCTGCAGTAAAATTAATTTTGGATATTCCAGGGCTGGATAACCCTACTGCGATGGGGTTTGGTGTCTACTGAAATGAAACTAAGCCTTTGCTCTCACATCACCAGTGATCATACTTAGACCTAAATAGACATACGTGGCTCTTTTAACAGAGATTTAACAGAGATAAGGATTTCTGCATGCTAGCCTTCATTTTCCTCAGGACAACCTATAATGACAAAAATTCAGTCCTTTGAGTGAACACTAGTGAACCACCTAAGAGTTTCTATACCATTACTTACCCTGAATCTAGCTGTAAGTGCTGCCCTCGAATATAGACTATCCTAGTCACCAGCATTTGTTTTATAAAAGGCAATCACAAGTCTTGGCAAAAAGGCAAATAAGCACCATGGTTTTCTATACGATCATCGTGTAAGGCAAGTGATGGCTGCCACTATACTTAACTCCGGGCTATAGAGACAAGAGCTATCTGTCTTAGCATTTTGTGCCATTACCAATCATCTAGTATCTGAATCATTACATAGAAGAGCTATTCCTGCTGATCATCATGGAAATGGAATAAGCCTACTTAATTCAGAAAGCCTTGATTTTATGTATGATTTTCACCAGAATTATTTGATGCCATCCAAGTTTGAAGGGGAGAGCAGATTACACAGAGTCTTCCTTTGGTTTTATAGCGATGTTTAAATTGCAACCTTTGGCTTCCTGAGCTTATCTAAACTAGTACCAACACAAAGGACTAGGAGCATAAATAACAGCACCAGGCTACTGACACCTTGTGAGACCCTAAGTGTTTCATTGGCTCAAACAGTGCCACTGCAGTCAGGGGTGCACATGGGCTCAGGGCAAGGCCCTCAGCCTGGAGCCTGCCATGCAGGACATGAGGGGAAAACAAGGGAGCTTCTGGGAAAGCAGGAAGGAGCAAGGAGTCAGAGGAAGTTTGTCAGCACCACCTCCTCCTACCCCTCTGCCAGTCCTCATTGCCTGCTCTGATGACCCCACAGCTCTCTGTTCCCAACAATGTCTGCATGCCTAGAGAATTCTGTGGCATGCAGCCACATGGCATAGCCTTGCTTTGAGTTACCTGTGAGCTAGAGAGGACCACATGGCATAGCCCGGCTCTCCTGCTACCACCAAGAAACTTGGAACTGCTCCTGCAACAATGCCACAATTATCAAGCCAAGGAAGTGATGTCATCTTTCTATTTTATATGTATTTCCCACTGCTTTTGCCTCCCATTTTCCCTCTTCTCTGGTTCCATCTAATAAACCCAGTTTTATTAACTGTTTGGTGTTTTGCCTTCATTTACTCCACGGGAATTATTTGAACCTTAGCACAGTCACCCCTCACCTTCTGTTGACCAAGACTGGTAAGGGCAATTCAGAGTCATAACACACTCCTTTCTTTTTTTTTTTTTTTTTCACCATTCATTAAAGTCAATCTAGCACATCATCCGAGAAGCATTTTTTGGTATTCCCCAAAGAAGGAACACCTCCTGCTCCACTTTGTGTTTCTTCAGTATAGCCTGTAAAAGGCTACCTGAGTCTGATAGAATTTTGCTTTGGTTTGTGATTTGGCAAATGCATCTTCAATCACTTGTCCTCTAAGGTCTGTCCACATAATCCATAACATTGATTGCTAGGTTTTCCTAATTGTGAATCTGCATGATATAGAAAGTTGTTTGGGGTTTCTATAAATCTATTCTTATTTATGTATACCTTGCTATTTTTTTTTTCGGTATGTCCTCTTGTAAATAAGCATTTGAGATCCAAAACAAAGCAGAAAATCAAAGCAGTAACGTCTTTAAATTAGTTTTGTGAACTAAATTGCTTAAATGACTTTCAGTGTTCACCAAAAAATTTAGATTTTGACTGAAGATGTTATCTTTCAGAATTATTCATATAATCAAGTTGCTTTGCCACTTGGGAGCTTTTAGTGGCATGATCTGGAGAAGTCCATCCCACCCATCTTGTAGGTAAAACACTGCCAAAATAATAAGAATACCTTTACCAAAGTTTGTCTTTATGTAACTAGTGAAGTGAAGAAGTTATATGTGAGATAAACACAACTGCAAGGCTGTTTGACTGTTGATTTTTGGAAGTATTTTACAGGAGAAATCACAGGAAAGTAATAAGAGGATCACCAGGAACAATTAAGAGAGAGGAAAAGAAGGAACTCTAGGGTGACAGACTTTATCATCAGAAGGGCAGTGTGACTCATGTTCTCACAGGACTCCTGCTAAAGAGAAATGTGCTTTTGGAGGGACAGTAGTTCCATATTTCCCACATGATAATCTGACTCATAACTGACACTGATATAGAGTAAGTTCTTAGGAATTCCTTCAGGATTTTCTTCCACAGCAACTAAATACCTGATCAATGGAGTTTACTGTGAAGTACTAATTGGAATGACACTAATATTTTAAGCTAAGCACAAAAGCTGTAAAAAAATTAAACTTTGATTGCAGCAACACTTTGGAAAAATATTCATCTAGATATGTATTAATTGAAGCATCACATGGAACATCCTAACTGGTACATAAAGTAAAAAGTGGCATACTGGAATCAAAGAGTTAAACTACTGTGATGCTTGGTGCTTTGAACTCCTAGAATCTGATGTTCTAGACAAAATATTCTTGGTATTGGAATCTTGTACATGCTACAGTTTTTAGGGTTTTTTTGATAATGATGAAAATTATATTATCACTGATGAATTATAATTGATTCTAATCTGTTTGTAGTGATCCAAGTATACACTGTTTTAGTAGTTGAGCTGTCTCTAGAGTGAGAATAATTTAATTCTAGCTCTATTACTTGGGCCCTGCAGTGACTCTTCCTTCTAATACTAGAAGAGTTATGTAATTGCATACCACCATGAAAAAAAAAAAAAAGTAATTGTATTAACTGTTTTTTAACATCTTGCAAATATTTTGGGTATTTTTCATGTATTACACTTTTCAGCTTTGCTGTATGTGTTGTATTTGACTAAATGAGAGATGATTAGAGTTAAAATATAGGAGACAACAGATAAAACTTGTGCTAACTAGACAGGTACTCTTTTGATTCTGTTCTACCTCTACTTTTTGCAGAGTTGTGAATCTGTATTTGTGTCATTTTACTGTGATGGCCTCACCCTGTCTGTCTGCCCCCTAGCTCTTTAAGTCTAGAGCTAGCCATGTATACTGCACTAAGGTTTTCATCCATTAAATGATTTCAGATGCCATTGTGTAGTGGGTTTGCAGTGACCTGCCCCCCCCACCTTTTAAAACCCCGGCTAAAACTCAGAAAAAACACACTGGAAGCTAATAAATGAAGCTTTATATTTACAGCAATGCAAATATACAAGCAAATATTTACAAGATATAACAGATATTTACAGAAATATACAGTAAAAAAGGAATACAGACACCACACCCCTCCTGGAGACCAAAATCCCCAAGAGAGGAAAACCAAACCCCCTACCACCTTCCCCCCCTTCCCCCAGCTTTATCTCACCACTTGATGATGCTGCAGATAAGCTGAAGATCGGTCAGAAAGATTAGTGGCAGGAAGGAATGAATGGTTTTAGTGATTTTACTCTGAATTAGTTCAAAGGCAGAGAGACAAAGGAAAGAAGCTGCTGAAGCCTTCACGGACACAGAGCCAACTGACTGCGCAAGCACACTGGCTTATCTGGATGTTTTGGGAACATTCTCAAAACAATCTTCTTTCTTCTCTCTCAGTGAAACTGGGTGAAGTGACACGGTATGCTTAATTCTCTCTCTCAGGCAATAGTCTAATTTCTCACACAAATTCTCCAATTAGCTCAAACCAACACACATTGTTTTGGTTCCTAAACTACCAGTACAATGTGAAGTAACATAAAAGTCAATATTTAGCTGTATATGCACTTGGCTTTGACTGAGACTGGCTTGCTTTTACTTGCCTTTTTATCAGTTAAAAAAAAACATTTTTAAGGTTTAGCAGTGAAGCTCACTTGGCCTAGCTTCCACCCCTTCTTCTATGACAAAATAGCTATATTATGCAGATCAATTAGATTATTCTAAATGAAGTACTGTTTTTATCCATGTGCTTAAGCTGCTTAGCATCCCTCTGATGACAGTGAGCATCTGTGAACCCAGCTTACTAGTTACTGTACTACAGTTGCTCTTTGTTGATACTGATGATGCGTCCAAACACTTTCTAGTTTGTGTTCGTTAGTATTTTTTGCAGGGGCTTACAGTTTACATATGTAAATTAATTAGTTCATAGAGTCGTAGAATCATAGAATCAGCCCGGTTGGAAGAGACCTCCAAGATCATCCTGTTCAACCTATTACCCAGCCCTATCCAAACAACTAGACCATGGCACTAAGTGCCCCATCCAGTCTTTTCTTGGACACCTCCAGGGACAGCAACTCCACCACCTCCCTGGGCAGCCCATTCCAAAGGCAAATCACTCTCTCTCTGCGGAATTCCTAGGAGGAACCTCCTAATATCAAGCCTATACCTCCCCTGGCACAACTTGAGACTGTGTCCCTTGGTTCTGTTGCAGGTTGCCTGGGAGAAGAGACCAACCCCCACCTGGCTACAGCCTCCCTTCAGGTAGTTGTAGACAGCAATGAGGTCACCCCTGAGCCTCCTCTTCTCCAGGCTAAACAATCCCAACTCCCTCAGCTTCTACTCACAGGGTTGTGCTCCAGGCACTTCACTAGCTCTATCGCACTTCCATGGACACATTTCGGTACCTCAGTATCTCTCTTGCATTGAGTGGCCCAATAACTAAAAAAACCCCATAAATTCATATTGTACTTGTTAATTCCTCTTCCTTGTGAATCTTACAGGAAAGAATTCAAAACAACCAGGGCACTGTATTTTTAGAACTACAAAATCTTCTTCAATTATGAACTTTAAGGAATTGCTGAGACAACAGCTTGATCATCATTGTGCTAAGGATAAGCGTGGTGTAATATATAATGATATGCTAAAGTTTTCATTAGTCCTCATTTACTTATGATAATTTAGTTACTAATTTTCAATAGTGTTATTCTAAGTATGGGTGAAAAGAATAGTTAAGAATACAAACGTATTTAAATATGTACCTATCTGCATACATCTGTGCCTATATTTGTACACATAAACGTGAACATGCATTTTGTGTGTTTATTCACACATCCATTGCTCCTCTTGGGAAGAAACACTTAATTCATAGAAAGAGAAATTTAAAAGATTTATACTTTATGGGATAGTCATTATCTCTGTCCAAAGCCTGACATTTTTATTATACTGGAGTATTATCAGATGTGTTCCAGAGGTTTTTTGAATCTCAAATTTTATGATACATGTAGCATTTTTATTTATAATTAATTTTACTGATTTGGTTTTGTTCTGACTGTAAACATTGCTTTCTTTAAAATGAATGAATAATACTTTCGAGAATGTTGATTATTGCTCACTTCATTTTTGTGAACTTTATATACTTGGTTTCATTGCAATATATACTTCTTATATAAAGTAAGTCTTAGGATAATATTACTGTACTTCATAGGAGACTTTAGCATGGGTCTTACAGAACTATGACAAATGTCAAAACAAATATTTCTCATTTTCTTTCACTTTCTGATATCTCCTTAACACAACCTAATTCTGCATCTTTCAAATCCAGAGCTCATTAAATGGTTGCAATCCACCCATATAAAAGTCTTATGAAAATAAAATGCTGCTTTTGCTTGCTAAATAGAAAAGGGGTGGGTTTTTTAGCTTAAAAAAATAATTACATTTGGAGTTAATTTTTATATTTCACAGTGTTCCTGCTCAAATTGCAAAGTGTGTATCGGATGATCATTATGTCACTTGATATCCCATAGTATTATGAAAAAAAGAGCTGTAGGACAGTGTTTCCATAGGTAAAGCTTGGAATTGTGAGATAATGCCCCAGGAAATACTTTGCATTACTTTATATTTAAGAAATCCAAATGAAAGCAACTTTTCTTTAACTAATGCGGGCTTCTTTCAGGCATATTGTCTTTATTATTCATCTCATTGTGAAATCCACACATCCATCCAGCAAACCTCAACTAATCAGGAGGGGAACCAGGATAAACAGCAGTGCCTCCTGACTTACCTGCAGTCTAGCAGGAGCACTTACTACTTACCACCTCAGTAAATCCCACTTTAGAGGTAATAAGGAGGAACTGCATACACCATTGTGTTGACAGTATAGAAAATGCATAAGCAAACAGATTGAGAGTGAAGGTGCATACTGAAAGGGCTCCAGATACTTCAGGACCCTCCAGCCTGCTACTTCCTCAGGATAGAGAGATCTGTTCAGTTTGACTGATGAGAGAAGCAGATGAATACAGACAGCTTTTCATGTCTGTTGCCGCAAAACTGTCTGTATACTATGACCAGCTTTTACAGCATTCTCAGCCACCCTGTCAGCTCAATGAAATGTAGTTTAAAAATTCTATCTCCTCCCTTATCTGTGCAACATCCAAACCACAATCTAGTTGACATATTCCTCTTCTTCACTCTATGTAGGTAGTTTTGACAATGTCTTATGGATATTGGAAACAAAATATTTCCAGTAACACGTGTCTTTTGTCATTTTTGTATAGTTGAAGGTATCTCAGGTTGTGCATACAATCTTAATGTCCCATAGAATTTATTAAGAATTTGTTCAATGACAAAAAGACTTAATATCCAATGGCTCTGTGTTGTGCAAAAGGAAAAAAAAATTAAGAAGAAAAAAAATAGTAGGGATTTTGCTTCCACAATGAACTTCTAACTGACCATTCTACTTAACCATCACCTTGTTCCATGAGTTAGCTCTGGACCTCAGCAAGCTCTCTCCAAAAATCAATCCTGTGTAATATAAACAGTATGATAAAGCTGGTAAGAGGCATTAGGCATCAAGGACTGCTTTTATTTAGCAGTACATACCCGAGAAGTCTAAAAAAGTAGGTTGCTGCATTTGAACTTCTTATGTCTAGATATATAATATTAATTTCACAAAATACAGAAGAGAAATCATGCTTGACTAATTTGATAGCATTCTATGATGTCACAACTGAATGGATAGATGCAGGGAGACCAGTGGATGTGGTTTACCTTGACCTTAGAAAGCCTTTTGACACTGTCTCCCATAATATCCTTGTGAGCAAACTCAGGAAGTGTGGGATAGAAGAAGAGAGAGTGAAATAGTGGTGGTCAATGGTGCCAAGTCCAGCTGGAGACCTGTAACTAGTGGAGTCCCCCAGGGATCAGTGCTAGGTCTGGCCCTGTTCAACATCTTTATCAATGACATTGATGAGAGCACAGAGTATCTCCTCAACAAGTTTGCTGATGACACCAAACTTGGATGCTTGACTGATTCAGTATGAGTCTTTCCCCTAGGAAAAAAGGAGTGGCAGAGGTGACTAATAAGATGACCACAGTCCCCATTCCCCATGCCACTGTGTTTCTGGTGGAGGGAAAGGGTAGCAGTTAAAAAGGAAGGGTTGGGAGAAATGTATTTTTAAGAGCTGGGTTTATTTCTCATTACTCTTTTCTGACCTGAATTGTAATAAATTAAAATAACTTTTCCCCAGGTTGAGTCTGTTCTGCCTGTCACAGTAATCAGTGAACGATCTCTGTCATTATCTCATCTCATGAGCATTTTCTTATGTTTTTCTCCCCTTGTCCAGTTGAGGAGGGGAGTGGCAGAGCTGCTTTGGTGGGCATCTGGTGTCCAGTCAGGGTCAACTCACCACAAAAAGAAACAAGGAAGACACTGAAGACAGATATATTATATCTGTATGTTCATGATAGTGGCAAATCTGTTGCAGACATTGCTGTGAGAGCACAAACAGATCCTAGGTGAATGTAAACAAAACTACAAGTGTAAAAGTGTTTTGAAATAATGGTAAGACTTGTACAGAACAATTTGATTTTGGTTGGGGGAATGGTGTATGCAAAGAGAATCTTCTATGATATTGCAATTAGTTGAGGCAGAATGAGTGCAGTGGTAGAGTTGAGCAAAACAGGAAGTCCAGGCAACTGGTCTGTGTTAGATTTCTTATACTGCAGGAGGCATCAGTTCCATATTCCAGGTTCTTTCAGGCTTGTTATTAAATTTTAAGCTGTGCCTGTAGTAGTCTGTCTGGGATTTTGGTTAAGTGGGTTTAATTTCAGTTCTCTCTAGCAATTCATCTCCTAGTTTCAAGTCAAGTGCTTTCACCTCATTGAAATGTTCTGTAGCTTTTTCTTACTATGACAATTAGGCTTGTGTGATTAAAGACAACAAAGGAGTAAATAAATGCTGGTGTCGCTTGAAGCCCTAAATGAGACTGTAAATGAGCCAAAAATTGGACTAGCTTCAGAGGAACACATTTAAGCTATTGAAACTTCATTCAAAAATTATGTCAGTTAGATATTTGCTTGTGCCATCATCAAGAGATGAAACATAACCATAGAAATGCTGAAATTTTACAGTGCCTTATGTCCATTACAGTATTTGCTTGTAAGATGTCCACTTAACTGAAAGTTGGAGTGGAAAAAGTAGTGTGTTCCCAGATTGTAGCAATAATTAGAATTTATGTTACTTAGTTCTTCCAAAAATACATTGTTATTGTTGTACAAATGCTCTGTACTAGACCAAATTGCACCACCGTTTATTACCTCGCACAACCAATACTTGCCAAATTAAGCAATGCCAGATTTTCCAAAATACTTGAGCAGAAAATTTGATGAGATACATGATGACTATACTTATATTTGCTCATAATATGTCAGTTTTCTATTTTCTCAGCAAAATGTTCTTGTGATTAGTGGTAGTGGATTACATCTGAAGTATTGGATGTAGTTCTTTTTAAGAAAACAAGTATTTAAAAGCAGTTGTCAAAATACAATTCTAACTTTTTTTTTTAACCACACATTTGCTAATAAGTGAAAAACAAAATGGAGAAATTATAAATAAATGTATAAATAGATATGATTAATGCTGCCGAAGAGCAAACTATGATTAAAAATGTCCTATTTTTGGATTACATGTGTGCTTCTATGTCATTCGTTGTTTTGTGTAAAATTATCTATTCTAAAACAATATTTGCAATGATGAATAGTAAAGTCCATATTTTCAGTTTATTCTCTATTCCTGCTATCTCAAATGTAGATGATTCAAAAGCTCAGAAAACAGAGAACAGTTTATCTCTTCACAGATGATATGAAAACAGGGACTCCCCGGTGACTCAGGGTTCATGCTTGTGTACCATAGATTCCTTGTGGATTCTTCTCTGGACGTGACATTGTACCTGAAACAGAAGCTCCTAACAGCTTGTATTATACATTCTGAATTCTAAACTCTCTCAGATAAAGTTAGATTTCTTTGTGTCACACACTGAATTTCACTATTCTCTTGCATTACCCGGTATGCATGACCAGGACCTTCAGTAGAGACCACTTTTCAGATAGGTTTCCCTTTGCCCAAAGGAGAAAATACCCAAACAGTTTCCCCTAACAGATTCTCTTCATGTATAACAGGAACTTTATCACTGTCTACTGTTTGCAACAAATTCTGCAGGTCCTGCTGGATTTACAGAACCTCTGCTAATCACCAACCAGGTTTCTTGTGCTAAATGTTTGTCCCATTTTTTTCAAAGTTCTACCCTCCCATGGCCTTTAGGGTGGTTTTCAGCAAAACACTGTAGTGTTCAATCTTTCCTGAAGGTGGTGCATAGTAGGGTATGTAGTAGATCCACTTGATGCCATGCTCTTTGGCCCAGTTTATTACAGGATTGTTTCTGAAATTAGTTCAATTGTCTGATTCAATTCTCTCTGGAGTACCATGTCTCCACATAATTTGCCTTTCCAGACCAAGAATGGTGTTACATGCAGTAGCATGAGGAACTGAATATGTTTATAACCATCAGATGCTTGCCTCTACAATCATTAGCACATATTGTTTGCCAGAATGAGAACAAGGCAGAGTGATGTAGTCAATCTGCCACACTTCACCATACTTGTATTTTAACCATCACTCACTATACTGTAAGGGCTTAATTCACTTAGCCTGCTTAATAGAGGTGCAAATGTCACCGTCATATATTACTTTTGTGATAGCATCTGTGGATATGTCAATTGATCTGTCATGCACCCACTGGTAGGTTGCATCTCTACCTTAATGTATCATGAGCCCACTGAGCTAAGAGCAACTCACCTTGGTGTTTCCAGTCAAGGTCAAGAACACAGTTTATATTGAAGTGAGAAATCTTGGCATCTAGATCTGCCTCATGATTGTGTTGGTGTTTCTCAGTAGATTTCCTCTTAGGCATGTGTGCATCTGTATGCCACACTTTCACTGGAATCTTCTCAAGACAAGCATCAATGTCTTGCCACAGATCAGCACACCAAATAGACTTTCCTTTCCTCTGCCTTCTTTTTCCAGTCTTTTAGCCAATCCCACAAGACATTGACTAATATCCATGAACTCGTGCAAAGTTAAATGATAGGCCAGTTTTCATGTTCAGCTACATCAAGAGCACATTGAACAGCTTTTATCTCAGCAAATTGACTGGATTCACCTTCTCCAACTCTTTCTTCTATAACTCTCCTGGTAGGACTCCAGACTGCAGATTTCCATCTTTGCTTATTTCCAACAAGCATCTTGTGAACAAAGCATAGTTCTTTTCCTCATCAGAAAGATCACCATAAGGAGGAGCTTCCTGTGCATGAGTTACTCTCTCTTCTGGAGGTTTTGTACAGCTTGTGCCTTCCAGCCAATTAGTGATCACTTACACTAGACCAGGTCATTTGAGATTTCCATTCATGCTGGTTGGGTTATTAAAGCCATCTATTTAGATCAGTTTGCATCTGTAACATGATGTGGTGATTAACCTTTACCTTTTAACATCCAATACAGAACATGTAATCTAGGAGGTAAAAGAAGTTGAGATTCAATTTCAATTACTTCAGAAGCTGCTTTTACTCCTTCATAGGCTGCTAATATTTCTTTTCCTGTTGTAGTGTAATTTGCCTCTGAGTCTCTGTATCCATGACTCCAGAAACCAGGTGTACAACCATGCATTTCATTTGGAGCTCTGTGCCATAGGCTCCAAGTTGAACTATTGTCACTTGCAGCTGTATACAGGATGTTGTTAATGTCTGGACCTGTTTGAACAGGTCCTAAGACCACTGCATGGACTAGACCAAAGGCTGCTGGTTGCTCAGGTCCCCACTCAAAATTGTTTCTCTTATGACTGACATTATGCAAAGGCTTAACAATCTGACTAATTCTAGGAATATGTAATCTCCAAAATCCCACCACACCCAAGAAAGGTAGTGTCCTTTTTGTTCATGGGAATTGCCATGATAGAAACTTTGTTTATCACATCCTGTGGAATGTGAAGGTGACTATCTTGCCGTTGCACTCCAAGAAATTTTATTTCTCTGTCAAGTGCTTTTATTTTGCCTCTCTTTATGGCAAAACCTGCCTTCAACAGAATGTCAGTTATTTTGTTATCTTTCTCAAAATTTCATCAGCAGTTTTGCCCTGCACAGTGATGTTATCAGTGAATTGCAGATGTTCTGGAGCTTCACCTTTCACCGATGCATTATGGATCACTGAATGACAAATTATTGAACTGTGTTTCCATCCCTAAGGTAGTCAATGAAATGTGTACTGGACTCTTCTCCGGGGGAAAGCAAACTGAGGCCTGCATTCGCTGCTATGGAATAGAGAAGAAAGCATTAGCAATGTCTATGGTAGCATACCATTTAGCCTCTCTTCATTTCAGCTCATACTGAGGTTCCAGAATATTCAGTACAGCAGAACACATGGATGGTATTACCTCGTTGAGGGCACAAAAGTCAACTGTTAAACACCAATCTCTATTTAGCTTTTTCACAGTCTAAATTAGACTCTTGAAAGGTGAATGAGTTCTGCTGATGACATCTTGACTTTCCAACTGATGAATCAATTTATGATTATGAATGTGCACCAAGGAGTCACAGTTAGGTATGTATTGTCTGTGATGCACAGTTTGAGAAGCAATTGACAGTTTCAGATCTTCTATGTCATGTTGTCCCACAACTGTGGATTCATCCAAGAGTTCAGGTCTAATAGACAACTTCAATTTATCATCATCAGTTTCTATAGTTGCTATCTCAAGAGCCCATTTATAACCTTTGGGATCTTTGAAACACTCTTCTTTCAAAACGTAAATTCCCAGAATGCAAGGCGCATCAGGACCAGTTAGAATAGTATGTTTCTTCCACTTTTTACCAGTTAGACTTACTTCAGTCTGCAACTTAGTTAACTCATGAGATCCATCAGTGATTCCTGAAATAGTTATATACTCTGTCTCTTTACAATTTGATGGTAATAGAGTACTTCTGAACTTTTGATGTGCCAGGCCACCTCATGAATACATTCCAATAGATTCTGTTTCCTCATCATCCCTCTCCTCCTCCTGGCCAGAGGCAGCCCCCCTCTCCCCCTATAGTGCTGATCATAGCATGTATGGTGCACACAGTGCTTAGTGCTATTGTGGGAATAATTACAGTTGTTTGAACAATTGCAATTGTTCTGGGAAACTGAGGTAGTGACAGCTACTTTTCTGGCATTGTTACCTATGATTCTGCCACTCTGCAGATGCCACACTCTTTTCAAAAGAACTGAAGTCAGTTGACCATCGCACTTATTCATGATCTCACCAAATTTGTCACACAGAATTATCCAAAGAGACCCACGTGATCGCTGATGGTGGAATTTGCCTTCTAGGCTGAAATGCCCATCTGGGAGGGGAACAGCTGATGTCAGAGACATTTATCCATCCAGAAGGTGAAGGAATGGTGTCTTTTTCCTTTGCCAACTTGGATATGCAGTTTTAAGTTCTTCCTTCAGCTCTTTCATGCTATCTTTTATGCCATTTTTATCTCTGTGACCAGATTTTTTTATAACAGAAATTACTGAAGTATGAAATGGACTGTCTTCCAGTTATCTCATTTAGTCAGTAAATTCACCAACAGTAGGAAGCCTTCCATCATTGTTTTTTCCTTCAAATCTGCTTTCCAGGATATTAACATGGGATGGAGGAGCAAGTTTAATAAGCTTCTTTAAAAGATCTGTTCCAACAGGAATTTCATCAGGATTCTGGATACCATGATCTCCATAAAGTATTTCCTTCAGAGCAAAGTCCCTCCAAAGCTTGATTCCCTTCTCATTTGCGGTATATATCTTGTGGGCCCAAGGCAAATCCTCTCTGGAAGGGTACCTCAGTAGCACAGCCTATAAGAGGCATGTTCACAGGATGACCTTACCAAGAGGGCTTGTTATGTATTTGTTGATTCTGCTTTCTTTTTTGAGTGGTCCTATTTGTTTGGCAGACTTGTTGCCTACCTCTAGAACACTGGTACCTGTAACATGTCATCTCCCTAACTAACTGTTTGCCTGATCTCCCTTCTGGGCTCTTTAGAACTCTGAATATCATCATCTGCATCTCCTCCTTGGTTTGGAGTTAAAAGTTTCCTAAGGATATTCCTAAACTCCTCAGAACCTTCATCTTTTTTCATATGTCTCTTCCAATAGCCTTTTCCATTCATCACTGTATTGTGGCTTCAATACCTTAGCAACGTCCCTAAGGCTAACTTTCTCATCCTCCTCCTCTGACTCATCTGGTGTGCCAGAGGTACCTTGTCCTGCATCCTCTTCCTCCTTAGACTCACAGTCTTTCAGTCTTATCATTTGCCTTTTCCTTTGCTGGAGCTATGAAAATGTTTTAGAAGTATCCTCTAGGGGATTGCTTTCATCTGACATGGGTTTGTTTGTTTTCTGATTTGCCTTTCTCAGTGTGGAGAAAACAGTAGCTGTTTTAGGAGCAGTAGAGGCTGGGTTAGCTTCAGCCTTAGCCATAGCCACAGCTGGAGCAGCAGAAGCAGACTCTACTTGGCAGTTGACCGCCTTAGCAGGAGTGGATGAGCCTTAGCTGAAACCCCACTACATCTGCTGGGCTCATTCCCATTCCAGCAGTCACACATGGAAATGCCTCACTCATTATGGCCACCTCATCTGGATATGGCTGTGCCTTTTTAATGGTGGATGTGGCTGATACTGTGCCACCACCTCAGGCTACCTTCCCGCTTTGCTCAGCTTCAAAGGAGGGTTCACCAGCACTGCTTGTCACCACAGCCTGCTGCTGGTGCCCACTCCAGATGACTCTGAGCCTCAGTGCCTGGTGCCTTTGTGTCACTGGTCTCAGAACCTCTACTCTTTTGCCTTCTGCAAGAGCAGCAATGCATTCTTAAAGCAGCATTATGTGATTTTTCCACCCACAAAGCTACAGTGAGCCCTATTATTACAATCACAAGGACCAGAACTAAACATAAAAGGCATACAACTACTACATCTAAGAACCTGATCTTCCAGCTGTTCCACAAAATCTCCTGCACTCATAGAGAGAACTGAATCAACTAAATCATGAGAGAGACTAACACTGGCATTTTAGTAAGATTTGTATACCATAAAACTAAAACAGTAATTACCAAGCTTTGCAAACATAGATTTCACTCTTTTCCATACCATTCTTATTATATACCAGTACATTTTCTGATAAATATTTTACATAATCAATTTATAAAATATCCATAATATTGCTGGATAAATCAAATGCCAGGTCACCCAAAATAGCCTCATCTTATTTTCCAGCATTGATTAGTCATAAATAATTAAGGTGGTTCCACGACTGGGCTGCCAAAAATAAATGTAATGGGTTGGGAACTTTCCCCCTCACACCAACTGAAATTTACCAGACCAGCTCAGACAGATTGGAAGTATGATAAACTATATTTAAAGCGAAGCTAAATTTATGAGCATATATACACAATATATTTAAATTAATTTATAATTATATACAATTTAGAAATAAAACAGAAACACAAACTTCCCCCCACCCCCAGACAAAGAAAGTTTAGAAGGGACCAATAACACCTTCTCTCTCTCCCCAGACAGAAAACAACCAGCAAGGCTTATGTGTTATCTGGTTAGCCAAGGTCAGTGGAAGTGATTAGAGAGAGAATAGAGAAGCAACCCAGGGCAAAGAAGGAATTGTTTATACTTTGGCTTTTTATACCTCTTAGCCAATGAGTGGTATAGACTTTACAATTACTATTCTTTTACAATCGATGACCTAAATTATTAGAATATCCCAATGAGCCTTAAACCAGCACAATTTGGGTATCTTATATCTAAAATCTTCAGATATCTGCATATATTTTGTATTCTCTGGCATTCTTTTCTCACCCATCTTTCATCCTATGTACAAAAAAAACCCCCACAGGTCTTAAAAAATTCAAGAACAGGCATATTCAATACCAAAGGTATCAAACTACCCTAAAGTTAGGACAGTCCAATAGTACACCACCAGAAACTGTTTTCAGTAGATGCCAACTTGTTCTTTACTCTTATTAAATGAAATAAACTACCTTACGTACAGTCCCCAGAACTGGTTGCTGAAGTTCTTTTATCAGCTTATAGTTTCACTTTATAGTGAGCAATCTTTTGAAGCAGATTGGCAAAGCTCTGATGGACCTCTGAAATGATCATGGGAGTCAAGTAGCTGTAAAGTTTAGCAGATGTTTAGATAATGTTTAGGAGATGTTAGCAGATGTTTAGCATTTTAGCAAATTCTTGGAGGAAGACTTAGATTGTAAGGAAATGGCAGATAAGTCATGTTCAGGAGTTAATCAGCAGCCTTAGGGGTTAATCCTATCAGCCACAGAGGAAGTATTAATTTTATACAAGTGGTTATGTTGGTTTAATTCTTCACTTTCATAAGTGTAAGGATCCTCGATACCGTCCTTAGGCATATCAAAGACAGTGGGTTCATTAAGAGCAGTCAACATGGTTTTACCAAGGGGAAGTCATGTTTGACGAACCTGATAGCCTTTTATGAGGACATAACCAGGTGGATTGATGATGGTAGAGCAGTGGATGTGGTTTATCTTGATTGTACTAAAGCATTTGACACTCCCACAGCATCCTTCTTGCTGAACTGAGGCAGTGTGGTCTGGATGATCAGTAAGTGAGGTGGATTGGGAACTGATTGAAGGAAAGAAGTCAGAGAGTTGTGGTCAATGGGAAGGAGTCAAGTTGGAGGCCTGTGACTGGTGGGGTCCCACAGGGGTCAGTTCTGTTCAATATATTCATCAATGACCTGGATGAGGGCACAGAGTGCACTGTCATCAAGCTTGCTGATGACACCTCCTGGGTGAAGTGGCTGCTACACCAGAAGGCTGTGCTGCCATTCAGCAAGACTTGGATTGGCTGAAGAGTTGGGCAGGGAGAAATTTAATGAAATCCAACAAGGGCAAGTGTAGAGTCTTGCACCTGGGCAAGAACAACCCCAGGTATAGGTTGGAGACTGACCTGTTGGAAGGCAGCGAAGGGGAAAAAATCTGGGGGTCCTAGTTGATGGGAGGTTGACCATGAGCCAGCAATGTGGTCTTGTGGCCAGGAGGGGCCATGCCATTCTGGGGTGTATTAGAAGGGGTGTGGCCAGTAGGTTGAGAGAGGTTTTTCTGCCCTGGTGAGGCCACATCTGGAGAACTGTGTTTATTTCTGGGCCCCCCAGTTCAAGAGGGACATAGAACTGCTTGAAAGAATCCAGCACAGAGCCACAAAGATGATTAAGGGGA
The DNA here is from genome assembly GCA_013396835.1 of Psilopogon haemacephalus. Classification (NCBI taxonomy): domain Eukaryota; kingdom Metazoa; phylum Chordata; class Aves; order Piciformes; family Megalaimidae; genus Psilopogon; species Psilopogon haemacephalus. The sequence goes on along the minus strand of VWZI01024033.1, from coordinate 81,630 downwards.
TGGAACATCTCTCTTACAAAGAGAGGCTGAGGGAGCTGGGGCTCTTTAGATTGGAGAAGAGAAGGCTGAGAGGTGACCTCATCAATGTTTATAAATATGTGCAGGGAGTGCCAGGCGGATGGAGCCAGGCTCTGCTCAGTGATGCCCGATGATGAGATAAGGGGCAATGGGTGGAAGTTGAGACATAGGAAATTTCATTTAAACATGAGGAAGAATTTTTTCACTGTGAGGGTGACAGAACACTGGAAGAGGAAAAGTTGTGGAGTCTCCCTCTCTGGAGATACTCAAAACCTGCCTGGACATGTTCCTGTGTGATCTAGTATAGGCGATCCAGCTCTGGCAGGGGAGTTGGACCAGATCATCTTTAGAGGTCCCTTCCAGCCCCTGACATTCTATGATTCTACGATTCTATGATTCTGTAAAACTTTATTATTTTGTGGTCACTACACCCCAGACAGCCTCCGACCACCACATCTTCCACTAGCCCCTCTCTGTTTGTAAACAACCAGTCAAGCAGAGCTTCACCCCTGGTAGGCTGGCACACCACCTGTGTCGAGAAGCTATTCTCCATACACTCTGAAAACCTTCTAGACTGCCTCCTCTCTGCTGTCTTAAATTCCCAGCAGATATCTGGCAGGCTGCCTAAAGAACAAGGGTCAGAAATCTTGAGACATCCTCCATCTGTTCACAGAATAATACATCTAATTCCTCTTCCTGCTTGAGTGGCCTGTAACAGACTCCAAACAGTATGTTGATTTTATTGGTCTTCCCTCTGATTTTTACCCATAGCACTCAATCTATTAGTCTCAATACTCATCATTGGTCTCAAGCTCCATGGTATCAAGAGCTTCCCTAATGTACAAAACTTGAGAAGTCTCTACTGGAAAAAAAAAAAACAAAAAACAAACAAAAACTAAAATTTACAAGAAGGAGAATGTGATGCTTCATTTATGTAAGCCAAAGAAAGCTGAACAGATGTAACTCTTATTAACAGTTTTGAATGTTTAGCATGGGTAGGTTTGGTTTGTTTGGGGTATTTATGTTGTTCTTTTTTGGTTGCTTTTTTTAAATAAACCAATGAGCAGATCATCATGCTGAGGTGGTTGGTGGCAATAAATATGGATTAAACAATGGCAAATCCTGCCTGATAAATTTGGTGGGGTTTTATGATAGGCTCACAGCATCAGGGGATAAGGGAAGAGTAACTGATGTCATCTTCTTGGACTTTTGAAGAGTGTTTGACACTGTCCCACCTGACATCCTGGAAGTACATGGATTTGATGCATGGGCCAGTTGGTGTATAAGGAATTGGTTATATGGCTGCCCTCAGAGAGTTGCAGTCAGTGGTTCAGTGTCCAGATGGAAACCTGTGACATATGGAGTACTTCAGGGATTGGTACTGGGACCAGTGCTGTTTTATCAACTTTGTTAACGACGTTGATTGTGGGATTGAGTGCACTCTCAGCAAGTTTGCTGACAACATCAAGCTGTGATGGAGAGGTGACACCCAGAGGGGCCTTGGCAGGCTGGAGAGGTGGACAAACCTCATTTTTTAAACTGAGCCATGAGTGTGATTTCAAAACAGATTTGTTTTGGTAATGGTTCTCCAGGTCATTAACAGTGCATTATGAAGTATATGAAGTACAAACTGTGTAACTTCCTGGCATGTAGTTGCCATTCACTGCAAAGCAGTGTTTAGTCTAAGACAAGTAGGAAGCAACCTAAATGTTAAAGTTTTACCTGTGTTCTATCTGGTAAATTACATCAAGTGCTTGTTTGCTTGTAAATCGATTATTTATATAGATAGATTAGCAGGCAATCTTTAAACTGACCAAAAAAAGAAACTGAGTTCACGAGTACAGCAATATCTTCTTAGGTATCTAACACTTTGCCCTCTTCAAATTATGCTTTTACTTGTGGATAAGAAGGTAAGTAGTAGTGGCATTTTTCTGCATATAAACACTGTGTGTATATAGCAACATGCACATATGACCTTACAGCAGATATCTAAATGGTCTTTAGGGGTCTATTTACACTTTAAAGTTTATGCAAACATATGTGAATTAACATGAAAAACAAGTACATGTCAAACAAAACAAGCATAACACACAGCACACATAAGCACCACTGAGTTCATATTACCTCACCTGGTGTTCTAATTATGCTGTCTTTGTAGTATAAAAAAATATATAAACAACATATCTGTGTTGATATATATATTGCACCTTTTTTTTTTTTTACATTCTATTTATAATATATTATTATGTTACTCTTGCTATTTTCGTTTTGGAAGCATCTACAATTCCTTTTTCCATTTTTATCTATTCATCTTACAAGACAAAACCTGAATCTCTGGATTTTTGTAGTTAAACTGCTGACAGACTAATATCATGCTCCTCTAATGCAAGCCATATATCGTGAGAACCACACAGTGTTTTTAAGTGCTCATTCACAAAGCAGCCTGCCTAAAGGAAGGTCATATCCAGCCATTATATTACAGAATCCTTCTGCATGATGTTAGCTATGTGGGGTGTCACTTTATGTTTATAGCAGCATTGCTCCAAGTCCGATGCAAATTCTATGACCCAGAAGGTTATATCACTTAGGCAAATCTTCTCAAGGACGTGAGTCAAGCTACTTTGTGACTGTTGCTTTACTGTTGTTTTGGTGTGTTTTGGTCCCAAAGGATGGACAACTATAGCTAGCTTATTTGAGGAGCAGCATGTACAGAGCACTCCATGACCTTCCTCAGTAATTCACTGCTCAAAGTTAAGTCATATCTGAGAAATTGTGGTTTGTAGTGTCTAAAATCTAAAATAACATGAAATGACAAGTTTGCATCCTTTCCACATCACTACATAAGTAAGCTGTTGGAGAAACATTAATCATACATCCTCCTCCCCCTACAACAGTACACCTTTTTTTGTAAGATTTGTGACCTCAACTATGCTGATGCTTCCCCAGTAGATCAAGTTTTGTGATTGCAATCATATTTTGGGGTTGTAGAGATAGTCTGTAGTTTAGTATATTTATCACCAGCAATCTGTATATGTTGCATATGAGTAAACTGCACTATTCATGCCTTTGATTGCTTCTTTTGAATGCAGCCACACCTACAGCAGGCAGGCTGTTGGTGCAACTGGTGTCAGGCCTGTAGTCACAGAAAATCTCTTAGCAAATTTATTCATTACTAAACACAACACCCCTGGAATTATGCTTCCCCTATCTGTAGTCCTGTGCATACTCAAATAAATAGCAGCATGCAGGGAAGTGAGATATTAGACTGTAATACAGCAGTGGAAAATAAAGAACATATGATTGTAGTACAAACTATCTGCTGTACTGTAAAATATTCCAACACCTGTAAGATGAAGAATGTTTGAAAGCAGTTCAAGCGTACAAGCACAGAACAGGCACAAAGTCTTCATTTCTGGCTGAACTTTTGATAGACCCTGTGACCCTGAAGAGTGTGCTCAGGAATGATAAATAAAATTCATAGTGTGCAACAGCTTTTGGCATGGCATAAAAAACCACAAATAGCACTGATGATGCACTAAACACCAGAGAACTGAGATAAAGAGTGTATTTCTGAGTAAAGGATTTTGTTTTACACATACCTGATGCATGACCACCTGTCCTTAGATCTAACTGATTTTAGATAAAATTAATAGTTAGAAAAGACAGAAGCAAACTAAAAAGTCATAAATGTAGCATTGATGCAATAATAAATTCCATAAAATAATAAATTCTTCCTGTGAAGCAGCTTTTACTTGCTCTGTGCAACTGATCAGCCATTTTAAACAGTTTTGACACCAAATAAAACAAAAGTGAACAAAAACAACAACCAATTACCTAAGTTGTTTCAACACAGGTAATCTACTGGAAAGAAAACCTACATGCAGACAAACATGTCTTTGTAACAATATGAAGGATATGCTTCACTGCAGAACAAGTAGTGATCAAGAATGCTAAAAATGCTGTAAGATAAATCTTATTAGATAGCTAAAAGGTATTTAATACCTGTGTATCAATTAAAATTCTGGAAACAGTCACTAGTTCACAGATATTTAAGTGTTGTTCTATTTAAACAACAAAACAATCTCCATAAAAACATACACTTATTTCATCCTTAAAATTTCAGGTGGTTCACATTAATTTATCTTGTTAGGGAAACAGTAGTATCACAGAATTGCTTAAACTGTGTTTTTACATGGCATAGATTTTTTTAATTTACATTATGGATGTCTTATACAAACTTTAATTTGAAAATGCAGTTATATATATGCAAAATTCAGTTCACCTATCCTGTTCACTGCTTTCCCTTCTTATTCAAACAGGCCTGTCCTTCTTGAGCTATTTTCTTTCCACTTCACAAACAAGAATAGTAGCAGCAGACTCAAAATATCTTTTGCCTGATACCACTCAGAGATTCATTGACATACATATTCATATTTAATCAGGATTCTGCCATTTGCAGAATTCAGTTTTAACCACTTCTCCTTTTCCCTTCTGAGGGCAATTATGAATGAATAACAACACTTAAAGTTCATCACTGACTTGTAATACAAGCTATTTTTCCACTGATCTGTTTTGCACATTCAGCATTATTCATGTTGTTGTAGTTCTTCACAGCAAAACATTATTAGTACTGTAACTTTGCTACTCTTTCAATGCCATTGATTATTGGAACATAGGACACTGATTAATAAACACAATGAAGTAAAGATTAGGATGTCAAATAGAATCCAAAGTCCACAGTATCAGGGAAAACACAAAACATCCTACAGCTCATGTCAAGAACTTATTTTTAGAAACCAGAATATTAAATATATAGTCTGATATATTTGGAAACATTAACATAACCTGACAGTGCAGTTTGCTCAGCTTCTGAGCATTGTAGGTCCTTACTGGTGGGAAATGAAGAAAGAAAACAGAACAGTTTCACTATGAAGCAGGTACAGAGGATTTCCCCAAGAAGAGGAGGCACAGGCAAAATGTCCCACTCCAGGCAGCTCAGGTCTCTAGTAGGCATGTCCAATGTGATACCTATGGAAGAGGACTGTTTTACCACATGTAAGACCAAAATAGCCAGGAACAGCTAAAATACTAATCACTTAATCACAGAAAAATAAAGATACCTTTCTGGAAATAGTGTCAAGGACTGGGAGGATGAGGCACCACATGTCACAGGGATGGAGAAATAGGAGAAAAATGCTGCTCTTCTCTAAGGGCTTCAAAGCACTCAAATTTCTTTCAAAAACCTGTCAAGACTTTAGGACAAAGACTACACTTATCAAATAACACTTCACAATTCCTTTACAAGCTGTATTAGTAGCTATACTCCTGAAATGTCAAAGCTACTATTCCCTTGTTGTGTTTAAGAGGAGGATTAGGTAGGGCTTATGCATGCAGAGCATGATTAATTTAGACACAGTGACACTTACAGCTCCTACTGTGTAAATAATCACAGACATGTGGGAATTAAAACACACACATGAACCCAACCAAACCCACTTTTTCTATTGAAAGAGCTTAGAAATCTGGAACTGAAGTTATTATTAATAAAAAGATCATGACTTACTGGAGAGTGGTCTGGCAGTGACATGTACCAGCTCCCTCAGCACACACAGGTGCATGCCATCAGCACCCATGGGCTTACAGATGTCCAGATTACTCAACTGTTCCTTAACCCAGTCCTCATCAACCAGAGAAGACTCCTTTGTCATGCTTTCTTCTGGTGCCTCAGGTGTCAGTTGGTCTTGAGGACAGTCTCCAGAGACAAAGAAGACATTTAGTAACTCTGCCTTCTTTGTATCCTCTGTCACCAAGACACCCACCTCATTCAGCAGACAGCCTGCATTCCCTGTAGGGTTAGCTTTTCCTGCAGTGTATTTGAAGAAGCCCTTTCTCTTATCCTTGACCTCCTTTGTAAGGTTGAGTTCCAACAAGGCTTTAGCCTTCCTAGTTGCCTCCCTACATCCTCTGACAACAGTCCTATACTCCTCCCACGTGGCCAGCCCCTCATTCCATGAGATGTAGACTCTCTTCTTACTCTTGTTTGCTTAGCAGTTCCTTATTTAACCATGCAGGTCTCTTGGCTCCCTTTCTCAGTTTCCCACTTGCTGGGATGCACTGATCTTGAGCTTGGAAGAAGAGGTCCTTAAATGCTAACCAACTATCATGAGCTCCTCTGCCTTCTAGTATCCTGTCCCATGAGATTTCACCCAGCAATTGCTCGAAAGTTGGCCCTTCTGAAATCTGGGCTTGTAGTCCTGGTTGATATCTGGTTCCCACCAGACAAGGTCTTGAACATCACCATCTTGTGATCACTAAGGCCAAGGCTGCCCTCAACCTTCACTGCTTCAACCAGATCCTCCCTGTTGGTGAGGATAAGATCCAGAAGTGCTGCTCTCCTAGTTGACTCCTCCACCATTTGCCTCAAGAAGTTACCATCAACGCACTGGAGGAGCCTCCTGGACTGTGGCTGGCTAAGTAGCCCTTCCAGAAAATATCTGGATAGTTAAAAATCTCCCATGAGAACCAGGATGTGTGATTTCAAGGCTACTGCTAGCTGCCTGTAGAAGGCCTCATCAACTTCCTGATCCTGATCAGGTGGCCTGTAATAGACACCCACAACTGTATCACTCATGCTGGCCTGTCTCTTAATTCACGCCCACAAGCTCTCAACTCTCCCCTCATCCATCCTTGGACAGAACTCAAGACATTGTAGTTGATCCTTCACATAAAGAGCAACTCCACCACCTTGCCTTGCTGACCTGTCTTTCCTAAAAAGGACACAGCCATCCATGGCCACATTCCAGTCATGGGAGCTGTCTCACCATGTCTCTGTAATTGCTACCAGGTCATAACCTTGTGACCACACATGGGTTTCTAACTCCTGTTAGTTCCCCATGCTGTGTGCATTGGTGTATAAATATTTCAGGGATGGGAGTCGAGTACATGATTTTCAGCCTTGAAGGGAGGTACACCCTCTGGTTATCTAAAATGCCAACACCCTGCTCCTCAAGTGCTGGGCTTTACACTCAGGATTCTCACTCACAAGGCCACCTACATCCCTGTCTCCCATCATAGCTTGTTTAAAGCCTTCTTAATAAGTCCATCCAACTCATGCGCAAGGATTCCTTCCTCTTATGGGACAGATGAACTCCATCTGCCACCACTAGACCCGGTGCCAAGAAAACTTCCCCGTGGTAAAAAACTCCAAAGCTCTGTTGGTGGCCCCAACCTCTAAGCCATGTGTTAATCACATGGAATTTTTTCCTTCCCTCAGTATCTCTACCTGTCACTGGAAGGATTGAGGAGAACACCACTTGTGCTCCTGAGCCCTTAAGTAATCTCCCCAAAGCTCTGAAGTATTTTTAAATTGTTTTTATACTCCTATCCATTGCCTCGTCACTCCCAGTCTGAATAATCAGTAGCAGGTAGTACTCTGATGGTCACACCAGACTAGGAAGTCTCTTAAAATGTCCCTAATCCCTGACTCAGGCAAGCAGCAGACCTCCCTGTGGGACGGATCTGGCCTGCAAACTGGACCTTCAGTTCCTCTGAGAAGAGAATCCCCTAGTACTACCACCTTTCTTTTTTCCCTGCTTACACTAGTCCTAAGTCATGGGACTGGCTGACAGGTCTTGAGTGGCTGTGTGCATGAGTGTTCATCTATATCCTCATTCATCTGGCCTTCTGCTACAAGGGTCTCATACCTGTTGTGTGTGAGCAACTGTGAAGATCGTGGGTATTGGGAGGGGACTCATCTGCCTCTCCTGCCTGGTCAGAGAGGGACCTGTTACTATTCCTCCCCTACTCCTATATCTCTTTCTCTTTCTGGGTGACAAGAGGGCATGGGATCAACAGTTGTCGCCACTTCCTCATGGATGGGTGTCCCTGACTCTTCATCAGGGCAGGCAGAGCCCTGCTCCACCCGTCATTCTCCTTTTCAGCCTCCCTGGTATTCCTAAGTCTTTCAACCTTGTCCTGTAATTTTTCAGCCTCTGCTTGCAGCTGTGCTGCCCAGCTAACCAGAAAATTAACTTGCTCACACCTTGCACAGTCCCGTTACAAGAGAGAGGTAGAGACATTCCTCGCATCTTGCAGTTTGTGTCATGGCTTGCTTTTGTGAGCACCCTCTCTAGGTTCCCACCTCCGTTTTGTTTGGCATAGAAAGCATGCTCTTCTTCTGTGGGGTGGTGACCACTATTCTGTAACTCCTCTCCCTCAGTTTTGGTGTGGGCGTTGTGGGCTTTTTTGGTTTCTTTTTTTTTTTTCTTTTCTCCCCAGCACACACTGCTGGCTGGGTTCAGCAGGAAAAGCTGCTCTCTTCCCAAAACTGAGCCTCACATTACTGCTGCTCTGCATTTAAATATGCCATGAGCCCAGCACCACCTCCTGCTGCGTCACTCTCTCAGGTGTGTCTTACTCCACGTATCTTGCCACACCTGCCACTACCCTGCCCCCTTCTAGGATTCTCTGCTCAGAAGAGCCCATCAGAGAAAAGCCTCAAGAAAAAAAGCCTCTGAAAAGTACCAATCCACAGAACAAGTCTTGGTACTGCTGTCTTCCTGAAAGTAAGCCAGTGCAGTGAAGCAGCACAAACAGAATATCCACATTGGACTTCTGGAGGGCAGACTTTGGCTTATTGAAAGAGCTAACCTGAAGGTTACCTTGGGAAAAAGCCCTTAAAAACAAAGGGGTCCAGGAAGTTTGGACCTACTTCAAGAAAGAAATCTTGAAGACATAGGAACAAGCTGTCCCGATGTGCTGAAAGTAGAGCCAGTGGGTAAGCTGGCCTCTTGAACTGGTAAATGGAGTCAGGGAGCAGAAGAGACACCCCCCCCCGCTGTAGTCCAGGAGTATGCAGTTAGGGACCTGTTGACCCTCTTGGATCCTCACAAGTCTATGGGACCAGATAGGATCCACCCTAGGTGTGCTGGTTTGAGGCTGACTGGAATATATTGAAATTAGATCATTGGTTATGAAAATAAAATAATATTGATGTCTATACTGCCCATTGGTTTTGCTTAGAGATATAAAGACATGAAACCATAACAAAGTTTCTTAGTCTCTGGCTGCTGCTTGCTGTGTTAACTGTCTGCTTGAATCTATGTAACCTGATCTAATCATTCTCCTTCTAACCACTTGTCAGCTTTTTCACATCTCACCCCTGCATGTAAGCCTTCTGAGATAAGGACAGGAGTTGGAAAAAGGAGGGGTATTAGTTCAGAGCCCTCCTGGGCCATTCTGCTGTTCTGGAGGGTTTTTTAATTTCTGTGTTACTTTAAACTTGTATATAATTGTATATAGTCTTAAATATCTGCATATATTGTGTATATATGCTTCTAAATTTGTGCTATGCTGTAAACTACAGCTTCAACCTTAGCTTCCATCCAGCTGAGTTAGTCTGGTGAATCTTGTGGTGGGGAGAGGGAGGGAAACTTTCAAACCACTACACTAGGGTGATGAGAGAGCTGGCAAATGAGCTCTCCATCATTTATCAACAGTCATCGCTCACTGGAGAGGTCCCTGTAGACTGGAAGCTGGCCAATGTGATGCCCATCCACAAGAATGGTCAGGAGGAGGACCCAGGAAATTACAGGCCTCTCAGTCTGACCTCAGTGCCATGCAATCACATGGCACCTATAGGATAGACAAAGGATCAGAGCCAGCCAGCATGGATTTAGGAGTTACAGGTCCTGTTTTACCAACCTGGTCTCTTTTTATGACCAGGTGACCCATCTGGTGGATGTGGGGAAAGCTGTGGATGTAGTGTACTTTGACTTCGGCAGAGCCTTTGACACTGCCTGCCGTAGCAAACTCCTGGCCAAGCTGGCAGCCCAGGGTCACTGTGCTGAGCCAAGAACTGGCTCGATGGCCAAGCTCAGAGATTGGTGGTGAGTGAAGCCACAGCCACTAGTGGCAGCCAGTCACTAGTGGTGTGCCTCAGAGATCAGTGCTGGGCCCAGTCCTGTTTAATATCTTCACTGATGATCTGGATGAGGGGATTGAGTCCACCATCAGTAAGTTTGCAGACAACACCAAATTGGGAGCATGTGTTGATCTGTTAGAGGGTAGGAGGGCTCTGCAGAGGGACCTGGACAGGCTGGATAGACAGGCACAGTCCAAGGCGATGAGTTTTAAAAAGTCCAAATGCTGCGTTCTGTACTTTGGCCACAACCCTGTGCAGGACTACAGGCTGGGAACAAAGCTGGAGAGCAGCCAGGCAGAGAGGGACCTGGGGGTACTGGTCAACAGCCAACTGAACATGAGCCAGCAATGTGCCCAGGTGGCCAAGAAGGCCAATGGTATCCTGGCCTGTATCAGGAATGGTGTGACCAGCACGACAAGGGGGGTTCATTCTGCCCCGTACTCAACACTGGTTAGGCCACACCTTGAATACTGTGTCCGGTTCTGGGCCTCTCAATTTAAGAAAGGTGTTGAAGTGCTTGAACATGTCCAGAGAAGGGCAACAAGTATGGTGAGGGGGCTGGAGCACAGCCCTACGAGAAGAGGTTGAGGGAGTTTGGGTTGTTTAGCCTGGAGAAGAGGAGGCTCAGGTGTGACTTCATTCCTGTCTACAACTACCTGAAGGGAGGTTGTAGCCAGGTGGGGGCTGGTCTCTTCTCCCAGGCAATCATTGACAGAACAAGAGGACACAGTCTTAACCTGTGCCAGGGGAGGTTTAGGCTGGACATTAGGAAGAAGTTTAGTTAATTAAAAGGTATTAGGTGGTAGGTTGGAGTCAATGATCTTGAAGGCCTTTTCCAACGCGGTGAATTCTCTGAATTCTGTGATCCTGTAGTCCGAGTGAGGCAAAGCTTCTCCTTGCTTTGCTAATTTTATCTGGGAAGGGATTTCAGAAGATTATAATGTGAACCAAGAAAGTCTTATCTTTCAGTTTTGTCTTTTCTGGAAAAATAATTTCAAGCTTTTCCAAATTAATTGTTGGTTCTTTTTGTTTACTTGTTTCTTGGTTTGTTCTTGTTTTAGTTTGGGATTTTTAAAATTTGAAAAACCCAAAACTTAATGTATGGGACTTTTCTTATCTTCACACAGCTCTGTAAAGGTGATTGCTCTGTCCAAGAGAGTCAGTGAAGCATATTTAAAGAATGAAACCAGTTTCGTGCACACACATCTTTAAAGAAATGGATGTGTTAGCTTGGCAGTATAGAGAAAACTCTCATTGATTTACAATTGGCTACAAATGAAGTTTGGAAGTCATTAAGACCATATCCTTGACACAACTAGGTTACTAATATTCTTAGCGTACCTAATAACTATTTAAATAGCTGAGTCAGTGATGGATACAAAAAACCCGATTTGTCCTGCTTCACTCTCCTTACTATTAAATGTTCTTCCAACCTAAATGTTGTCTTTATTCCACCTGCTATAGGTATGAAGTAAAGGTCATCCCATAGTTCTTAACGTGGCCTTCTGACACAACTGAAAACTGTTATTGTGACCTCAGTCTTCATTTCCTGCAGTTAAATAAGTCCAGGATGTTTAAGCTTTCTTTAAAATCTTGTTTTCTAGATACTAGAAGCTCATTGACCTCTTCTTGACTTTCATGAGCTGGTTCATATCCTACAGCTATAGAAGATAAAACTTCTTATGCCTTCTCTTTTCTTGGTGGAGCTGTTTCTCAAAGCCTCTTTCTGGCTCCAGCAATTACCACAAACATTTCAATCTCCTTTATCTGCAGTAAATGGGTCTGTTGCATCGATTTTTTTTCCCCCTCATTGAAAAATGGGCATTATAATCACTTTTTGTAACAAGTGTATGATAGAACTATTGATTTCTGAACCAGAAGCTATTAGTGGTTTTACATAAAGAAGGCTTGGTAAATATATGCAACTATGTGTGAAAACCACATGCCCACTCAGCAGCACAATCTGATAAATTTCTTATTGACTGCATGTTCTGAATCTGTTTCAGACTGGAGGGTTCTGTGTGAAACTTAATCATATTTTTCCACATTTGAAGGGCAGCCTCACAAAATACATGCAAATACAGTGTCTTGTAGTACCACTGATGGTATCACACTTAGCATATTACTTTGGTACAACTGTAGGGAATAAACATCAGCACTTCTGGAGTTATTTGGGTTTTTTTCACCTTTTAACTCTCTACAAGAACTTTGCAGATATTGACAGTGATTACCAGGATTTACCTTTTTCCTGCCTTGCAGTGAGTTTTGTAACTGGAACATGAAGCGGGATAAATAACTTATTGTAATGTCTTACCTGTAAAGGTCATAGTGCTCATGGAAATATGAAGCTAGAAGTGACCCCCAGAGAACATTTAATTCAGCTGTTGGCATTGATGCAGGATGTACTATACTTATGCTGGAAGAATTAATGGTCCACAATTTTAAATCCAGTGAGAACCTTTATTCTGACAATCTGAGGGTTTTTTATATGCTTTTTATATAGCAGGTAGAGCACGTAGACAGGAAAACAATAAACAACTTTATAGTTATAAATGCCATTAACAGAAAGCATCCTCCCTCAGTCTAAGAGACGGCTAACAGTCTTTTCCACGAGGCTAGAGCCATCAGAAGGCCAAATCTTAGAGCAAACGCTAGGGTGATAAGGAATAAGTTCTCCCAGTGGAGTGTCAAAGCCTTTCTATTGCCTTGGTCTATTGCTCGCAAACTGCTCTTTGTCCTCCTTATTTGTTGTCTGTCTCTGTGCTGTTTCTGTGGAACAGAGGCAGTGAAATTTTGTTCATGTTCTCACATACTTATAAGAGATCTGACAGAGGTTTTATCAAAGGTGCTTAAAACTTTCATTGAAGGAGACCACAAGCTTCTTACTACTGTTTTTCATCAATGCAAGATTGGAAAACATCTCCCTGCTATTTACCTTGCTTTAATATTGTGTTTTTGTACATCATCATCTATTGGATAGTACAACCTTCATCATGAGACAGAAGGATTTACTTTTTTTTTTTTGTTGTTCCAGTTCCCTCTTCTGTTCCCTCTTTTTTTTTGTATCAAACAAAATCCATTCCTTCAGCCCCATCACATGATTTTAAAATTTCTTCTCATTCTTTCTTCTTCCTTTCAGGGTCTTTTTGCATACTTTTACAAACGCAGATATATATATTCTGACTTCTTTGTAGTTTAGTTCAATTATATTATGTTTTTCCATTTATTGCACAGGCAAATGAAGTTAAATTTAAAATATGCAGTGAACATTGTCAACAGAAGCACTACACAATAATAACATTTCTGAGATACGTCACTTCTCTTGTTTTTAAGTGAACTTGGATTGGAAAGGTGACAGAATTATAGGATTGTTTTGGTTAGAATAGACCTTCAAGATCATCAAGTCCAACCATTATTTAATTCTACCAAGTCTGGTACTAAACCATGTTTCAGCACTACATCTATGCATCTTTTAAACACTTCCAGGGATGGTGATTTGATCACCTCCCTGAGGAGCCTGTTCCAGTGTTTGATAACTCTTTCAGTGAAGAAGTTTGTTCTAAAATCCAATCTAAACTTGCCCTGTCTCATCTTATCACTTATTGCTAGGGAGAAGACATCAATGCCTACCTCACAACAGTCTCCTTTCAGGTAGTTGTAGAGGGCAATACATGTAAAGGCTTTGTTTAATGGCACAGACTGGATTAGCATGATTCATAATTAAATGTAGACAGTGTAAAAATATATCTTGGCAAGCAAATGATACTCAATCAGCTTTATTTTTTTTTTATTGTAGTTATTTCTGTATATAGATACCATATGCGTGTGTGTGTATGTTTGCATAAAAGTATTTAATTTGCATCTACCGGTTACAGTCTAAAATACATCATGCATCTTCCTGAAGGAAGATATTATATAGGTTGACTTAAAGCAGGAGACTACATTTGATAAAAAAAGGATTTGGTCTAGGAATGGGTTTTGTTTGGTTGGTTCATTGTTTTTTCATTTTATAATTTGAAAATTTATCCTAATGAAAAAGCTACAAACAAACAAAAAAAAATGTAGTAGTGCTTTGACCTGAATTAAGGTTTTTGTCACTGTACTGAATAATCAAGTTTTATTCAAATAATCACTGAATCAAATAACTGTACTTGATCAGTTAGCCAAAGCAGTATACTCCCAGCTCTAAATCTAGTTACCATGTGCAAAATTACATTTTGCAAACTTGAGACTTGTGTGACCTCAATGATACTCTCTCTCCCTTGCTCTTCTCTCTCATCCCACCCTGTAATCCTCATCGAGTTCAAGTTCCCCACATGATTATTCTCTTGACCTATTAGTTCTAGTATTTTCCTGAGAAAGGGCAATGACATTATCCCATGTCTGTACTCTAATTATGACAGTCAGACAGAATTCTCTTAGCGGCTTATAAAGACTGTGGCAGTAGAGGGCAGAAATGACAGATAAAAGTTTAATATTCCTTAAAATGCCTTTAAGTGCTGCAAACCCTAAAAGCAAACAGCTATAAGTACTCCATTAGGAATCGAGTATATACTGTAAATCAGCTTAAAGCAGCCATGTGCTTAATGCTACTGTAGCCTTTAATGGAAGTGCAGGATGTAAGCAGCTAGTGGTTTGGTCTCAGAAAGTCTTTCTGAAGTGGTAACACGAGCACCAAATTTGGGAATAATATTTTCATTATACAACCTGATGAATAACACAGACATTTAGTCAGTGCTTAAATAATGGATTTTCTTAGCTTTGATTTCATAGCTGCCTCACTAGACCAGCAAGTGTTTACTCTATTAGTGATTAAATTCATGATATTGATATTTACTATCTCATGAACTCACCAGAAATGTCTTCCAGCTATTAACCATGTTTATAATCATGGCATCTATTGTTAGATCAAGGTGTTTGTTATACTTATTCCCACAGATATGCATACAGGTAAATACTTCATGCTCTGTAGTACTTGTCATCTGAACACAGATACAGGATGGGAGAAGAGTTGACTTAAAATTGGCTTAGAAGTGGTGGTCAAACAATGCACTACCTAAAAATGCTTTGGTAACAGTAAACAGTGGTCATCTTAGTTCAGAGTTGCCTATTCCTTGGTTCCTTTGGGTGGAATCATAGAATCACAGAATCTTAGAGGTTGGAAGGAACCTCCAGAGATTGAGTCCAACCCCCCTGCCAAGGCAGGATTGCCTAGGGTAGTCCACACAGGAACGTATCTAGGTGGGTTTTGAAAGTCTCCAGAGAAGGAGACTCCACAACCTGTTCCAATGCTCTGTCACCCTGACCCTAAAGAAGTTTCTTCTCATGTTGAGATGAAACTGTCTATGTTCCAGTTTGTGACCATTGCTGCTGACCACTGAAAAGAGATTGGCCCCATCCACTTCACACTCACCCCTCAGATATTTGTACACATTGAAAAGATATCCTTTCGGTCTTCTCTAGACTGAACAGCCCCAGGATTCTCAGTCTCTCATTGTAGGGGAGATGCTCAAGTACCCTAGTCATCCTCACGGCTCTCTGCTAAAATCTATCCTGAACTGGGGAGCAGCAGAAAGTTGTCCTCAGTGCACTGCAAGAACCTTTTAGACTGTTTATGCTCGTCTGTGTGGTTTTTCCAAGTAATACCAGAGTGGTTGAAGTCACCCATGAGCACTAGGGCACTTGATCTTGAGACTACTTCCAGTTGCCTATAGAAGGCCTCATCAACAGCTTTGTCTTGGCGTAGCGTCCTGTAGTAAATGCCCGCAACCATATAATTCATGTTTGCATGTCCCTTGACTCTTACCCGTAAGCTTTTAATGCTTTCATCATCTCCCCCTGGGTTAAGCTTAATGCATTCTAGTTGCTTACTCACATAGAGAGCAACTCCACCACCTCTCCTTGTCAGTCTGTCCTTCCTGAAAAGTACATAGCTGTCCATTACCACACTCCAGTCATGTGAGCTGTCCCACCATGTCTAACTGCAATGAGATCATAGCCCCATGATTGCACCCAGATCTCTAGTTCATCTTTCTTGTTTCCTGTGCTTCTTGAGTTGGTATACAGACAGTTCAGAGACCTAGTAGAGGAACATTTGTTACCATTGTGGGTATAACATAATCCACCATCCCTTATAGCCTCTGTGATAGCAGTGGAGCTGGTACCCCACCTTACAATTGTCCCAAGTTTTTCTTCAGTGGGTCTGATTTTTCCTGTACAATCTTTGAAATTAGTTTAAAGACCTGTCAATCAGCCCTGCCAGTTCTCGTCCAAGGATTCTTTTTCCCCTTAGAGATAAGCATTTCCTCTCTGTAGTCAGTAAGTCTGGTGTCTTGTAGAGTAGCTTGTGATCAAAGAGTTAAAAATTCTGCTGTTGACATCAGTTCTGCAGACAGGCATTAATCTGCTGTGTTTGCACATCCATGCCCTCATCAGACATGGCTAGTGGTGTGACAGAAGTGAAAACTACTTGTGCTCCTTACCCTTTCATCATTCATCCTAGGGCTCTGAAGTCTTTCTTCATTACTCTCAAACTTCTTTGTGAGATTTCATCATTTCCCATTTGGAAAGTCATCATTAGGTCTGTTGGGTGGACCAGGGTAGGAAGTTTTCTCACTACATCCTTAACCTTTGCCTCAGGGAGGAAACATACTTCTCTAAAGAGTGGATCTGGAGTGCATATAGGACCCTCAACACCCTTTAGAAATGAGTCTCCAATGACAAGCACCTGTCTCTTCTTAACTAAGGATATTTTGGTAGACTTGCTCCATCTTAGTCTCTCTGAATGATGTAAACTAGGTAAGTTTTCATAGTGGCTATTGGCTGTTTTCACTTGCAGAGCATCATTTTTGGTGAAAACAGGTTCTTTAAGAACAGCAAATTTATTCTTCAGGGGCACATGAGGGGGTTCAGTGGCTATTGGGGTGTCGCTCCTGCCACACTTGGGAGGAATTTGCCTCAACTTATCACCAGTTTCTGAATCATCCTATCTGGGAAGCTGGCTAGAGGGTAGAGAGCTCTCACTGTCCTGATTCCTGCATGACTAGTGGAGTCTTGATTCCACCAGAGTAGCTCCTGATTGCACTCCCTAATAGTCTGCAACCTTTCAACTTCCTCCTTCAGCTCAGCCACTAAAGAGAGAAGGTCTTTAACCTGGTTGCAGTGCCCACAGGTGTAGTTCCTTCAGTCTGACATGTGAAGTGAGAGTCTCCAGCACTCCCCACAGCCAGCAGCCTGGACACCTGCATGTTTATGTCTGAACCTCTGAGTGGACACAGTTCTTTTGGAAATACCTTTAGGCTGAATTGCAACCATTGCTGTTCCTGCCTGCATGACCCATCTGGAGAAGAAATTTCAGCACAAATCCATGTAACTCAGTATCTCTGCCCACTGAATTTGCTGGAGTGTTAAAGGCACCTGCCACAGCTGTCTCCACCCACACCTGACCTGCCCCTTCATGAGAGAGACTGGTTCACAGAAGGGCGACATGTTGCTGTTCATGATGCACAGCACTAGTCCTGGTCCTGCTGTTGTGAGCAGATCAGAACTCAAAGCTGAGCTCACAGACATTTCATTTGGATTTACATTGCTAGGGTAATTATTTATTTCATTAGGTGTCTCCTGTGTCTGCTACTCATTAATACAGACAATATACAGTTCATGATAGCAGAATGAATTCCCTTCTTATTTTTGCATTTCTATTGAGGTAGTTCCTTTTAAGGATGAAACTTATTTGCCAAATGATTTTTAATTTATTCTTTCCAATCCAGTGAATATCTAAATAAAAAATGGTACATGAATATATTATTTTCTTCTGTAATTATTCATGTATTCAAATCAGTCTGGTGTTACTCTGTGGATATGGCAGGACTGGTGTAATTTCTTATGACATTATTTGAGAAAGGCCTCAATTTGAGTTTTTATGATTAATATTAGTTGAATTTAGAGAACGAGTAACTGGCAAGTAAGTAATTTGTTTTGCCTGTTATCCATATTTTGATCCGATTGGTTGATAGGCAAGGAAAAACAAAGGTTAGACTCTTTTCACCATGGAGTCACTTTCTGTAGCCTAGGATTTTATGGAAGAAAATAGGAATCTACTAAAAAATGAGAAAAGGGGAGGTGTCTTTGTTGCAATTATTAATTTTAATTACTATTAATAATCACGGGGGGTTCCAGGAATAGTTCCCCCGCGTTCTTTGGATGTTTAATTGGCAAGAATAAATACACAAAGTCGCTTAAAACACAGAATTGAACAGTTTAAACAGTCAGAACTTAGAAAACAGAGAGTCTAAAACAAAAGCAATCCTAACCGCGCCTGGAAATACCCACAAAATGCGCACTTAAGTACAGAATCTTCCCAAGAAAGAAGAAAGAAGGAGGATTTGTCCCGAATAAAGAGAAAGCTTGTCCCGAATAAATAGGAAAAGAGAGGGTTTTGCCTTGCCACCTTTGCAATAAGCTGTGATGCCGCTGCTGCCACTGCTCCTGAGCACGTGGCCGCTGCTGGATGGGGTGCAGAGATGTCTGTTCCTCGCGGCGTGGAGAGAGAAGAACCGAAACTAACGGCCGTTGCACCCCCTTAAATACCTCAGGGGAGTGTGGAACTGACCAATAGGCACTTAGCATCCATTGAATAGCCAATTGGTTCAAAAGTCCCGTGCCCAGGGGTGGGTTCCAACACCCTAAGAGACAGCACAGATCACCTGACTCGTGCGCGTCACTTGTGCGTGCAGCCCAAGACTTCCTGGTTACACAACCACGTGGTGTGCCACCCTGCAACCCACCTCTGGACCTTATCATGGAAGGGAGAGGGGGACCTCAGGAAGTGAACCAACTCTGGGCAATAATCATGCCCATACCAGGACAGTCTTTCCATGAGCAAGTCTGGAGAAACCATTCCTCACTAAAGAAGGTTTGAAGCACAGTTCTACCCAGTGTGTAAGAGGTCTCTCATCAGTCCCAGCTCTGAACAGTTTAAGCCACACTCATTTGCTCAGAAGATTACTTCTCATGAATATCTTATGTTTTTGTAGATCCACAAAGATAACATTGCTTTGGTTTGGGCTTGTACCAAACATCTATATTCTATAAATGAAAACACATGTACAATATCTGTGCAAACAATTCAACTGAATTCTTACAAGACGCTAGCATGCTGAAGTATTTTTAATTCCATAGTCAGTCAGTACTAAAGTCTATTCAAAAGTTTGTTTACTCAGTTTATTCCTACTATCCTTTTAATTTGCCTTTAAATATCTTTAATGAGATATTTAGTATCTGTTAAACCATGAAGTTAGATGGCAAATTTTTTGTTCATGGTCTTGTAAATATGCATATTAAAATAAGTTACCTGAGTCTTTTGGGGAAAAGTTCTGACAATTATGTCACCTCTGGTAGTACTTATTCTGCTTAGATGATGATAGTGCCCATTAAAATGAGAGCACAGCACACATTAAAAGAAAATATTCTCTCCCATTTACTGTTTTGAATGAATAGCAGAGTAATAAAAATTATACTGAAATTTCATCTGGTTTTAATTGCTGTGCAGGGCACAGCAATTGATAGCTAAAATGCTAATTATTTTTAATGCAATTACATTTAATTTTCATAATTGCTACTCATATCTCCTGTTCTAATAGAGAGATGTTAAGGGCCTTATTCACAGAACTGTTATGTTCCCATCATGCAGGTTAAAAATCAATAGGGAATGTACTGTGGGCTTTGAGACAGACTGTTTTAATGATGACTGCACCTATTGGGGTCTCCATAGCAGTGTGAAACTTAAGAGTCAGCTTTTCAGAACTCTTCCCACAGCTTTTCTTCTCATTCTGGGTTAGCACAACCTTCTCTCACAAGCCCTCCTCCCCCGACACAGACTGGAGGGGAATTAAAACCAAAAAGAAAACAAAGAAAAGGAATTTAATGAGCTGATATGCTGTGCAATTGCCTTACCAAAAGCAGCAGCAGAAGCCAGTGATAGAAGAGTTCCCCTCACCCCAAGCACACAGCAGTCAGCACAGCAGAAAAGACCAACACCCAAAATTAGAAACCAGAAGCAGCAACCCGAACAGAAAGCCTCTCCTATTACAATGTGGACTTCAAGCCCATAATACTTTGCTCCAGCCAGCACTTTCATTTTGAAGTTTGCATAACAGCAGCATGCTACTGAATGCACATTGGCAGACTCAACTCAAATCCATTACATTATCCACTCCTTTTCTATACTACGTCATGCCCAGCATCAATTAACATCATACAGCATACACCATATATCACTCACTGTCCGTTCTCTCTCAAATGAAATCTCTTTGTGGTACATAGCAGGCCTTTTACTGCAGAAGCTCTGAAGTTCCACCCTGTTCCAGTACAGTCTGTATCAGCCCATGATCAGTCAAAGTAGTAGGCCTGTTTCCACCCATGGGGCATACAAACATAGAATCAGTCTGGGTTGGAAGGGACCACAAGGATCATCTAGTTCCAAGCCCCCTGCCATAGGCAGGTACACACTGCCCTAGATCACGCTGGCCAGAGCTTCATCCAGCTCCAGGGATGTGACCCTAACCACCTAACTGGGCAACCCACTCCGGGGTCTCAGCACTCTCATGGTGAAGAACTTCCTCCTCACATCCAGTCTGAATCTCCCCACCTCCAGCTTTGCTCCATTCCCCCTAGTCCTGGCACTACCTGATAGCCTAAAAAGTCCATCCCCAGCTTTTCTGTAGGCCCCCTTTAAATACTGGAAGTTCACAATAAGGTCCCCTGGGAGCCTCCTCTTCTCCAGACTGAACAGCCCCAACTCTTTCAGTCTGTCCTCATAGCAGAGGTGCTGCAGCCCTCTGATCATCCTCATGGCCCTTCTCTGAACACGCTCCAGCATGTCCACATCCCTCTTGTAATAGGGGCTCCAAAACTGGATGCAGTGCTCCAGGTAGGGTCTCACCAGAGCGGAGTAGAGGGGGAGAATTACCTCCCTCGATCTGCTGGCCACACTTCTGATGCAGCCCAGGATCTGGTTGGCTTTCTGGGCTGCAGAAGCACACTGCTGACTCATGTTGAGCTTCTTGTCCACTAGCACCCTCAAGTGCCTCTCCTCAGGACTGCTTTCCAGCCAGTCACTGCTCAGCCTGGATTTGTGCTTGGGATTGCCTCGACCCAGTTGCAGGATCCTTCACTTGGTCTTGTTGAACCTCATGAAGTTGGCTTGCGCCCACCTCTCCAGCTTGTCCAGGTCCCTCTGGATGGCATCTCTGCCCTCCAGTGTGTCTGCTGCACCACACAGCTTGATGTCATCAGCAAACTTTCTGAGAGTGCACTCAATGCCTTTGTCCACATCACCGACAAAGATATTGAACACGGCTAGTCCCAGGACTGGTCCTTGAGGGACTCCGCTTGTCACTGCTCTCCAATTGGACATGGACCCATTGACCCACTCTTTGGGTGCAGCCATCAAGCCAGTTCTTTATCCATCTGGTGGTCCACCCATCAAACCCATGTTTCATCAGCTTGGAGACCAGGATGTGGTGTGGGACAGTGTCAGAGGATTTGCTCAGGTCCAGATAAATTATATCAGTTGCTCGCCCCTCATCTATTAATGTTGTGACCTGTTCATAGAAGGCTATGAGGTTTATGAGGCAGGATCTGCCCTTGGTGAAGCCATGCTGATTGGACCTAATTATCTCTTCACTATTATCCTGTCCCAGTAGTGCCTCCAGCAGGATCTGCTCCATGATCTTACTGGGCACATGGTGAGACTGACTGGCCTGTAGTTCCCTGGCTCCTCCTTCCTACCTGTTTTGAAAATGGAAGTTTCCCCTTTTCCAATTCATTCCAGTGACTCCTTCCACCCCTCCAAGTGATGTAAACTATGGCTTGCAGTCCAGTGCCTGACTTCCAACATTCTCCCCCTCCCCATCTCTCCCCATCACATCAGAAATACAGATGGGTTCCATCCCTTGTAATTTTGCTGTGTGCCTATATCTATTAAAGCTTTATACTCTCTTGGGTTCAATTTACCAAGCTATCAGATCCATACAGTCCAATAAACCCAGCTGTCCTTCTCCTCCATATGGTTGGAGGCAAAGTCCCTCTAATTCTGACAGGAATGACTTGCACGTTGTGAAGGTGTTTTGGGAGTCCCTTCAGGAGGATCAGGATCTGTATCAGTTCTTCCGCTATCATGGGACAAATTTCTACTGGAAACCAGAGCAGTGTTCTTCCAGGGAGAATTTCCTTGTAATTCACACAGCTAGGACTAAAGTGGGTTTTCCATCCCACTTCCTCATGTCCTCCCCATGTTCATGCAAGTAAGACCACAGGTCTGTGCCTCCCAGATTCTCTCCCTTTGACAGCAAAGCACCTGCTCCTGATAGCTGAAACACAGGACCATACAAGAGGAGAATAAGGCAAGATCTTTCTGAGTTTGTGAATCTCACAGGACAGTTCCTTCACAACTGAAACACAGGCCTGTACAGAGGAAGAAAGACTTTTCTAGCATTACCAGAGCCTGCCAGTCATTTCATCCACTGTTTCTCAGCCATCTTCCAAGGCCAAGTGACTGCCCCTGGCTCTTTCTCTTGTCCCTTTGATGACCTTGATTCATCCTCATCCTTTGCCAGACAAACTGCTTCTTTATATGTTTCTTTTTTCCATACAAGAGTGACAGATACTGACATGGGCTGGTTCTCTGGTGCAGTTGTCATGTCTGCTGTTGGAGTCTGAGTAGCCATAGTGCCTGCCAGTCTGTAGGTCCAGAGACCTTCTCTTGCCCCTGAGCACTCTGAAGAGTGATGAGAAGGGCTTAATAGGCATGGGCCAGGCTGAAACACATTGCAGCATTTTTTTCCTCTCACGAATTTCTAGGCTGACAACATATTTTTTCGACTTCCACCTGCTCCCTTTAGAAGGAATGAAAATGTTTATGTAGTGCTTATCTTGAGTTCTCTACTTACATTTAGTGGAAGAAATGACAGAACAAATAAGTTTATATAAGCAAACAAGACTTTCCACTGAGTATTGTAGTAGAACTAAAGCCAAGAACTTTTATCCTCCCTGATTTTCAGGGGCATTCCTCAAAGCCGTATCAAGAATTCCAACACTGCCAGTTTGCCATCCTAGAAACAATGTTTTTGCAAAAGGCAAGATGAGTAACAGAAAATTTAGCCCGAATGCATGTGGCATAGTTTCCACCCATCAGTGAAAAACTTGTCTCCTCAGTTTGTCCTAAGTTTTGGTCTCCTATGTACCCACTACACAAATATATTAATCTTCTTTTCAACTCTTTAATCAGCTAATTCCCTATGAAACAAAACTTCATTGCAATTCTGTTTATCATTTGTATTTCATCAGTAACTAGAATGAGTGATATTTATTTTATTTGCTTAGACCTTATATTAAATAAGTCATTATGAACTGCAAAAATATTAAAAGAGAGCAATTGTGTTTTAAAACCAGGATACCAGATACTGTGTAATAGTGCACCGCCAGTTTGCTGTAACGGAAGTAGCCACAAGCACTATGGAAAGTGTAATTTTGTATTTGTTGGCTTGGAGATTATATGCTTAGCATTGATACCATTTAGATGTTTTTTCCAGATTTATAATTTTGTTTACAATACTTTTCAACAGTTTTGAAGTTCACTAACAGAATTTGTGTGCAGTATCAAAATCTAATTTTTGTTTGCATGAGTAAAATTGCATAAAACACTGAACAGTAACTTATGTTTTTTGATACAGGCACAGTGAGATTATGCTTCTTTTTAAAGGAATAATTGTTCCATATTTGATATCTATAGCAATAATTGCTGTTTTGTGTTTGTCTGTCATTGTTATATAATTCCTGAAGACTAAAAATTCCTGAAAAAAACAGGTTATTCTTAGAAAACTGATTTCATTTTGGTATCATGCATTGTTTTCTGATAAAATGCTTATAGGCTGATGATTCTTGAAATCATTAAAAGGAAAATAACTAAGGAAAATGAAAAAAAAACCCCAAATCTATAATCATAGAATCATAGAATGGTTTAGGTTGGAAGAGACCTCAAAGATCATCCAGTTCCAACCCCCCGCCACAGGCAGGGACAC
>VWZI01024033.1:207-57346 GCA_013396835.1 Psilopogon haemacephalus | reverse complement strand
CAGTTTGATGTCCTTCTTGTGCTGGGGGCTCAAGAACTGCACACAGTACTCCAGGTGGGGTCTGACAAGAGCAGAGTAAAGGGGGAGAATCACCTCCCTTGCCCTGCTGGTAATGCCTCTCTTAATGCAGCCAGGACACGGTTGGGTGTCTGAGCCGCGTGTGCACGCTGCAGGCTCATGTTGAGCTTCTCATCCACCCAGACCCCCAGGTCCTTTTCCTCAGAGCTGCTCTCCAGCCACTCACCATCCAGCCTGTATTTGTGCTTGGGATTGCAGCGACCCAGGTGCAGGACCTTACACTTGGCCTTGTTGAATTTCATGAGGTTGGCCTGGGCCCACCTCTCCAGCCTGTCCAGGTCCCTCTGGATGGCATCTCTCCCCTCCAGCAAGTCAACTGTGCCACACAGCTTGGTGTCATCTGCAAACTTGCTGAGGGTGCACTCGATTCCTCTGTCCATGTCACTGACAAAGATGTTAAACAGCACTGGTCCCAGCACTGACCCCTGAGGAACGCCACTTGTCACTGGTCTCCAGTGACAAGTGAGTGAAAATAGGAGCAAGATAAAGTAGAAAAAGAAGTGTGAATAAAACATCATCATAAATCCTGTCTTTTTAAGGAAAGGAGTTTTGAGATGCACAACACTTAAAAGGTACAGTACTAGATGCCGATATACTAATTAAGGTTTTTATGTCTATTAATGGTAATGGTACTTAATTTCTTTTCAATGCCCTCGTAATGATAAAATGGAAGACATAAAAGTTATCAGTTTATCATTATAACATTACAGTGAGTTCTTTCCTCACTAAGTTGTATAAACACAGATAGCATATTATATTTAATGTTTTCAGTGACAAAATATAAAACTATTTTCACAAATCTTCTATTATTTTCCCTTCATTTTCCAGTGTGCAGCTTTTGGCTAGGCAAGGAAACTATTCAGTATTGGATTGTGTTTGAGCTTTCTGTTACCAAGAGTCTCTTCAAAGTCACATTCCTACTAACTTCTGATTGATTTCAAGTGCAGCCCCTGTAGTGCTTGTAAGATTTTTGAAGTACCTTTCAGCAGTGTCTCTTTCTAGCTCAAGCTACTTGCAATTCAGTTAACAGTTTAATTCAACCCCTTTACCCCTCACCGTCTCCTCTCTAAAACTCCATTCTGCAAGAATCACATAAAGGGTTGGTTTACCTTTTGGAAACAGCTATAGACTTTGGACATTCTTCCATGTGTGCCTATCCGTATTCAAGAATCATCTATAATGATCTACAATTTCTGTGCAGCATGCTCTCTTGTCTGACTGATCTTCCAATATGCATCCAGTGCATGTTTATAACGGAGGAGTGTAATTAATTAATGAGATGATTTTTCAAAATCTGTATTGTTTATTAATTTTTATATTCAAACTTCTCACCACCTCCGATGGATAATTTTAATAATAACAGTTCATTTGCAGTGATCATGGAACGTATTACATAAAGGTATCTAGATGTAGTATTAACTATCAATAGATAAATGTTTCAATCCAATTGAACTCAATTAAACTGAAAGAGAAGGTTTCTTGTGGTTAATTACTCCACTTGCCCACTAGATGAACTCAGGGCCTTTCTGCTTAGAGCAGAAGCTAGGTAAATGACAAAAGCTTAAGGTATTTACTCACAAATATTATTTCTCAACTTGCAAGGCCAGCAACATTGAGACAGTACCCAAACACTTGGAGGGAATTCTGTTGATTTGCCTTTGCTGGCTGCTCTGGCCACTACTAAGACTTCTGATTCATCCCAGACTCCACAGGACACTGTTTTGGGGGACAGATGATTATTGACCTAGTTCTGGCTTTCTCTGGATGATCTGTGGGCTGCTCATCTCAGAATATGCAGGCAGGATATCTTGTGATGTACAGTCTCAGCAGGTGTGTCACACTGGCTGCTGGCTATGCAGCTATTGCATGAAGGCAATTAAAGCTGTTCCTGGTAAACTCAAAACAGTTTCCAGGCTGAATTACAGCTTTGCAAAGAATTATGCTATAATGCAATAATGGCAGTAGGCACGAATACAGCAGAGCACAGAATAATGGTGGCAAAGCACATTGTGATACCTGCTTATCTGGTTTTATATCAATGCCTGAGACTGATGTGCCTTTGGACATAGATTATCCAATCGGCATGGCAGTAAGCCAAGCGTGACCATATTTGGGTGAAGCCACAGCTTGCTATATCCATATTAGGGAAGACACATAGGCCTAGCACAAGCTTAGCACATGCCAAGCGCATGTAACTTGCTTACCACAGGATGCAAGCAGGGGCAAAACAAGTTGGGTAAGCCAGAGTGCTCAGACTCCATGGTTCCAGGTCTTTTGTCCTTCTTCCTGCAGTTCCAGTGTTCCTCTACCTTCATGGTGAAAAACTTGTTCCTAACATCCAATCTAAATCTACTCTTTTTCTAGTTTGAAGCCAGTGCCCCTCATCCTATCACCACAGGCCTTTGTGAACAGTCTCTCCATCCTTCTTGTAGGCCCCCTTCAGGTACTGGAAGGCCACTATTAGGTTTCCCCAGAGCTTTCTCTTTTCTAGGCTGAACAACCCCAGTCTTTAAGCCTGTTTTTGTAGCAGAGGTGCTCCAACACCCTGATCAATTTTGTGGCCCTTCTCTGGACCCTATTCATCAGGTCCCTGTCCTTCCTATACTGACAGCTCCAGACCTGGAGGTTTATAACAGATTTCTAAGAACTACAGTTTGTCTTTTCTGGACATTCAGAAATTACTGAGCAGACTTTCTCTGTTTTGATTCTAATCAGCTCTTGAACTGAAATTAGAAAAGGTGGCAAGGAAGAGGTTGGAAGGGGAAGGGTGTTAAATCAAAGTTAATGTCTTTGCATATTTTCCTGCAGAAGTATGGATCAAGAGTGAGAGCATAGCAGATTAGCTGTGTGATAGCAGTATTTAGTACACAAGATTGAAACATACAGAGCAGTGCAAATGCCTGGACCAATTTGTCATAAATGCTGCAGCTGTGTTAGTGCAGGATTTTGATGGGAATCTGCATTCTCTCCACCTGCAGGGTTGCATTACAAATTGTAGGTGTGCTAAAATAGGACAGGATGCTGCACCTTCAGTACAGTCTGCTCTGTGCTCTTCTGACATACCGTATGTAACAGGTCAGGTGGATCCTATTGTGATTTGGTGTAGGAGGATGGCATAGGTTAAACCACTGTGGAGAAGAATGAGATGACTGATAATTCATTCTTGGTTATGCAGCATGGGAACAGATTCATTGTGTACTAATTCATGCACAGATTTGAGAGACATTTTCATGTATCTGTACAACAAAATACTAAGTCCTCTTATAGTTTTTGCCTCAAGCTTTACTGTAACCTGAAGAATATCAACAAAAGCATTATTACACCTGAAATAGGACAGTGCAGTACATGATTTTAGTGCTCCTTGTTCACCTTTTGCATCATACTGTTTATATTTCACTTTGTTTTAATTTAATTAACTTTTCCATTAGATGAGTTTTCCAAATTCAAATGAGCAGTCTCTAATTTGCAGGGTTGTTTGCTGGGTGTTGTGGTTTGGGAGTTGTTACCCATCCCCCCCACACACACACTTGGAATCACCAGGCTAACTCAGATGGCTGGAAGTTAAAATGAAGCTCTATTTACAGCACAGCACATATTTATAAGCATATATACATAATATATACAATCTATTTACAATTATATACAAGTCAGAAGTAATACAGAAATTCAAAGCCCCTTTTGATCAGCAAGACCATCCAGCAGAGCTCCCCGTTTTCCTTCCCACCCTTTTTATCTCAGAAATAATTAAAGCCTCCCTGAAAGCTTACATGATTAATCTTCAGATAAAGGAGAGGTGAGATGCCAAAACTGACAAAGAGGTTACATGGAAAATTATTAGATCATGTTACATAGGATCAGGCGAAGGAATTAACAAAGCAAGCCACAGCCAGGCACTGAGTTAGAAACTTTGTTATTGTTTTGGTTTTATGTATGTCTCATCAATCCGATGGGTAATATAGACATCACTATTACTTGCTTTTCACAGGCAATGATCTAATTTCTCTCATTAAAATATTCCAATTAGCATAAAACCAACACACTGTGGGGTTTTTTTTGGTTGGTTTGTTGGGTTTTTTTACTAGCAGATTTAATATTCAGTCAAAAAAACTCCTAGTAGACAAAAAGATAAAAGACTAAGATTTTAATAGAAGATTAGGCTTCTCTAAGACTCTGGGAATAATTAGAGATCTAGTTGACCTATGAATATTTATAAATGTGTTAATTAAGGGATTTGTGAGTGAATCCTCCTTTCTCTGTCACATACACATTAACCATAGTATCTCCCAGATGTTCATTGTGTCTGTGTTAAGGACACCTCACAATTCAAGTGTATTTTACCAGTTTGAGTAGGTCTTGCCAAGGTGCTCTTTAAATCTGTATATTACAAAAGTAAGTAGCACAGGCTCAAGAAACACTCCATGCCAAAGAACCATGTCTGTGGCTTCACTGGTTCATCAATAATGCTAACCATTTCTTGAAGAGAGAAAAATTTTGAAATCATATCTTTCAATTATTTTTTTAATTGATTTAGTAACTTGGTATCTGTTTTTTTTAAAAAAATAATTCCTAAGTAGCAATGAAGAGTGTTAAGGGAAAAGCTTATTGTGTGCACTTCTTAAATAAATAAAACACTGAGACTGTTTAGTATTTTTCTGAAATTGCCTCATTAATAGCTATTTAAGCATCTTAGTGACTCAAAACACATTTCAGCAATGTAGCTCTTAATTTGGCTAGGCTGACAATCTGTCTTGAGACTTGCAAGTGCAGTATCCATCAGAAAGAATAATTTCTGACTTCAGTGTCAGTGTTTTTAAATGTATCTTCAGCTGGACTGGGGTTATTTAAGTCTTTTAGGCTGAACTGCTCTTTTAAGGTCAGACTGGACTGTAGCATTGTTACCTGGTTGTTACAAAGGGTCACTCTAGCAAAGAAAGGTGATCTATTTTGTAAATATTTTATATTTACAAAATATAAAGATCTTTTTCTTACTCTGAATCAATTTTAGAACGATATTTTTTCCTCTTTCTGGAAGAAGATTTTTAGCTACTGTGTCTTCTCAAGAAAATCAGAGCTAAAGGCACCCTTTGTGAACATTAACCAGTCTCACTCTGATGGTTTCAGAACATATTATAGTACATAGTCCTGTAGAGAGCCAAGACATAGATGTTTAATTAAACCACACATTGTGATTTGCTGACACAAATGTCCTTGAACTGTATCTGGTCGCTACTTGGAGATACTAATGAATAAGGAACCTTCTCTGGTTTGTAATAGTGTTTAATCCACTGTTAAAATGAATGTACTTAGTCTTGGCTTAATCTCTCCTACTTCTGTTTCTGGCCAATGGAAGCTCTTTTGTTTGTTCAGTTTGGTACTGTTGTTTTTTTTTTTGGTTGGTTGGTTGGTTGGTTGGTTGTTGTGGTGTTTTTCTGTTTGTTGGTTTGAGGTTTTTTTGGTCCTGTCCTTACTTCCTCCAATAGATCAAAAATGCTCTCTAATATCTGTTGTTTCTTCCCTTTGAAAGTCCCCTACACTGCAATGAGATCACCACAAAATCTTGTTTGTGATAAATAAATAAATAGATTGAGGTCATTAGGACTCTGACCCTAGAACATTCTCTCCAGACTTCAGATATTTTCCAGCTTTCTTTTGCATTCTTTCTTACTTTTCAGTCACCTTTCAGAACATGGTTCTCACATCAAGATACACACTGGGATCTGCAAGGGCTGCATTAGACCTCTCTCACACCAGCTTCTCAGTAAGAATGTCTGTTAACTGTGACCCTTATACCTATTATTTCCATGATACATTCTGAAACTGTAGATGTGTCCCACTCCTCTGCCAAAGGTCACATTGTGGAATAGCTGCAGACAAGGAGGGGGCTAAAGGAAATGAGAATGGGGAAAGAAAGAGTTTTCAGGAATTGTAACTGAAATTACTTTTCGGTACCAGGGCATAAGAATGACTCTGTTGTTTTTTGGCGTCAATATTGGCTTTAATCTGATCTGAGAAGGTGCCAGTGATATGTTACCTGAATCAGGTACCTGAATCAGAATGGTAGAGGTTAGAAGGGACCTTTGGAGATCACAGAGTCCAACCCCTCTACCAAGATAGGTTCACCTAGAGAAGGTCTCACAGGAAAACAGGCAGGTTTTGAATACCTCCGGAGATGGACACTAACTGCTGCTGTGGGAAGCCTGTTCCAGTCCCTGTCCTTCTTGAACCAGCAAGTGGTGAAAACTGTTCTATATTGCTGCATTGTCATGAAAGGTCAAAATAGGCGTAATATGTGTCATAGCTTGTCCAGGCATGATCCCCTGCTCCCTCTCCACTTCCAGAGTGGGGAGCAATGTGAAAGAGGACAGAAGGCCTGGAGCCACCAAGTCTATGAGGACTGGGACTTGTCCAGAATTGTTTTGAGCCTGTTTACATCCTGTGGTAAACAAGGTACATATACTTGGCTTGTGCTTACCTTGTACATCGCTCGTGTATTCCCAAATAAGGGTAAAGCAAGCTGCTTTAGCAGAAAAGAGGCTCTCAGGTCCTCCTAGGGGGCAAGCAGCATATTGCACCAAAAGAATTTCTTCAACAAAGCTTACTGTTTTTATTTTGCTGGTTTTGCTAAATTGTTTGAATTGTTTGGTACTGCGCTATGTACTGTGCATATCCTGTAATCTGTTTGCACAACAAGCATAAAGAACCTGTAAATAAGTTAGGAATATATTTTGATTTAATAAATTATAATTAATAATTTTTATAACTCACCAATCATAACAATAACCACCTCCATAATATGCATAAAAGTAAATAAAGTGTGTATTTATATCTGTCCTATTGCACAACTATTCCTAATGAAAAGAAAATAGTTTTAGGAGATAGCATCTTTAATATTTCTTTTAAAAATTCACATTATATTAATTTTAAGAAACGTTTTTAACTGTATGATTATGCAGGGCCTCTTAGGACAATGGTGATCCAGTCTCTGACTATATGGAAATAATTGAAGTCAGAAATTAAAAAAACCTTAGTAATTACATCATCTTATATGTCATCAGTGGAAACCCTTGTTTTCTATAAGTGCAAAATCGGGATTTAAAATAGCACAAGCCTGACTTCTGAGTTACCAGCATAAAAAGATAATATTAAATGTCACCTCTCAAGAACTGGGAACTTGGCTCCAATAACAGTTCTGCTGACTCCAAATGAGTCAGCTGCCCAGCTGCTGCAGGTCAGGTTAAAGCACTTGCCTCCTTGTCATATGGTGGACAGGCCCTGCGGGGTTACTATAGGATGCTCTTAGGAAAACCTGCAAACACTTGTGGCATTCAGCTGCTGGACAGGGCTGATGAGGAAAACTTTGTCTATTAGTCAACCACCTTCTTGTTTTGCCAGTTTTATAGGGTACCCAGAGCTGGGAATCAAAAAGGGTTGAGGCATGTGGAGGGGTGGTCTTTGCTATTAGTTGTTGTTCCTTAGAAGTCAATTCAGTTTTCTTCCTGGACTTTAGTGTTTCCTCTAACGTTCTTTTTCTAGTCACTCCAAGGTGTTGCGGAAGATACATGGCTTGGCTTGCCCAGGCATGATCCCATGGTCCCTTTCTTCTGATTGGAAAGAAGAAGCAGAGTGCAGGGAGAAGACAAAAGGCTTGGAGACACCCACTTTGAGGGTCCAAGACTTGCCCGGACTTGTTCTTCACAAATAAGGGAAAGCAAGCTCCTGACTTCCCCTAATATGGTCAGGTTTGGCAAAGTGCAATTCTGATTGGTGAATTTCTGTGGCGACAGCAGCCATGACATTCAGGCAAATCAATAAATAGCCTTCTGCCACATGCTTTTGCTGCTTTTGCTTTTACTTTTGATTTGCCTACTCTGCCCTGCCACATGCTCTGCTTTGCCTGCAATGACTTTCAAGATACCAACAGAATTCCCTTCAAGCTTTGGGTACTGTGTGATCCTATTTTGTAAGTAAATATTTCTAAACCTCTCTAAGAAATTATGTAACTAGCCTCTCAAGTCCTCTGGTGGGTAAGAGGTATAGTTGAAACTAAGAACCTCTTTCCAGTTTTAATGTTTGCATTTGCTAGTTATTTCTTAAAGTGTTCTAGTTTTGCCTGTTTTGTCTGTATGTATAAGCATCCAAACCATGCATTTTGAACATTGTAAATAAGTTTCCTGGTGAGATTTAATGTTAATAAACAGTTTTCATAATTATTAACAATCTTCACCAGTTACTAACTTTGCATAATTCATAATGAAAGGAGAAAGGCCACAGCCTGTTGTCCACAGTCTTTCTACAGTAGAAGGAACTGCAGCAGGAAATCTGTGTGGTGCTGTGGCCATACCGTTGGTGAAGTACAGTGTAAGCAGGGCATGTTGCTTGCCTAGGACTGGAGTCCTCTGAATCAGGGCCAAAAAGCTTCATATCACACAACATAATGTGGGGAGACTTACTCAAATTAAACTTGATGCATTCAGTATCCACTGATACTGTGTTCTTAGCAGCCACTACCAGAAGTTTTAGGTGAAGATGGACTTGAAGCAAGAATTACTTGATTTATCCATTAGAAAGTTCTGCTAGCACTCACATTGTGTTAGGTTTTATTAAAATTAAGCATAATTGGATCTGTTTCAATTCGTTCTCTACATTTCCAACCTAAGACTCTTTTGAGACTGATGAAAAATATTGAAGTTCATAATCATCTGTTTTGCTTAAAGGGCATAAGCAATTTCAAAGGATAGAATTGTTTAGATGTCAGACTATCACACTGTAGTCATGCTCTCAAAGCAGAACGATTCTCTGCAATGTAAAGGATGAAGGTTTTATTTCCACACTAACATTTCTTTCTGTAAAACCTGCCCTGCAATAAACATTATTGTTAGGTTTATCAGAATTTCTGATATCTGTATTCCAAAAACAGAAGTTTCAAACACATCTTTGGTTGCATCCTTTTCTCTCATTTAAATTTTAAGCTCATTATGCATTAAGGTTTGATTTTCAATCTTTTATAAGCATGTCAGGATTTGTTTTTTTAAGTTATATTTTTCTAACAGCTAAGGTGTGAAAATTATTTTGGAATAATTCTTTATTATTTTTAACCAAAAAACTTCTGTTTAAAAAATAATTAATGGAAACCTTCTTAACTGGGGTAAATGGCATACATAATAATTGTAGAGCTCTAAGAATTGTTACTTCTATTTCCATATGTATTTATTTTCTAGATCATACATTACACTGTGCTTTTCACACTTCACAAAATACAAGTCCAAGTGTAAATATTTCTAATGTAAACTATTGAAACTGATTTCAAGAAAAGTACATAACACACTTATTATCTTTTCACTGACGATCTTGCAGAGATCTTAATGATGGCTAGACAGCTTTTTTTTTTTTTTTTTAATGGGGAGGAGAAGATAGTGTTCTGTCATTATTATCAGCAATACGTATTATCAAAATAGTCTTCTTGGGGAAAAAAGTATTTGTGGTTGTTTATTTTAAAGGTATTGTTGGAAGAACAAGTGACTGTATGGCAAGCTAGAGCAATTCTTACGTAACAATAATGTTAGAAAGCTGTATAACAAGGCAAAAATATAGTGAGCTATGCTAATTGTGAAGATGTAACTAGTTTTTTTAGTAGCTGACTTTTCCAAGAGATTCAGCATCCTTTCAGAGTCAAGAGAACGGGCTGTTTTCTTTGTCCTGGTGTTGGGTTATCAGTACTTAAACTAAGATTACAGAAGCTCTGCCCACTTCTGAAAACCATTCAAGAAAAGAGATTTTTCTGGCAATTTGTAAAGCAAATAATCTTGAAGGAAATCTTAAAAGCAAAATTTCGTTTCAGTATCTGTATATCAACACTTCCAGATGTATGCAAGTGCTTCATTATCTGTACCCATTTTAAGACAAACAAGCTCCCACACTTGTCCTAAGGGACTTTACATATTGAAAAATGGTCTGAGGTTCAGCAACTATTTTATATGGGAAAATAAAATTGAGCAAATTTTTACTTCTAGTAATCTGAAACAAATCAGAACTGGCCATCATTAAATGGGTCTTTAGAGCTGTTTCCTAAATCATCATCCTGTCTTCATCCTTTCCTAATCTTTGCCAAAAAGATAACTCAGACCAAAAGATTGCAACAAAAATTAAATTATAATAAAAATCATCAGAAGTATAGTAGAGGGGGCTTGCAAAGCAGATTTTTTTTTTTTTTTTTTTAATTGTGTAGCACTGTGCCTTGTCTCCTGCTTGCTCTGCTTCCTGATTAATAGCTGCCATTGCTCACCAAGGTCATGGTGATGCTGTTTTAAACTTTGTTCTTAGCATGCCTTTTTACTTGTGCCACCCATACACCCAGAATTTAATATATGAAAAGTTTTATTTCTTGGTTGCTGTAATATTTTATACTTGACAAAGTAATAGTAAGTTCAAATATTTTACATTAAGATCACGTATGGTAGAATGGGTGAAGAGGGCAACATTTTTCAGGAGGCAGTCACTGACCTAAGACTCAGACTGGTGATTGCTGACTTGCTCATATGTTAATATAGGGTAATTATTCTAATAACCTGAAGTTGGAAGTCAGCATATATATTAATCAATTCAGAACAAGATTCCTCGTGGTTAATTTTGGTTGGGGTATCTATTTCCAGAATGCCACCCAAGAGCCTTCCCATAACACTGCCAAAATAAAAGATAAGTTTCTGAGAATGTTTCTTAGAGCAAACTTTCTTCTACTAATACTAACTTTAGGAGTCCCAGCTGAAGGCAGTTTTCTGAAGTAGTGATTTTTTTAAAGCGTTTTGTACTAGTGGTAAGCAAAGTTGTATTAATTTTGTTTCTGTAAAAGAATTCTGCTTCTATTGTAGCCAGTGTAATGGGCAATCAGAATACAGAATTACAACAGTTTAAAGTTACTGTAAACATATATTGTTTTATAAACTCATTTCCTCTATAATTCTGTACACATCAAGAATTGTGCAATGAATGGATTAACGTCTTTTCACACATCACTGGCCTTTACATTTGTGTATGACAGCTTCATTGCTAATATGTTGAGGAATCCAAAATCAAGACTGTGCTTTTAGCTCAGATGTATTTCAAATGTGCCTCTGAGAAACTGAAACAAATATGTTTGCTCATTAGAATTATGCTACTTATGGTAAAGGTGTGAGGACTGAACTGTCATTTGTACTTACTACTAAAAACGTGTATTACCAATCAATGATCCCAGGCAGTGAGAAGCTGAAATATTAAAACAAACTGTGCAGTTTGGTGTCTGTCTCAAACATTGTTCTGATTCTCTTAAATCTAGCAAGGGAGCTTAATGCTATTTCTCTAGATTAAATCAAGATCAATGGCAATGGTTGCTCTACTTTTTTTTTTTAAATGTACAATATATTTACACATGGATGGTGAATTTCCTCTAAATTTACTCTTCTTTAGCCCATTATAGCTCTTAGATTTTTTTCTGTCTTTCTTAATGTGCCATTGGGGTTAAGCAGCACCAGGTGGTCAGAATGAGGGAGAGCACCCACTTGCAGCATTTCATTGGTGATAACATGGATTTTTACTCTAGCTGCAAGCTGAGCTGCACCTTGATTGTATAAATAAAGAAATTAAACCACTACTGTCACTAACATGAACAAAGTCACTGGTGACTTATTGCCAGTGTACTGAATCAAGCAGTTAATTTCCAGCCTGGTTTTGTACCACCTGCTCCCACCTCTATCCTCCATTTATCCTGCACAGGTAGGCATGCTGGTCTGAGGCCAAAGGAGCTGCAAATTCTTCAGCCTCATGCTGTGTGTTGGACTTTGAAGGTAACAGCTTTGTATAATAATTGAAAAATTATTTCCAGTGAAAACATTTGAAACGTAGAGCTCCAAGTTGTATTGGACTGTGCCAGCTGCTCATTTTGTGTCACTTTTCCTATTATGAAAGTAGAGATTGGAAAGTCTGAAGGTTTCTTTATTCAACTAGTTGCAATCTGTGGGTCCCAGGTTCCTCTCTGTCCCCATGTCTGCCTTTGGAACAGGACTTCACAGGGAGTAAAGTTGCCTGTTGCATATTAATGCACATAGACCACTTACAGCTCTGCAAGCCTGTATTTTAACCTGTTCTTAATGCAACAGCTGTATCACTACCAGGTATTTTGAGATACTTCAGATTTTAAAAAGAACTACACAGAATATTATACCTCTGCAGATTCTCTTAGAGTTTGTATGATGTTCAGTAGGAATGCATGTGTTGAGATAGCAGTAACTTTGTAACTTTTCTCATGCTACTTATATTCTGTATATGCTGAAGTGAGCATTTGTTTCTGAAAATAGCAACCTGATTCTGAGATGAGCTTAAAATCAAAATATGGAAGGAAAGGAACAGGTTGCATATCAAACAAGATTTTCTCTGTCAGTAAAAAATAGTAACAGAAGGATTTTCAGTTGGAGAAAATCACATGAGTAATGTATGTAGGATCTAAAATTGCCTGCTATTTAGGACTAAAAGAAAATTGCAAATGTGGTTGGAAGAGCCCTCACCAGCAGAATTATTTCAACACGAAAGCAGAAACAGACAGATAGGTAATGGCATATGTCAGCTATGAAACAGACCTTTCTTTCCTCTCTTTCTCTACTTCTGAATTTCAGAGAACTTTAATATTTTTAAAAAATAATTCAGTAATAGTCAGCAAAGGAGTTGACATCCCCCATATAAATAGTTTGTGCATAGAATGCTTTGTGTTGGAAGGGACTTTAAAGATCATCTAGTTTCAACCTCCCCTGCCATGGGCAGGGGCATCGTATACTAGAACAGGTTGCTCAAGGCCCCATCTAAACTTTCTTTAAATGCTTCTAGGGAGGTGGCATCCACAACTTGCCTGGGTAACCTGTTCCACTGTCTCACCACCCTCACTTTAAAGACTTTCTTTCTAATATCCAGTCTGAATCTACCCTGTGCTAACTTAAAGATTTGTTCTTAGCATGCCTTTTTACTTGTGCCACCCATACACCCAGAATTTAATATATGAAAAGTTTTATTTCTTGGTTGCTGTAATATTTTATACTTGACAAAGTAATAGTAAGTTCAAGTATTTTACATTAAGATCATGTATGGTAGAATAGGTGGAGAGGGCAACATTTTTCTCCTATCCTATGACTACAAGCCCTTGTAAAATGTCCCTCCCCAACTTTCTTGTATGTCACCTTTAGGTACTGAAGGCTGCTGTAAGGTCTCCTTGGATCTTTATCTTCTCCAGGTCGAAGAGATCTAACTCTTTTAGCTTTGAAGTTGAGGGGTTTTGAGTGACTGATTTAGGGACAATTTGACATCTACTTCAGCAATTAAGAGTAGCAATACAACCTATTTTACTAGGAATACATTTTGAGCTGCTTTATTATTATGCTGTGCTAGGATGTAATAAGTCCATGACCAGTGATGTAATGTCTATTTTCCATCACTAACTTTCCAAATTATAGCTGAAAATTTGATAACACTAACATTTAACATATACAAGCTGATGCAAACAAAACAGAATAGGGCTCATACTGTAATAAAATGTTTCTGAGACTCTTTTAAAAAATATAGAATAGATGCAGAGTTGACAACGATCCATATTAACATGCCCAGCAAAATATAAATACAAAAGTGTGATCTGACAGCTCCAGTCAGTAATTAATGAAGGAGGAAGCTATTGCCAGCTATTTCCATCAATTCAAGAATAGCCTGGTCAGTGACCTGGACACAGCTGCAGTCTGTCATTCATATCCCAAGAGACAAACTACCAATATCCCTGTCACTGTGGATATCCATGTTGCATGTCACTGTAACCTTATTTTGTCCTTAAGTGATGTCATGCTCCACATAAGGAAAGGATTTCATATATGAACATACTGAAGGACCATCAGGAGAATGTATTTGATTTAAAGACTGTAAGGACCCTCAGTTTTCAGGGTGCTCAGCTTGTGATTCACAGCAACTTAAAAAGTGAGGACTC
This sequence comes from Psilopogon haemacephalus, assembly GCA_013396835.1. NCBI lineage: Eukaryota > Metazoa > Chordata > Aves > Piciformes > Megalaimidae > Psilopogon > Psilopogon haemacephalus. The sequence continues at coordinate 43,278 of VWZI01024033.1, read as the reverse complement.
AGATACTCTCAGACACCCTTGATTTAACAGGACAGAGTATCTGGCTAAAAATTACATCCCTCTAATTTCTGAAACTAAAAAGGTTTTCAGTCTCTGTGAGGTATGCCATTTATGTGCAACTGAACCATAAATTATAAGGTTAGATATAAAAAGGTGGGGAGATTTACTATGGCTTCAGCCTAATAAGCAGTATGTGCTATCAGAATATACATTTTTACACCACGTGGATGGAACAACAGCAAGGAAGCAACACACCATGAATGTTACCATCTACTGATAAATTGCAAGGTTGACAGATAGGCAGGCAGCTTTTGGGCATCTGGGTCACTGTAATTTAAATTTAAAATATTTTGTCCAGAAAGAAAAATAAAATTGTGTTCTCTTAAATGACTATAAATATAAAAAATTACTTCTTTATAAATACCGTCATAAGGTATTTTGCATCATAAGGATTTCTCTAATAAATAATTGTTGAAATATGTAAGCGAAGTATCAACATTGGCAGAAAGTTAGTATGCATGTCAACAGGATTAAAGGAGTAACCTCTTACAAAATTATGGTCTCTTCTGTCCAAACACACTGTGCATTTGGTTTCTTATGTGAGACCTAATATGGTCAACTTTGCAAATGCCATTCTGACTGGTGAATCTCTGTGGCCAAAGGAGCCATTGCACTCGGCAAGTAATATAAATTGAACGAAGTTGCAAGCAGTAGAGCTGCTCAGTGCTGCCCAGTGCTGCCTCTATGCTGCCTCTGCCTCACTGCTCTGCCTTAATGTGTGCTGCTCTGCTCTACATTCTGCTCTAAGGACTGCTTGTCTTGAACAATGTGGTCTGCTCTGCCTCCTGCTTCAGACCAGCTTAGCCCTGATGTTTTGGGCTCAAATGACCTGGAAACTTAAGTGCCTGAAGTTTCCCAGGAGAAGGCATCAAGTGCCTCATGCCATGGTGAGAAGTGCCACCAACATTGTGCTCTCTGCACATCTGCAAAAGATCCTACCTGCACCTCTGCAAACCTCTGTGCCAAGAGGAACCAGGATCAGGTCAGAGATCATCTGCCTCTTTCCTAGCACCCTGCTAAAGTCAGGGAAGATCTGGAAGCCTCTCGATGGCTATCAAGACACCAAGCAGCTCCAACACTGCCACAAAGGAGCCAGGGACTATCTGAGTTTTACTCCACTGCCGTGAGTTAAACAGACTTTCCCTAGGGCTCCAGGCTGCCTATTTATACGTGCAGCAAAGCCATTTGTGGCTAAACTTTTTCCAATATTCTGATTTCCTCAAATTACTAAATTACTTGTAAGCATCCTTTTGATGATTTTTTCCAAGCAAATTAGGACCCAAATTTAACTAGTTTGTACATAGTTTGTGGACGGGGCTTTTGGAAATAAAAATAACTACATATTTTATAATTCCTGCCTCGTTAATTGCCCACAATCAATTCAATGTTAACAAAGGATGTTTTCACGCAAGGACAGATATTCCACAAACGTTCCCTTCCTGTCACTATTTTCCTTGTAATTTTATTTGTTCATATTGCTCATTATAAGAGGTCTCACATTGTAGTCACCATTCAGTGAATCAGGAAATAAAAATAACTACAGCATATTTAATTGGAATGTACATATATTGTATGCATATTTAGTAAAATGTGATAACACATTCCTGAAATTCCAGGCCTAGGAACAAAGCTGTGTCTCTTTAGCTTGGAGGACACTGAGGCATGCCTCATGAATGTTTATAAATATGTGAAGGGAAAGTGCCAAGAGGATGGAGTCAGGCTCTTCTCGGTGATGTCCAATGACAGGACAAGGGGCAATGGGTGAAAGTTGAGGCATAGGAAGTTCCATGTAAACATGAGAAAGAGCTTTTTCTCTCTGAGGGTGACAGAACACTTGAACAGGCTGCTCAGGGGGCTTATGGATTCTGCCTCTCTGGAGATATTCAAGAATTGCCTGGATTTATTCCTGTGTTATCTGATATAAGTGATCTTGCTCTGGCAGGGGGTTGGACTGAGTGATCCAATCTGAGTCTGTGATACTGCTTTAAACTCTGGCCTGTTTCTTAGGTATTACAAAAAACAAAAACAAAAACAAACAACAACAAAAAAAACCCTGACAATATTGCCAATAATATTTTGAAACATTTAGTAAAGAATTCTAAGATGTGTAAGTGTGGATGCCTCCAGAGCTGCAGGCTGAGCTGACATGTCTCATGCATGCAGATCTTGTCACAATTACTGATGGAGACTGTTGCAACCAGCTTTCCACCTCACAGAGAAAAGGTCTGTCATTTTACAATCTTGCCAGCTGAAAAAAATACTACTCTTTCTGTGACAGGTGTCTTGTCCCACACTGCAGTTTCAGATCATTGAGATCTTCCTCCATTTAGTTCATCTGTGCTCTGGCAGCAGTTACACATTTATCTGTTGCTACAAACATAGGTCTAAGTAGTAGCCAAATGACACTCATCAGGTGCTTGGGAGCAGACAGCATAACACATGTTAGATTGAGTCTGGAGTGATTTTTCACCCCTACTAGAAAATTTCCGCTCATTATAAATTAAACTTTAATTTATGGAGAAAGAAAATATACAAAAATGAAACCATTAAATGAGTTTGAGCTCTGTTTATGAAGCAGTTTTCCTAGGGCTGGCTNGGATGGTTTGGTTTGGTGGTTTTTTGTTTTGGTTTTTTAGGCAATGCTTACATTTCCCGTTGTCATTAAGGGCAACTTAAGACTAGCTGTCAACTAAACCACTTCTTTTCATTGCAGGTAAAAAGAAAATTGTTATTTAGACTTATAAAACCTCAAGATGCATAGCAGGTGGAAATTTTAAAGTAAACCTCAATCCCTGGTAAGTCACCAGGAATGGGGAGTGGTAGAGAGTTCTTTTCCAGAGTTTTATGCATCATTTAGGAAAGGCATAGCCTAAAAGCTTGCTATCAGCTGTGTCTTTTTGCTGCTTTTCAGCAAATATTTTCCTGTTCTTTGTCTCTTCTCTTGAGTAGAGTGCATAGATGTTGCCTCCCTTCCTGAGGAAAGCCTGGGTCTGCTGCTCCTTGACATCTCTAGGTAAAACAGAGCCAGCTCAAGAACAGCACACAGGGAGCTACAGGTCACTTGTTTTGCCTGTGGCTGAGGAGGTGGATTTTGGCTCTTTTCTACTCCAAAAAGGGCTTATCTACTCTCAGAATCACAGATTCACAGAATCTCATGAGAGAACAGTTGATCAGAGGCAAACCCTAGACCAAATCACCGTATGCATTGCTGTTCAAAGCAGAAAAGCCCTCTTCTCAGATCCTTCATTTTGTCTCCCTGTAATCCTTCATCTCTGCCAGCACCAGTCCTTCCTACTAGTGCAGAAAGTCACATTTGTCACTGATCCTTTTTCATTTGTTGCTTCCCTAAAGCATCCAGAGGCCCAATCTGAGGAGCAGGAGAGCATGTGTGACACACTCCTGGGAGGACAGCAGACAACTCTGCCTTGTATGCAGGATGAAATGAAGCAGTTACTGTTTTCCTGGCCAATTCCTAGAGCATTTACATCCCTCTGAAACCTCACCTTTCAGACAAGAGGACTGATGAACTTAAAGAAGCTGTCTATACAGCTGTGCCCCACACAGACAGTGTGGGATACCTGTTCCACAGTTGTGTGACTGGATGAAAAAATGGAAAATGGGAGAAAGAAGCTTTAAACAAATTGTAACTCAACATTGAGGTAGCAATAAATAACACTATGAGCTAATGTTTGTATGACATAAACTTTTAAATATTACATCAGTGTTTTACTTAAACATGTATATGAAATTTTAAATATACACACACAGGCATAAGGAATAGCATTCCAAACAATAATTTTTAAAAATTATATATTTTTTCTCTTATGCTGAATTTCGGCCCTGAGAGGATTATACTGTCAAAATTATAAATCATGAATGCATTACTGTTATAAAATAAATATGAGTCATAATTTGAAATGTAATTTCTGAAGGTACTGGATGATCTTCAATTATTAAAATATTTTTGTGTTCACAAACAGAGCAAAGAGAAAAATCTGTGATGATATTGGCCAAATAATTTTTCAGGATTTGCCTTTTCCAGTTTGTTTTAGCAGTAGATGTTATGCACACAATTTGGCTTCCATCTCCTACAGAGAATGTTGTTTGATGAGCATGTGTTATTCTGAAATGGGTTTTGAATACAACTGTTTTCAGGAATAAATTCTCAAAAGAGTGGTTATTTGCTGTTTTACACCTTGAAAGGAGGAACTGCTGTCACACTTTTACTTAGATTCAGGATCCTGTGCTTTCTTCCAAGCAAAAATAAATATCTGCCTTTTAGTGTCTGCAACTAAAATATAATCAGCAAATTCATGAATTAAAAAAACTCAGTGATTAAAAATGCCCTTAAGTGTATGTGACAAGGAAGCCTGTCACACTGGCTGCCTCACTAGCTTTCCAGGGACAAGTGTGTTGAGTAGTGGGAATCTAAGCCTGAGGCCCAAGTTTTTATGTTACCTAGCTCCCAGCAGATGTCTTTGAAAAACTGTGGGTTGTTATGCTCTCTTGAAATCCAGGCTACCAGTTTTAGCACCCCAGAAGCTAAATTTCATTTAAAGGAGATATTTGCAGAAGCAAAACATTTTATCAGTGTTGATAGATGTAACTCCAAAGAAGTGATCCTCAGGCACGAAAAATGGCTAGCAGCCTGTTCTTCTGAAGATAGAGATGAAGAAGTTTTGCAGAAAACAGGGAGGCATCAGCCGTACCTCCTATCAGCCAGTGTCCCTCAACTGGAGTCCAGTGAAGGTCTCCATCAGGGAGGTCTCCATCCCTGCTGCAAACTGCTTTTCAACTGAAAGGAGTTCATACACTAGTTAACTGAATTATCCAATGCATTGATCAGAGATGGCACATTTTCTTTAGCATTCAAAATTTTAATAGTCTGACTGGCAGCATGTATTGGTTGTCACTATTACCCAGTGTCAAATCATCCAGTCTTCATCAGGATCCTAACAAAACCATCCAGTGGAGAAGTAGTATATCATAGGATTGAACTCAACTGAAATGTTGAACGTTAGCTGCTACAATGTAAATTCAGGGCACTACACCTCAATGATGGTGGAGAGGCTGCAAAATTTGATACAAACAATCCCTAAAGTCCAGCCTTAAACTACTATAATTATGAAAATATTTGTAATGCATTGTGCCTTGATTTATGAATATATATTTAGAGTTTTTCCAGAATACTCAGTCATGCTTCAGGTGCCAGGACAAATTCCTCTTGAGTAATCTTTGACCCTACAATATGATTATGCGTGTATATATGTATCACAGAACTGAAATGGGGATCTTAGAAAAGCAAGGCAACTTCTGTCCTGCTTGTTTGTTCTGATTCAGTCAGGCCAGGGAACAAGTATGCTGATATAGCAAAGTTGACTGTCCCGTTATACAAGTATACTTCTCAGCAACGTAAGGCATGAATACACCACAAGACATTAGCAATACAGCCACAAAAATCTGCTCAGAGAGTAAGAGATGAGGTGAAAAATGTCTACATAAAAACTGACAGCAAAAAGTACCTTCAGTCAATAACTACTGCACTGTGACTTTCTCCTTCTCTCACTCCCTCTCCCTCTTCAACTGTTTGGGGTCTTTTTAATACAAAATGGATGCAATTAATGGGGTTTAGAATCACCTTTCTACACAGAAATGTCTTTAATGGCTATCTTGATTGAAGCGTGCAAGTGAGTGTAGTGTCAGGTTATTTTTCTTCTGTACTTGCAGAAAGTACAAGTGCAAGTACATTTTTTATGTGAATGTCTTTCTGCAGTAGCAGCCTGTGGCATTTGCAGGTTGCCCTTTGCTGTCTGATGAGGACAAAAGTGTATCCTCTTTCCATTTTCAACATTTAAGAGCACTGAGGGGCAGTGAAATAATTACCAAGGAGAGAATACAAACCATTTTTAGATAATAAGTTTTTTAAAAATAATTAATTAAAATTCTGATTTTATATACTTTTAGTTAGTGAACTGTCAAAAGTACCTTCATACTCTGGTAAGCTCTTCAGCAGATGTTGTCAGTGGTGATTGTAATGGAGGGTATTAATTACTGTGAGATGGGGTATTTTCCAAATTAATATTGTTTATTAATTTTAATATTCAGGATTCTCACTACCCACCCAGTATATTTTTATGAATAATTGGTTCTTTGCAATGATCATGAAAACATTGTACAAGGGACTAACTGGATCTAGGACAAATAACTAGCAATAATACAATGGTAAACTCAATTGCACTGGAAGTTCTTGCTGTCAATATACCACTTGCCCACTAGATGGACTCAAGAGACTCCTTTCTGTTTAAGACAGAAAGATTGCAATTAGATCAATTAGGTTAAATTACAGTTTTGCTAAAGATTTGCTGAAGAAGCTTTTGAATATTTACTCACAAAGATATTACTTCCCAACTCGTGGGGCTAACTAGAGTTCCGTAGACAGTACCCAAATACTTGCAATTACCTGCCCCCTACCCCCCCTCTCTTCTGAAATAACCCAGGCTAGACTCAGGCAGCTGGAAGTTAATAAACGAAGCTTTATATTTACAGCTTTGCACAATATACAAGCAGATATTTACAATATATTACAGATATATGCAATAAAAAGGTAATGCAGAAACACCACACCCCTCCCAGAGATCAGTTCCCAAGAGGGGTTTCCAACCGCCCTACCACCTTCCCCCTACTACCCAATCTTATCCCACTATCTGTCTTACATGTCACGTAAGTGAGGAAGACTGGCAGGCGGCATTAAGAAGTAGGAAATTGGTTAGTAGAAAAGCAGTGTGTGTTTTATGCCACTAGGGCACACACAGAGATTTTCCAGCTAGTATTTTTCTGCTCTTCCCTTGCTGTTTCCTGTCCAGGTTAATTATGTTTGAACATTTAAAATCCATGTTAGAAACAAATAAAAGGTTGGGTTTTGCAAAGCTGTCTGTGTAGCAACATACGTAGAGGAGAGGAGGGTGAGTAGGTTGGTTCTAGCCACAAAATCAGTCCTTGCTTCAGTTCTGCTTCCTTTTTAAATTCTTATTTAAATCCTTAGTCTGCTTAGCTCCTTTTAGGTCACACAATTCCTTACAAAGCTGGGTCTCTCCTCCCTGCCCAGTGCTCCCTTCCTCTCGTTTGTAGTCTCTTCTGAGCATCACTGAGAGTCTTCACGCACACAGTTGGCAAAGTTGGCTATATAGATAGGTCTTGTTATTTGATCTTCATTATCTTTAGTTTTGGCATCTTTACTATCCTTCCTCACAGGTTCATTTTTTCCTTTCAGTAGATAGGCACCTTTTTTGTCTTTTTTTAAAAGATATTGTGATATCTTGTAACTTTATTTGCTATTGTTGCATGATATGAGGAGTAAACTTGCTAAGAGATAAATTCACTTGCATTCTAGCAGTCCTTAGAGATCAGAGGGGCTAGCTATGGCTGGACTTGTCTCAATAGGAATGCTAATTAAGATGAGTTGCTATAGATCCAACACCACACACTAATGGTCTTACTGTAAGTATGGTTCTCTTCAAAGGAAGCATTTGGATACATGAATAACACAGTTTCCCCATGTGCCAGATGCACAAACAGTGTAGTTTTGCTGTAGATTTGGTTGTATTTAAGCAGTCAGATGCGCAAATAACACGGTTTACACTTGCAACATACGTTTGGATTCTTTACAATTGCCAGTGTTGAGTACTGAGCTGCAGAAATCTTTGATATAGAGCTCTAAGAAAATACAACTGCAATGACACGCATAATGACCTGGGACAAAAGATACACTCAATGGTAGCTGAGCCCTTTCCAAAAGACATCTCATCTGGGATGGGTGAGAAGGAAAAAGCCCATTGATATGTCCCTAAGGCTTTGATGTTGAATTCTTGTCTACCAGTTGGGTTCCAAAAAGGGCTAATATTTATACTTCAGTTTTCTATGATGTCTTCACAACTGGGACAGCTAGGTCTTCATCCAATGTATGCCTGCTTTAGTCATGGATACTTGTAAGCAGTTATGAGCTTTCCTATTGTGGCGGTTTGGGAGTTCCCTGCCCCCCCACACTGTGAAATAACCCATGCTAGAACTCAGTCGGCTGGAAGTTGGGGAAATGAAGCTTTATATTTACAGCTTTGCACAATATACAAGCAGATACTTACAATATATTACAGATGTTTACAGATATATACTGTAAAAAAGGTAGTACAGAAACACTACACCCCTCCCAGAGATCAGAATCCCTAAGAGGGGTTTTCAACCACCCTACCACTTTCCCCCCCCACTTCCCAATCTTATCTCACTATCTATCTTATGTGTCAGATAGGCGAAGGTAGATCTGTCAGGGAGATCAGCAGTAGCAAAGTAGTGATGTTATTCAGATCCAGCTAAGAAGGCAGGGAGAGGGGCATGCATTAGCTAGCACAGCTCAAAGCGGTCTGTCATATTGTTGTTTGGGTTCTAACTTTTAAAATCATTTCAGTAAACAAATGAAGTAGAATCAAATTTTATTTTCCTTTCTCAGCATACAGTCTAATTTCTGACCTATTTTCAGTATTTGTGCTTCCAACAGCTGTCTTAGTTAACATTTTTTTTGTCACCATGTAGCACAAAGAATTCCATTTTGCTATGCTTCTATCTGTCTCAAATTTAATGCCTTTTGTATCTACTCATATTCTATTACAGATTTTGCAATAGCCATTGTAAAATTAGTAAGCAACTAAATTTCTGGGCATAAAAAGATAAAAGTCACATTTTCCTTATTTAAATAGTAATAGTATTTGTTTTTCCATTGATTATTAATTATATTTCAAGCTAACAATAAAAATAAAATAGTTTAATTTTGAGTATTTGTATTTGTGCTGGTTTGAGGTTAACTGGAATATTTTAGTGAGAGTTATTAGATCATTGGTTGTGAAAAGAAAATAATTACATAATGGGTTAGAAACCTTCCCCCCCCGCCCCCACTAGTTGAAATTAGCCAGACTAATTCAGATAGTTTGGAAGTAAGGTGAAGCTGTATCTACAGCACTGCAAAATTTACAAGCATATATACACAATATATTAAAGTATTTACATGTATGTACATGATAGAAATAACACAGAACTTCCTGATTCCCTCCTGGACAAAGCAAACTGCCCAGAAGGGCTCAATGCTATCTCCCCCTTTTCTGTTTCCTCCTCCATCTATCTCAGAAACCCACATATAAACAGCTTATGTGTTAATTGCCAAAATTAGAGGTGAGGCATGTTGTGGAAGATGCATGTCCTGGCTCGCCCGGGAATGATCCCATGGTCCCTTCTCTCCTACTGAAGGGAGGAAGCAGAGCACAGGGAGAAGACAAAAGGCTTGGAGACACCCACTTTGAGGGTCCAAGACTTGCCCAGACTTGTTCTTCACAAATAAGGGAAAGCAAGCTCCTGACTTCCCCTAATATGGTCAGGTTTGGCAAAGTGCAATTCTGATTGGTGAATTTCTGTGGCCACAGCAGTCATTTACATTCAGGCAAAACAATAAATAGTCTTCTGCCATGTGCTTTTTTGGCTTTCATGTTTACTTTTGCTTTGCCTGCTCTGCACTGCCACATGCTCTGCTTTGCCTTCAGTGACTTTCAAGATACCAACAGAATTCTTTTCATGATTTGAGTACTGTCTGATACTATTTTGTGAGTAAATATTTCATAGCCTCTCTAAGAAATTCTGTAACTAGATTCTATTGGGCCTTTCTGCCTTAGTAGCAGAAATGAGCCCACTCAAGTCCTCTGGAGGGCAAGAAGTATAGTTGAAACTAAGAACTTATTTCCAATTTTAATGTTTTCATTTGCTAGTTGTTTCTTAAAGTGTTCTAGTTTTACCTGTTTTGCCTGTGCGTGTAAGTATCCAAACTGTGCATTTTAAAGGTCTCTTCCAACTTGGCTTGTTCTATTCTATTGAATTCTATTCTATTCTATTCTAATAAACTATTTTCATAGTTACAATATTTTTGTGGATATTAAAATTAATATTCATTATTAATTTTGCATGATTTGTAGCAGGTGCCCAAACAGGTCAGTGTTAGAAGAAAATTATTAGATTGAATGATACAGAGAGCAGAGAAAGAGGTGAACAGTACAACATCCCAAGAGAAAGTGTCCCAACATTATTTATGTTTCAATGCTTTTATCCCTCTCAGCAAACCAATGAATGATATAGACATCATCATTATTTTCTGTTCATAACCAATGATCTAATTTATCTCATCAAAATATTCCAATTAGCCTCAAACTAGCCCACTATTAAAATACATTCTGACTTTCTCTGAAATTTTGACTGAATGATTAAAGAAATGGCTTTCACTTGTCCCTCTTGTTTTTATTCATTTTTATATAAGCTTAATTACAGAGTATATAAGAATATATCAATCTAAAGAGCCTTTTAAAGGTATATGGTACAACATATTTTAGGATGACAGATGGAGATAAAGGCAATGCACTTGAAACTAAATCATGAAATTGATTCTGTTAATCGTTTAGATCCAGGTGTTCATGTAGCACAAATCAGTTTCCCCCCAGTCCTTTACTTCTGTATGTTTGTCTTTAATAACTTTGTTATGTCTGTGTTCAGTCCTTCAAGGTATATTACAATGTTACAACTGACAATTTAGCAGAATAAAGTTTGAACATTTGTTCCCAATAATTACACTGAGTTTTTAGTCTGAAATTGAATTCATTAATAAAAACATGTTAATAGGAAACCAACTGTTTCTGTTAACTGTTGAATGCTTTGATTTGTTTGGAAATTGATTGCTACCTCAGTAAAGCAGGCACCTATTTTTTTTTTTTTATTGAAGTGTTATGCGGTGCAAGATAAAGTTTAGCAAATTGCATTCAATTTGCATTTTTCTTTTTCCCCTTTTATCATTTCACAGAACTGAAACCCACTACAGAGTATATCTAGATGCCTACCATAAGAATGTGAGCTTTTCTTTTACGGTGGTCCTTTTCCATGTTACTGTGGTTACAGGTGTTCCTGAATAGAACCCACCTTTTTGGGATTCTCATCTGTACTTTCTGTTATTTCTGCCTTTCTCTGTCCTGCCCAAACCTTTGAATTCTGCTACACTCAGCTATGCATCCAACATCCACTGTCTGTGAAACTATTCAAGTTTAATCATGTAAGTGTTGTAGAGACTTCTGCTAATTTGTATAAAAATACAGCTCTTTCACTTACCTGAGCATGTCTTTTGAAAACTTTAGATGTATTTTTAAATCCTGGCATCTCACAGACAAAAGTTTACATCACTCCAGGTGATAGAATATGTCTTAGATGGGTGAAACTTCACTAATGTCAATGGGACCATCCACTTGCTATATAATTGATATTTTCCTTTTCTTACTTTGTTATTTCTCACGTACTCAAAGACTTGATTCATCTTCTTTGGTTTTCCCTCTATTTTCCAGCCTCCTATATTTTCCTAACTGATAAAAAAACTAAGGGTAGAAGAACAGTTTATATAGTTTGTGATGATAGTGGTCCTCACAGAAGCTTTATTTTTAATTAATAGTGAAATAGACCATTCCTCAGAAACTTCACTGTCTGAAATGAAAAGGGAATGCTGAAGATTATTGGAAATGAGAAGTCATCTGCTTGTGAAAGTGAAAATTGACCTTCATCACTAATTAAATTCTGTTCTGCCCTGTCTGCACAACCCTCAGCCAGAATAAACTAAGAACAAACAAGGAAGTTCTCACCTACTGCTTGTGCTCCTCTGTGCAATGACTCCTCTCCAGCAGTTGAAAGAAATTCTCAAAATAATGTTGCTATAATGAAAAGCAACACATAATAATGTAAAATTACATTTATTGGTAAACAGGTACCTCTTGGGCTATTATGTCTGAATACTGAAAAAATGCATGGCATTCTAATAGTGTAGAAATCCCTACTTTAGTTTTAGGTAACAGCTTTTAAACTTCTGTAGTGGTTTTGCAGTTACCTGCCCCCACACATTTTGATATAAACCCCGGCTAGGACTCAGAACACTGGAAGTTGATAAATGAAGCTTTATATTTACAGCAATGCACAATATGCAAGCAAATACTTACAATGTATAACAGATATTTACAAATATATACAGTGTAAAGGTAATACAGAAACACCACAGCCCACTCAGAGATCAAAATCCCCAACAGGGGTAACCAACCACCCCCTACCACCTTTCCCCCCTTCCCCAGTCTTATCTCACCACCTATTGATGCTGCAGATAAGCTGAGGTAGATTGACCAGGGGGGTTAGTAGTAGGAAAGAAGTTGGTACAATTATTAAGAATCAGCTACAAAAGACAGAGACAAAGGAACCATGCAAAGAGCAGCCACAGCCCAGCGAGGCCTGAAACCGTCTGACTATCTATGTTTGGGTTACACTTTTTTAAAACAATTTTTTTTTCTTTCTTCAGTAAAGTCATGAGTGCNCTCAGTAAAGCTCTGGGTGAAGTGACATACTGTGTTTTCCTCTCTCAGCCAATAGTCTAATTTCTCATTTGAATTCTCCAATTAGTTCAGACAAGCACAACTTCTGCCTGTATACTCATTACTCAAGTGGGCTGTGTAAGCCTTCTGGAGGATGGGACATTTCATTAATTACGATAGTAAGTACGAAGTCAACTATCCACTGAAGTAGATGAGACACACTATAATGTATAATGCAAAATTTGACATTAACGTTAAAAGATAATTAAAAAAGGAGGAAACAACTTCCAAACTATGGACAACTGGGCAGGGAATGATACACAGGATTTTTTTCAAGAGAATACAGATTTTTTTTTTTTTTAAACAAACTGGAAGTTTTGAATTAAAGATACAAAATTGATTTATTTATTGCACAGAAAAAAGCAATTCTGTCATATGTCTTTTTAAATTAGAAAGACTTCATCTGAGTTACTTTGAATCAGGTTGCTTAGTGCTGATAAATTCAGACTTTTCAGCAAAGCTTTCTTATCACTAAATATTTTTTTTTTCTTGAGCTCTTTATGGCTTTGGCCAGTATTTTGGCATTTGCATTCAGAAACATGAATATTTCTTCCTTTGTATATTGCCTAAGTACGTGTTCTGTATAGATACATAGTAATTGATTGTCCTTAAAAATACAGGCATGAAAGTGCACACATTATTTTGGACTGACTGTTTAAGTTACTTCCTTTGTAAATTCTTTCACTGTATTATTATAGTTCATCAAGATTTTACAAGTTAATGATTAAAATGTTTGAAATTTAAATTCTGAAGCACAAGGTCTCTAACTAAAGTACAATTTCTGTAATGTGTGATGGAAATACTGTAGTTGCTGAGGTTAGCAGTATACCGAGCACTCTACTTTCTTTCAGGCATTATCAACTCACTCATAATTTTCCACTTTATTCAAGCTTTGTCTGCCTTTCTGTCCTTTCAGATGTGTCATGATCCAGTGCCAAAAAAAAATGGTACCATACCATTTTTCATGTAAAGAAATATATTGCACTTGTGAACCAAACAAAAGCATAGTAAACAGTATCTGAAATCCTGGTGCCTTCCTAGCAAGTTTACCAGTGCTTCTTCCTATGCTGCTATTCAGCATTGTTTTGGTTCAGTCTTCATAATTGAGAAACTGAAGTTTATTTTGTAACTTCTACATTAAAATATTGTTAGAATAACATTAATGATTCTATACTATTTTTGCATTCATTCTTTTCCCAACAGATACTACTTCAGCTGTACCAATTTGCATCATCTTGACATGTGCAGTGTCATTTGAATTTCATTATATCTTAAAATTAAAAGCCTCTCAGTCAGAAGCAGAAGTCCCAAACCTCATTTACAATTTCCAGACTAAGATTTTTTTTTGTTAAAGAAGAATATATTGTAGTCAGATTATAAAATATTTTGCTGCTTTTTATAATTTATATGACCAAAATATTCCATATTAGAAGCAGCATATTTGTTCTGTGCTGAAGATTCCTAAGGCTTTCTAAGTGCTCTTTTGCTGTTCGTGTTAAGCAGATTTATGTCCATTATGTTCATCACTCCTTTTCTATTTGCACAGTAAGGACTGAACCTCACTAGTTAGATGCAGAGAATTATCTGAGTTCTGAGTGTTCAGACATCCTCCTTGCCCCTACTGAATTGAAGGTGCGATGCCTACTTATAATATGTTTCATTTTCTGGTGGGATAGCCAACTAGAATTCAGCTAAAGTGCTTCATCAGACACAAAAACATCAATCTACTCTTTGAAAGATGTTACTAAGTGAAATGGTTCTTAAAGGGAAATCAGGTGCGATAGTGATTCCTTTCATAATTTTGGAAGCTCTTTTTTGTAGCGTATGGAATATATAAAAAACAATATATGTTACCAGAAGGACTGAAGGCAAGACAGTTAATCCAGAGAAGAAAAAATTTATTTTGATTGTTTTTGGCAGAGTCATTTTCATCTGTTATCAAGAAGTAATGACAGTTGACAATCCATAAATAATGATTGTGATTTGCAAAGAGATTAATGCTCATGAGCACATAAGTTGGGGGCACATTTTGTCATGCATGAAGGATCCATGTAGACCTCACGCATTTTCTTGCCTTTCTCAAGGCCTCTAATAGGCAATTCCCCTCCTCACATTCAACTCACAGCTTTAGGAAGGTTTTGCTTACACCTAAGTTTTCTAGATATTTTCATAAAAATCACTTTCAGTAATTTTCTGAAAAACTAAAGAGTTATATATCTGCTGGACTGCTGTGAACTGCATGTCAATGCCTGCCTATCAGGTAGATAAAAAGGTTTTTAGGAAGCTGCCTGTCTTTAAGAAATAGATGGAACAAAGAGTAACTTTAATTGTTAAGGCCCTCATCAAAGAAAATGCTGAAGCTGTGAAATGTGAGGATCACATTATGCTTTCAGCACTGCACTCTCCTTATTAGACTTCAGCAAATTGCCCTCATTTAATCTCCACAAGCCCTGATGCTGTTTATGTTCAGTGCTCCAGACAGCTCAAAATGGCATGCCAAAACTGAAACCCTGACAGGAATCCAGACTGTATTTTTACTTGACTTTCACCCAGATTTCTGAGCATTATATAGCACCATCTGTTTTTATATGGGAGGACATATTTATTCTTAGTCATCTGTCAGTGAACAATGTATTTTCCAGTTATTTGGGGTTGGAGGAGAGTAGATAGAATTTATGGATCAAACATGAAATATTATTTTTGTAAAGGAAAATAACAAGTAAGATGTGTTATTTTTAACCTCATGCTATTCTGTGAGAAACTGGGATAATGAAACTTATTTTTAAAAAATAAAAAAATTGTGAAAATTGCTACTTTGAAGGTTAAGAGAGAAGGGAGAAGAGTTGCATATATAGTGAATTCTGCAACTAGGATTTCTTCATGTTAGAAGCGAATAACAAAAAGATATTATGATATGGGAAATAAATACTTGTGAGGATCTCCTCATTTAGAAAAAATAAATAAATCAGGAGGAAATCTCTACTTTACATTGCTTGTATTTTTTCAAGAGAATGACTATTTAATCTGTCGTGCAAGTGTACCAGTGACATTTCTTAGGGTTTGGGTTTTTTTCCACAAGAAACAAAAATCTCTAGTGTACATTCAGTGATTTTTAAAACACCTGTGTATTATAGTGAGCTTTATATATTTGTGGTGGTTTGGCCCTGGCTGGGGACTGGTCACACTAGAGCCTCTCTATCACTCCCTTTCTTAGATGGACAGGGGAGAGGGGAAAATAAAACAATAAGCTCCTGGGACAGTATAAGA
The DNA here is from genome assembly GCA_013396835.1 of Psilopogon haemacephalus. NCBI lineage: Eukaryota > Metazoa > Chordata > Aves > Piciformes > Megalaimidae > Psilopogon > Psilopogon haemacephalus. The sequence continues at coordinate 27,472 of VWZI01024033.1, read as the reverse complement.
GCAGTTTGATAAAGGAAAAACATAGGCCACCTGTGGAAGCAAGAGCAAACAAAAATACGATTCTCTACTTCCCATTAGCAGATGAAGTTCAGCTGCTCCCCCAGGAAGCAGGGCTTCAAAATGCATAACAATTGCACTGGAGGACAAATGCCATCAACAAACGCCCCCACACTTTCCTCTTTCTCTTAGCTTTTATATCTGAGCTGATGTCATATGGTATGGAATACCCCATAGGTCAGTTTGGGACAGCCATGTCCCCTCCCAAGATCTTTTCCACCCCTTAGACTGCTACTGGGGTGGGGGAATGTTGGAAAAGCAGAGCCTTGGTGCTGTGTGAGCACTGCTCTGCAGTAGTGTAGTGGGTTTGCAGTTACCTGCCCCCCCACCTTTATAAACCCCGGCTAAAACTCAGAAAAACACACTGGAAGTTAATAAATGAAGCTTTATATTTACAGCGATGCACAATATACAAGCAAATATTTACAAGATATAACAGATATTTACAGAAATATACAGTAAAAAAGGTAATACACACCACACCCCGCCCGGAGACCAAAATCCCCAAAAGAGGGTAACCAAATACCCCCCTACCACCTTTCCCCTCTTTCCCCAGCTTTATCTCACCACCTCTTGATGCTGCAGATAAGCTGAAGATCAGCCAGAGATGTTAGTGGCAGGAAGGAATTAGTAAGTTTTAGTGATTTTACTCTGAATTAGCCAAAAGACAGAGAGACAAAGAGAAAGCAGCTGCAGTGCCGAAGGGACAGAAGCCCTCTGCTAATCTCATTGTTTTGAGAACAGCTCTTAAAACAACTTTTTTTTTCTCAGTGAAACTCGGTGAAGTGACACACTGTGTTTAACTCTCTTTCAGCCAATAGTCTAATTTCTCACTCAAATTCTCCAATTAGCTCAAACCAACACAAGTAGCAAAAACAGTGTTATGTTATCAACTCCCAGCTCCTACAAAACACAGCTCTACAAAAGATTTTGTGGGGAGAGCTAACTCCATCTCAGCCAAACCAAACACAATATTTTACTTTATATCATTTTTTATATTACACTGCAAGTCTTAGCAGCTGGGTGACCACATTTCATTCAATGGAAAAATAGAAGTTGCCAGGCAGACAACATAGAGCAACTCCAACTTCCTTTCTTTAATAAAGTCGCTGTCATGCAATTCAGAGGGATGTGATATTATCAGCCACATATTAGCTGTTATCTGGACATCTAATAATTAGGTTGCTGTAAGGGTGCATTTGAACAACAGCCCAATATAGGGCCATATATCCTCTGGAAAGGACTACACTTTCTAAAAGCTTACAGACTCTCAGGGGACAGACAGTGGTACCAATGAGCATATACTGTGACATTAATGAGGAATTCTTTTGATTCCAGTTTGGATCCAATTGCAATATGTAATTTCACATGTATTTGTAATTCTTCCAAGCCATAAACCATTTGATCATTACACTTCTGATATGACTGGCATGCTTTGATAAATAATAGAGGTAAATCCTATGGTTATATACATCTATATATATCCTTCCCTTTAATTCATTATGGATGTAAAAGCTTCCATAGCAATGGTTAATCATGATAAGTTGCATATATGTTAGTAGGTTTAGTTACATTTTAGAAGGTAATCAGTTACTTTGAATTAGAGATCCCTTACTATTTGGAATATAAATTGTTAAATTAAAATAATTTATGAAAATGTTATTGCTGGTTTTGCAGTTCCATAGCACATATAATGAAAAGTTACTCTGTACAACATGGAGAAATAAAAATAATAAATCTGTATTAACTAGGCAGTTGGCATAGGGAGATTATGAAATTTCTGGAATGTAAAAATTTCTATCAGAGTAAAGTTGTCAAAACCACGTCAGTCTAATTTTTAGAAGTCCATTTGATGTGCACATGTATCTTTCTCAAAGTCTTCAGGAAGCAGGTATTGAGTAGCCAGGGTTTTAGAGGTGCAAAATGATATTTAACACAATTTTCAGAAGCACCAGAAGGAGCTGAAATTTCTCTGAAAGTTTGCATTTTCAGTAAATGCTGCTGGTGCATTTTCCATGCTCAGGATTTTCAAGGCAAATTATTATAGAAGCCTGTTCTCTCTTCCTATCTGTGTGTTTACCTCTGAGCAGCTGAAAATATCAGGATTTTGCAGGCACACTCCTGGGCAGGTTATTTACTAAAAAACATGTATCTGTTACAGCTAGCAAATCCCATTATTGAGATAATTACAAGATGTTTTTAAACACTTTGGAGATGTTATTGAGATGTCAAGGTCTTTTGTCTAAAGCCACCTGTAGAAAGGAAACTCTGAAGGCAAAGATCCCTGAACTTAGAAGTGGAGATAATGGTCAGAAGAGATTTTCCAGGATTTTGTGTCAAGAGGCATGTTATAGGGAAGTACTTTTCCTCATAACATTCTTTAAGAACACATACATGAGTTAAGATTTGACTGTCTAATAAATGAGTGTGAATAAGCACAGCATAACCCAAACAAAATGTAATCAAGACTTGAATTCAGAAGATAAGACACATTTAGGAAATCTCTTCTTAACACATTTCTCACATAACAGGCTTCCTTGGATTTTTGTACACAACAGATCATGACCATGAAATTCTTATCTGTACAAAAGAATCAACATTCTAGCATGAACTTTAAAGTAAGTCTCTTAGCTTTAGACCCCTCTCAACCTTGTGGATTTTGGAATAAGTGTTTCTGAACAAAAGAAACAAAAGTAGTTAGTTGTAAATATGTTTTTTCTATTGCATGTTTTTCTACAGCTTTTACTATGTTAACTCCTGCAACATCTAAATAGGTGTGGTGCCTATTACAGTTACTGAGCTTTTAAATTAGTAAAAGTGAAACAGCAGTTTCTAAAAAACAATTAAGATTTCCATCTTAAACATTTCACTGCATCCAAACTCCAAAATTCTATTTAAACAGAACTACATGCAAAATTCTATTTAAAGCCTACCTCTAGCACTTTTTTGTGTTCCCAGCCTCTTTTGTCTGGCTAACTTAGCCAGCATGTCAACTTAGACAGTTGAGCCAAAGCTGTTAGAAAATCAATTGAAGAGCTACCTCTGGCTTCAACAGGCTTTAGATCAGCCTGAGATGAACTGGATTATAAACCTACTGCTTATGGCCCCAGTGGACTAATTTTGCAAAAGTTTGGTGGCTAGAGAGAGATCATACATCCACTACACACATTTGACTGTGAGTATTCCTGTTGCTGAGCGGGCTGCACCAGAGATGATGCCAGGGGGTCAGAGAGTCACATAATCACAGAATGTTAAGGATTAGAAGGAACCTCCAGAGATCATCCTGCCAAAGCAGAATTATATAGGGCAGGACACACAGGTACACTTCCAGCTTCGCTTTGAAAATATCTATAGAAAAAAATTCCACAAACTCTCTGGGCAGTCTATTCTAGTGCTCCATCACCCTCACAGTTCTTCACGTTGAGCTGGAGCTTCCAGTGTTCTATCTTATACCCATTGTTTCTTGTCCTATTATGGGTACCACTGAAAGAGCCTCTTCCATTCCTTTTGACACCCACCTCTCATGTATTTAGAGACATTGATCAGATCTCTGCTCAGCCTTCTCTTCTTCAGATTAAGCAGTCCCAGTTGTTTCAGTCTTTCTTCATAGGAGAGATGTTCAAGCCCATTAATCATCCTTGCAGCTCTTTTTTGGACAGTCTCCAGAAGATCCCTGTCTTTCTCAAATTGAGGAGCCCAGAACTGGGTACAGTATTCCAGATGTGGTCTCACTAGGGCAGAGGGGAAAGAGAACTACCCTAGACCTGCTGGACATAATTCTACTTATGCACCCCAGGATACCATTGGCTGTCTTGGCCACAAAGGCACATTGGTCTCCCAGAGATAACTTAATGTCCATTAGGTCTCCAAGGTTCTTTTTGCAGCTGCTTTCCAGCAGGACAACTCCTGGTTTGTACTGGTGCCTGGTGTTACTTCTGCCCAGATGCAGGACTCTACACTTGTTGAACTTCATGAGGTTTACCTTCACCTCTCTAGCCTATTCAGATCTCATTGGATAGCAGCACGACATAAAGGTGTGTCAGCCACCATTCCCAGTTTTGTGCCAGAGGGTGCACTCTGTCTCCTCTAGGCCATTAATGAATGTATTGAGCAAAACTGGAACCAGCCTGGTGACAGGCTTCCAACTTGACTCTGTGCTGCTAATCACAACTCTCTGAGCTCTGTTGTTGAGCCAGTTTTCAATCCACCTCATGGTCCAGTCATCTATCCCACATTTTTTAAGTTCTTTTATAAGGATGTTATGGAAGACTGTGTCAAGTGCCTTATTTAAGTCAAGGTATATGACATCCCTTCATCTACCCACTTGGTCATGCCCTTATAGAAGGCTATCAGATTAGTCAAACAAGATTTCCCCGTAGTAAATCTATGTTGGATACTCCTGATAATCCTTTTTTCTTCCATGTGATAGAGATGGTCTGCAGAGTGAACTGCTCCATCACCTTACCAGGGGTGGAGGTGAGACTGACTGGTTTGTAGTTGCCTAGGTCTTCCTTCTTGCCCATTTTGAAGACTGGTGTAACATTGACTTTCTTCAAGTCTTCAGACACCACTCCCATTCTCCAAAATTTGTCAAAAATTATGGACAGCAGCTCAGCAAACAGACTTTCAGGATGCTGATTCTCTGGAGTGGAAGTATTCTTTCTTTGTGGAAGTATTTCTTTATTTTCTTTCTCTTTACTCCTTCACTCTTTTACTCTCTCCCATCTTCATTTTTGCCCTTGTGTAAGTTTTGTGAATGTAATAAAAGCTAGCATACAGACTGGACACCCTTTGTGTCTTAATTCTGGGACTGAGAATTCAAGCTCTCACAAATGGAATTTTTCTGGATTGTGACGCAAGTGAAAACTGAAACAAAGGAGGCATTCAGCAATTCTGCCATCTCTGCATCTTCTGTTGTCATATCTCCTGCCTCATTTAGCAACGGGCCTGCTTTTCCCCTATTCTTTCTTTTCTCATTGATATTTTTGAAGAAACTATTCCTGTTTTATTTCACCTCCCTAGCCAGACGAATTTCAGAGATATCCTTGGCCTTTTGTGCTGGGGTACTGCAAATTTCCCCCCTTAATATATACGAAGGAGACTTCACAAAATCATTTAGTGTGCTGTTGAATTTGTGTAACTAGAAATATTATGTGTACAAAATGTTCTGGATACTTAGGTATATTATTTTGACAGTCACAGTTTGCTTGATAATTTTTCAGACAGCTATCAAAACAAATGAGAACACTCCCATTTGTGACATAACTTGTCAATTTTTTTTTTCAGGATGGCTGTGGAATTTGATTCCTCCTGAAAATGAGAGGGAAATGGATGCATTTTATATAAGAAATATATTTTCTGCTTACCAATGTTACAATCTTGAATTATGTGCATTGTATCATAATGCAGGTTACTATTAATAGCTAATACACTACGTATATTTAGTATTAAATTTAAATTTGTAGCACTATATGGGGAAAACCCTTTATATTTAAAAGCATCTAGTTAATTTAAGTTTAATTTGTATCAGTAAAAAAAAAAACCAAAACACTGTGAATCTCATTATCTACTGTGGTGGATTTAGGAAATCACCCCCAAAATTAAAATTTACCAGACCAGCTCAGATGGCTCGGAAGTAAGATAAAGCTATATTTTACAGCAAGGTAAATTTACAAGCATATATAAAAATATATATTTACAATTATATACAATTTAGAAATAATACAGAAATCCAATCCTCCCCCCTGGAAAAAGAAAGCCCAGAAGGGGCCAATGCCACTTTTTTCCCAACCCCCCCCTGCCCCAGCAGAAAACCATCACGGATCACATGTTATCATTAAAAGGTTAATGTGGAGGAATCAGAGAGGTGAGGGAACAGTGACAGAGCCAGTGCCCAAAAGCTAAAAGACCAAAATTGTTTATACGTTGCCATTTTATCCATCTAAGCAAACCAATTAATTATATGGACGTAATAATTATTTTTCTTTTACAGCCAATGCCCTGCTTATTCATTCTATATTCAAAAGAATGTCCAGAAAGTTCCTCTCTCGTGTTTATAATTTAGAATCAAAATAGAGCATTAGCTCTTAAACTGCTATATCTACTCTTACAATTATAAAGAGGGCACACTTAGGAGTGCATTCTCAGTAGACACTGACTGATGATCTCATCATTAATCATTGGTTGTTTTTGGTGTAATTATGAATATAAGCAGAATAACTACTCTTCTTTTTTAGTTTTCCTATTAATTTCCAGTTAATTTCTCCAGACGACAGTGCTGTTGCTGTTTTAAGTATATGCATTACTTATTTCTATGTATGATTCAGAAAAGGCTGATTCTAAATGAAAGCAAAATTCAAGGAAGCAAAATGCCTATTTGGCTGTTTTGAGTTGCTGGTGTCACCAGGACATAGTATTAACTCTATTAAGAGTATTAACTCCATTCTCTTTTCCTCCTTTTTGAGAGAGGTTTGTCCTTCTCTGGTAGATACTCTACTGAAAAGGAAATGAACAGCATAGTGGCTTCCATCAGTTTGCCGCAACTAAAATAGGAGGCATTGAATTTCTGAATAACATGATAATGTTTGTGGACAAACAGAATCATAGAATCATAGAATCAGTCAGGGTTGGAAGGGAACACAAGGATCATCTAGTTCCCGCCCCACCTCGCCATGTGCAGGGACACCTTACACTAGATCAGACTGTCTAGAGCCTCATCCAGCCTGGCCTTCAACACCCCCAGGGAGGTCCTTATTCTTTATTCTCCTTTGCTGATGATCTCTTCAGCATTCTCCATCATCCTGCCATCATGCTTCTTTTTCAGCTGAGGCTTTGCTGCAGTCCCTGTCTTCCTTCATTTCCAAACCCAGTCTCCAATCATCAGGTCCCAATGACTTATATCTCATCTCTGGTTGCATTGTTTGGGTACAGGTTCATTTACTGCTATATGCTGCAGCAATTTTCATGTGCACCTTCAGAGAGACCTTTCCTTGCGTATAAATTATGTGTGCTTTGTTTCTGTATTCCTTTTCCTTTAGCTCTCAGCCATATATACTGTTTCTTAAAACTGTTGTTGAGTCACATTCTCCTCCAATTCCCTGAAATTTTTTTTTGTCTTTGTCCATTGATTCCTAACTGTTCTATCTCTATGCCAGTTGCTCATTGGTTCTGAATCCTTTGGCCTACACAGATATCCATGTTAGAATTTTCCTACCCCTTGCTCTTATTTCAAGTAATTGTCACAAATCTAGCCAGGTGCAATCAGAACAAGGAAGATCTGACTTAATCACTGTAGCCCAGTCTTAATCTTATTGATACATTCTCTGGGGATGATACTTGCAATGATTCACGAACAAGACCTATGTAGTAAAAAAAAAAAAAAAATAGTTTGGAGTTGTATGTTACAATGGTCTTATTCCAGTCCAACTGTGTGTCTGTTCAAAGTCCTGGCCTATCTTATCAGCCACAGGCTCCTGTTCCATCTTCCCAGTCATATGTATTAGTAATTTGGCAACCACACAGTGGGAAAGATCGGCTCTGTCATTTGATGATAAAATATGATACTGCAAAAAAACCCACCAATTTCTCTTAACTCTTCAGACTGATCCAACTAACCGCATACTCTTAAGATCACTTAAGTTATATACAAAGGAGGAGTCTGCTAAAAGTGGCCAAGTTTAGAGAGGAAAGAAAAGAAAGATAGGACTTCCTACAGTCTACTTTGTATATCCAAAGTGTTTGGAATAGTTGCAAACACCAGGACCTCCAAATGTGATTGTGCTAACTCTATATTCCAAGTGTTTTCTTCCAAAAAATCCAGAATTTTCTATTATGTTGCCTTTACCATTGAAATCCTTTAGAGAAAAACAAAACAAAACAAAACAAAACAATTTGCCTTCTCAACTTGATTTCTTCCCTTCCCTGCCTTCCAGATTTTTTGAAAAGATTTGTTTGGTTTATCCTTGAACTGAGCAATCTTTTCTCTATTTCCTGTCTTCTGGGGATAACCAAGCTACTTCCTTCAAGACTTCTTACAGCACATGTTTAACTCTCTCTGTCTCTTCTCTACTTTCCTAATGATTATTCTTTTTCTCCATAATAAAATAAGTCAGCAACAGAGATTCATGCAGTTTTTCATTTTATGAACTTTTGGCCTCATTTATTAGTTCAATACCTTGGGCGTAGATATTGTACTCAAAAGAAAACAAATTATGTTTGCCATAATTGCTTTGGACACACAGGAAATGCTGAAGTATCTTTTAATCTATGTAATTGTAACTTGAAATTGACATGGTAAAGAGACCAATAAGTAGGAATGAAATCTGTACTTATTCAGGACAACTCTTCCTTATCATCCTTCTGCACACTTCATGATGAACTATAAATCTATTTTTTTTTTTTCAAACTATGAATTCTAGCTTCCTAAACACTGTATTATCAGTTCCTCTTCTGACTTGTATACAATGATAAATGGAGCAAGTAGTTCTGCCACCCTTTTCCCATAGAAATGAGAAAAATTAGAAACTTCACAATCTAAACTAATGAATTTAGTAGAGTACTCTCAGCTATACAGTTTTCCATCTGTGTAATGGATAACACTGAGCCTCAATTAACATATGTTTGCTTAAGTAGTTTTGCAGGGATATGCAAAGAAACAAGCTTGGCTTCTGAAAGAGTTTCTGCTAGTACTGCTAATGCAGGAACAGCAAAGAAATGAAATTTTTAAAATTAATTATTTTGTCAGCTGTGAAGTGTCTGCCATCTGCAATGATGTGAGATGTGAAGGGGCGCTCGGTCTCCCAGTGCTGCACCACTGGCAGCAGATGGAGGAACACTGAGTGGCAGCCCAGGGTGAAGCCTTCTTCACATAGTTTAGGAGAGGACTGTAACTGTGTTGTAATAGTTAGAAAATACAATGTTACTACTATCTGGGAAATCAGATACATTGTTTTATTGTTTTTCCAGTGTAATGATCAGCGACACATGCTGAGACATTGCTGTGAATGATTCTGTCCCTTAAACCATAGATATGAGTTTATAAGAATTTTTTTTTGGATCGTGAGTGCTATGTTATCTCTAATTCTACAGGTCATTCATCATACCTGACTTCAGAACTAGCTGATACTTTATTTGTAGTCANAAAAAGGTGATTTTGGTGCAATATCAATACATTGTATTTTAAATATTTACATAAAATTTTATATATATTTTAATATAAGGTGAAACACCACTTGAAGTAGATTTCCCTCATCACCTAGAAAAGGTCTACAAAAAAGAGTCGTTTAAGCCAAATACAAAACACATTTGGTTTTGTTCAAACAAATGTTTGCTACCTAGAGTGTATACCACTTCCTAAAAAACACCTGCCATGTATTTCAATGGTGGTGGTAAGAAAAATTGATTCCTCTTGGGAATATTTAATTCTCTAATGTATCTTTATTTAAATCACAGAATGGAAGGAGTTTCCTTAGAAGCAAACATTTCTTGAAGGAATATACTACCTAGTTCTATATCAACTTAAAACAATCAACCAATCACCACCACCAACAAGAAATAAAAATCAAACAAAAAAAAAAGTTTGAAACAAGTGCTGAACATCAGAAGTTTATAAAAAGCAAGACATGGAAGGCTCCCAGGAAACAATCAGAATGCTACCAAAGCAAGCACCTTCAGTTTGCTTTCCTAAGATAGTAATATGAACATGTGGAAAGCTTTTATTGCTTGTGATGCATGTGCTGATACACAATTCTCTATTAGCAATCATGATATGATCATATGAGAAGGTGCAGTTCTGTTGGTCTGAATAGGAAAAACATGATGTTGGCATGAACCCTGGAGTTCAGCTCTAAGTGCAACACCAAGCATAACACAACACAGAAATCTGTGTTTCCCTGTCTGGTGCTAGTGTTAATTGGCTTTTCCCTGCAGGATTGCAACACCCAGTCCTTGCACTTTGGTGAAGCCAACAAGGCATGCTTCCTGCTGTTGGCAGTCGCTGAAATGTTGTTCTTAGGTACTTTGAACTGCGTGCTGATAGCAACCAGCAATGGCAACCTATGCCCATCTGGGACTCCTGCATCTCTGTTACCAAAAGTCGATTAAAATTAGCTTCTCTGCTGATAGGCAAAAATGTTGTGCTTTTTCCAGTACTGTCAAAGCGCCTGTGGCTAAATGATTCTTGCCCCCAAGCTGCCTTGCCTAACTTTACCTGTAGCCAGTTAGCTATATTTGAGATCCAGTACTCTGTTACTTTGACAGTATTCAGATGACACATTCTGAGATGAACGTGCTTTCAGACAGGCTGAAGCTATCCATGCATTTTGTGTAATGTGTTGCTGTTGTTTTTAGACTCTGCAGACTGTGAATGGAAATGGCCTTTCCTGCAAAGAAGCAAAATCAGGCTTGTCTTGTCACCTTAGAATTTCTTGATGAAATAGCATGTAGAGAGAGAGGAGAGCAGGTGATCTCCTGGATTCCTGTACAGAAGTAGTAGTTAAAATGTGGAATCAGTTTTGCAAAGGTATTTTTAAATCCTGTCTAAGATTTAACCTAGAAGAAAAGTTGTGCTGTTTGTTGTGCATCTGATAGGTTCTGTTATCTTTGAAGGCTCTAAGGAGAGGAAATCTTTATAATAGTATCTGGTAAAATATTTCATTATTCATTAAATTGTTAATTACTTTTAAAAAGCACATAAAAATTATTGCTCTCTGGGTATCAGTTATGTTGTTAGGCATGAAAAGGTTGGGTGTCACTATTTTTTTTTTTTTGTCTCTTGTCTTTCCTATTTTCCATGTTATTTGGCTTAGGTTAGCTAAGTTGCTACAGACTAAATAGAGCAGATATTTTTCTACACCTTTTTTTTTTTTTTTAAAATTCTTTCATCAGGACTAAAGTCATTAATGTTATTAGAAAACACAGGAAAACCTGCCAACATCAAAAAGCAAATATTTTGTAAACATTGGAGATGAATATATTCCTTCACATAAGCTTTTCTAGTTTGAAGTAAATCCTACCAGGAACTGGAAGAGCTGCTCCTCTTTTGTAGTTCTGTATTCTTCTCTTCAAATAAAACATAACAAAACTGAATTTAAACTCTGTAAATGGAAAAAATCACACTGATTTTGGCTGGTTTGCTATACAGTTATTTTGCACTAGATTTCCATACCAAACAGAGATGATAACATGTAACATTTCAGCTCTAAAGAATCTTTTTTTCTGCCATAGAACAAAAAACTATTTCCCAGCTATCCTGTAACATAACTTTCTTCTGTAACAATTTATTACAATGATAAAAATACAATTAAAAAAAAAATCATTTATATATTCCAGACCAGCAGGTAATGCTTCTACATTCTTCTTCCCCAAACAAAACAGCGAAAATAGATAAAACTGTTTCTGCGATAGGACCCTAATGAAAGAAAAAGTAGAAAGAAAAAAATGGCAGACTGTTATAATGGGTCAGGAACCTCCCTCCCACTCTCGCACTACCTAGAGTTACCCAGACTAACTGAGACAGTTTTGGAAGTAATGTAAATCTATATTTACAGCACTGCAAAATTTGCAAACATGATATATACAAGTATTTACAATTTTGTACAATTTAGAATAACACAGAACTTCCTGATACCCTTCTGGACAAAGCAAACTGTCTAGAAAGGCTCAAGACTGACCTCCCCACTTTCTGTTTCCTCTTCCTTCTATTTCATAAACTCACACATAAACAAAGTGGAAACCCTTAGCTTATATGATTAGCTGCTGAAATTACAGGTGAGGTGTCAGAGCAGGCCGCGGTTAAAAGAAAGTGATTAGATCAAGCGACATAGAGTCCAGACAGAGAGAAGTGAACGGGACAATGTCCCAGGAGAAAGTACCTGAACATTATTTATATTTTGACTTTTTATCCCTTTCAGCAAACCAATGAATGATATGGACATCATTATTATTTTTGCAACCAATTTCTCTCATTAAAATATTCCAACTAACCTCAAACCAGCACAGCTTCAATAAACTTTTGTACTTTATCAGCTGCAACATACTGTGCTGGACATGGGTCAGTAGTTTTTCTCATTGGAAATAATATAGTGAAGGAACTTATCCTCAACAATAAATATGCATAATTCCTTTTGATACTGACACAGAATTGCATACATGTAATCTTACACTGAAAGTATAGAGTAAGTATGAGAAAAGAAGTTTCTGCAATCCAAAACCATGCAGAGGAAATTAAAGATCTTTTCAACTGTAATGATTCTAAGGCAAAATTTTACAGAATCACGGAATTAACCAGGTTGGAAAAGACCTATAGTGTAGGACTAGTAGAACTAGTGGAAGACTGCTGCCAGAGCACAGATATATAACTGCTGAAGGTATGAAGAGATGTAAAGAGCAAAGACTTGGCAGATGTTTTCTTTAGAGATAATGAGTGTCTCAGAGCTAAACAGTGTCAAGTAAAAGGAATGTAAGGTTTGCCTGAATAAGGAGTTGTGTCCCAATAAAATGTTGCTAACCAATTGCTTGCTGTACACAGTTGCACTAACCACTTATTATTAGACATGATGTAAAAGTTTTGATTTTCAGAATATATAAGCTGGTTCTTTGCATGCAATAAATGGACACTTTACTTACATTAAGTAGCATCTTATCTCTCCATTGCTGTCACTACAGGATCATTGAGTCCAACCTATCACCTAACCCTTCTAGTTAACTAAACCATGGCACTAAGTCTTATCCAGTCTCCTCTTAAACACCTTCAGGGATGCTGACTACACCACCTCCCCAGGCAGCCCATTCCAATGGGCAATCACTCTTTCTGTGTAGAACTTCTTCCTAACATCCAGCTGTTACAAATTATGCAAAATTAATAATTGATAGTAATTTTGATATCCAGGCAAAGATTGTTAATAACTATGAAAATTGTTTATTACCTTTAAATCTCACCAGAAAACTTATTTATAATGTTTGAAATGCACAGTTTGGATACTTATACCCACAGGGAACAGGTAAACTGGAACACTTTAAGCAATAACTAACAAACACAAATAAACTTAAAGATGGAAAGAGGTTCTTAGTTTCAGTTATGCCTCTTGCCTACCAGGGGAATTGAGAGGCTCCTTTCTGCTACTAAGGCAGAGGCAATTGGTGAATTACAAGAGGCTTTAAATATTTACTCATAAATATTAATCTCTCAATTCTCTGAGACTAAATAAGCTTCCAATAGTAGCCAAACACTTACAGTGGATTCTGTTGGTGTCCTAGCCACTGACACTTCTGATTCTTCCCAGGCTGCTAGGGAGAATAGGCAGATGATCTCTGACCTGGTCCTGATTTCTCTGGATGATCTGCTTGTCCCTTTCAGGGCTTCTCAATGTGGCATGTGTAAGCAGGATTCAATAAGGCAGCGAGACATAACCCTGCCAGAAGCAGAGAGCAATGGTAGCAGGCAGCAGCAGCAAGCAAGCACAAATATTACAGCCAGAGCACATTGTGTTACCTGCCCATCTCCTTTTATCAATAAAGTCTGAGACTAATGGGCCATTGGACACAGAATAGCTAATCAGAATGGCAGTTAGCCAAGCTCAACCATATTATGTGAAGCCATAGGCTTGCTTTACTCACCCCCCCCAAAATAAAACCATACACCTTGCACAAGGCAGGCACAAGTCAAGTGTATGTACCTTGTTCACCATAGGATGTAAACAGAGCAAAACAAGTCTGGGCAAGCTAGGGTCCCTAGACTCAGTGTCTCCAGGCTCTTTGTCCTCTTTCCAATTGTTCCCTCCCCTCACAACAGAGTGAGGGAGAGCAGGAGGACATATCTGGGCAAGCCAGGACATGTTCAGGCCTATTTTGGCCTATTCAGACCTACCACAACACCAGCCTAAACCCATCCTGGTGCAGTTTGAGACTGTGTCCTTTAGTTCTGTTACTCAGTGCCTGGGAGAAGAGACCAACCCTTGCGTGGCTACAACCTCCTTTCAGGTAGTTTTAGACAGCAAAAAAGTCTCCCCTGAGCCTCCTTTTCTCCAAGATGAACAACCCCAGCTCCCTCAGCCTCTCCTCACAGGGCTGTGCTCCAGTCCCCTCACCACCGTTGTCATGTGATAGCTACTACATCATAGCCTTCCTGTTCCACCAAGGCTTCCAGCTCATCCTGCTTGTTACCCATACTATTTGCATTAGTGTACATGCACTTCAGCTGGGCTGCTGATTTTACCCCTGATACGGGCTTACTACCCTCAGCTTCCTTTGTGGAGAGCCTGGTTCTATCCCCTTCCCCCTCAAACCTAGTTTAAATTCCACTCAGTGAGGGCTGCCAACTCATGGACTAGAATTCTTTTACTGTTTTTTGATAGTTGGACTCTGTCTGAGTTTACCAGACCAGGAACAGTAAAGGTTGCCCCATCATAAAGAACCCAAAATTTGACTTCAGGCATCAGCCCTTGAGCCACTTATTAATAATGCTGGTGTTCCTGTGCCTTTCAGCATCCATCCCTGCCACAGAGGGGACTGAGCAGAACACTACCTGTGTTCTGTACCTGTGTTCCATCAATCAGTTGACCCAAAGCTTAGAATTCCCTTTTAATTACCTTGGTATCTTTTATGTCAATTTCATCACTGCCAGCCTGGACAACCAGCAGCAGGTAGTAATCAGAGGGATGAATTATCTTACACAGCCTCCTTGAAATACCCTGTACCCAAATTCTAAGAATTCCTCTTATATATGTAATTTCAGGAGTATCTGCTGAGTATCAGAAAGTGGTAACAAAGGTACTGAAAATATTTTCCATTTGCAGATGTATTGGAGACAGCAATTATTATGCTTTATAACAATAGAGCATAATGTCTACTGCAATTCTAAATCTCTCACAGAGATAAAATCTTTTCTATCATAGGTGATTAATTTTCTTTAGGATTTCAAGATTGGTATTTGGCAAAGATTTACTGTGGTGATATATGGGAGATTATTTTTGTTTGATTTAGGATGAGATCAGAAACATGCCTTTGATGCTGAATGTTTCCTGGTTCTATCAACAAAAGAGAACACAGCACTTAATTGTGCCTCCTTCCAAATTCATAATCACAAGCTCAGAAACTGTTATGGATGGAATGCTAGAGTGAAAGAAACTGATCAAGATCACCTAAAATTGATTTGTTTTCTCAATAGCTAGACTTAAACTTTCAGTCTTCAGTAAAATACAAATTAATTTTATTCCTATATTCCATCAATTTTATTCCTATATTCCATCTAAATATGCATATGGATTAATATTGCAGACAAGAGACTGTGCTGGAATAAAACCCTCACTTCTCGATTACCTGAAAAACTTACGGTATGCCACCTTGGAAGGCATGTGTACTTAATTTCTTGGACAGAACTAGCCCTTGTGTTATGATGAGTTATTTTAAGGACATTGTGTAGTAATACACATTCATAAGCTAGAGAGCAAACTTTAGAGGCATAAAAACCCTCAGTTTCCCAAGATCAAAGAACGCTTTTTTCCCCTTCCTAGGACAGAAAAGCATAAGGCTCTTTGCTCCATTATTAACATTTTCCTTCAGGGCACGTGGCAACATAATCCCTATCATTTTTACCTTCCACTACTCCGCTGGGAAAGCACAATCCAACCGCATGTGTTTGTGGCTCTCCTTTCATTCGTGTTTCCTGCTGTGACAGTGTTATGTCAGGCCAGCAGCAGGTGCCATAAATAAAGGAGAAACCTGGCAGAAAAGAGTAGAGAGCTTCTGTGATTTTGGAGTGCCATCGTTTCTAACACAAAAGAACAGAGCTTTTAGGCCAAACTGCTTTCAGTGCAGCAGGGATAAATTCCCCACCTTTTATCAGGAAGCAACCATAAAAGCAATGTTTTTACTGCTTCTGAGAATAGTTTCATGATTGAATCATGTTTGTGTGTTTCCACTTCTGCTGGTCTTTGAAACTGGTTTAAAATGAAATTTTAACTCAATATGAGTGAATGAAAAAGGAAGGAGTCCTCCTTTATCACTGCATATTAAATACTATTATTCTGCTTGTTACCTATGAAAAGGCTTCAGTAGTTCCTGCAGAAGAAAAAAAATAATTAATCTTCAGTTCTTTTGGTAGTTGATTAAATAGATTTCCATTAAGGAAGTTTCAAATTGTTTTCCAAAGCAAAACAACTCCGGCTGCCTCTTTTACCAAGATCTGCTCAAGGCACTTAGCAATTTTGGAAATGTGTGCAACCAAAAGTGACGACTCTGCCTTGATTGGGATAACAACCATTTTCTTGGTTCCCAAGCTCACAGTGTGAGCTTCCTTCTGTCCTTAGGCCAGAAAGCTGAGAATGCACCACGCCAAGCAATGATATCATACAGAATTTCTGTTGCAGAGAATTCCTTGACATTGCTTTTCTTTGAAAATAAGTACAAATGCATTTATTGTCCAGCTATCCTAGGACAGAGGTAGACACCGATAAGAGTTAGAGACTTTTGTTATTTTATTTAGAACATCTCACATATAACAGAATGTAAAACAGAGACAAAATATTGCAGTTCATAGTATAACTGTGTTTAGACACAAGATTTCTATTTGTTATAAGAAATGGGAGTTAAAGTATTTCTAGTTTTCCTAGAGTTTTCATTGCCAATAGTGTTATTTCATATGCTTCTTTTGAAACAAGTAACAACACAAGGTACTGATATAAATTTGAAATGCCTCCCTGAGTTTGCTTTCGTTATAAATAAAAGTAGGTGAGTAATCTGTATGCAATTTCTTGATGAATTGTAGAGCTCATATTCCTGACAGTGGATCTGTCTTTGGGTTGCAACTAGTTACCTGTGCATTGTCAGTGGTAGTAATTTGACTGGAAATTTATAGGAATAGGTGCAAAATGTGCTAGAAAAGGTGGAACCACTGAAGTGAAATCTAAACACATGACACAAAAGCAAAAAGTATGTTGAAACCACTAACACACCTATGCAAATCTGAAGTGTATTGAGTGTTTCAATTGTAAGTTGATAGCTGAAGATTGTACATATCTATTAGAGAACTAGAATTTAAATGACAAGTATTGCTTTCACAAAATATGGCCATAAATAAAGTGACATATGAAGCAGCTGCAGTCTCTTGGTTCAGCAAGAAACTGCATGAGCATTAAAAAAAAAGGATAATAAAAAATTTCTCCTCTGCATCGTACAGAAGATTGCTCAGAGTCAATGAACAGAGAAGTAGCCACTTAAATGTGGAACATAAGCAAATTGAGGTTGTTTTCAGTATTATTAGACAAAGAAACTCAAGTACAGAAAATCATACTGAACATACGACGTAGAAAATCTGAATAAAGGGATTTCTCTGGCCTCTCTTTTGCACAAAGTGAAACAAATATAGAAAACCTAGATCTGACATTCTTAAACTTGGCATGTGTGACATACCTCAAAGTACTTATGAAGGCCATGTATCAAGATGTTTCTTTCTCAGCATACAAGAAGATGAGGTGAGTTTGTTACCACTGCAGATGGTAGGATGTGACCACAATATTTATAATTTAAATTGTCTGATTCTTAATGTTAGTCTATTTTTTTTCAGTGTTTTGTTAGCTAAAAAATCTGATGAAAGGAGATTGCAGCAAGCAATTGACATTGGTATTAACCAGCCAGGCAGCGAGGTGAAGTACACATTCAGCAAGTACAGAATTTGACACTGAATTTGGAAGTGCACTGGAGGTAAAGGCAGCCATTCAGAGGGACCTCAGTGGGCTGAAGAAATGGGCTGACAGAAAGCTCATGAAGTTCAGCACAGGCAAGTGCAAAATTCTGTATCTGAGCTGGAATAATCCTGAGCACCAACACAGGCTAGGTGCCAAATGGCAAGAAATAAAATTTGAAGAAAATGAGTGGTAGATGATATGTTAAACAACAGCTAGCATTGTCCTCTTGCAACAAAGAATGCCAAAATAATCAGTTTTGAGAGTTGAAGTGTATACACTCTTTTTCTAAGAAGAGCATAGTAGATACTCTTTCCTCTGGCCTTGTGTTCATACTTTTATTACGGTCAAATATTTATATTGGAAAACTGTAACCTCCAGCAGCTGACTGTGAAAAATGAGATGGCTTTAATGAACAACAGTGCTTCCTGTTATTCAGAAACAGAATTAGGAATGTTCCTTGCTTTGGTTTCTGGTGTAAAAGCAGTAATATTGACTTCATATTGAAGACATCTTATTTGCCTCTTTTTAATTCTCATTAGGAAGATTGCAGGGCATGGTAGAAAAAGATATAATTCACAGACCTTTCTCAGTACCTAATCATTTGTGGGGTTTTTTTTCAACAGGAAAAATTGTCTATTTCAGATTTGGTATTAAGAATAATTATGCTAACTGCTTATGCAGAACACTTAAAACCTAATTCAAATATTGTTATATTGATGTTCCTTCAAGGCCTGACTGTCTAAGAATATTTGTATCCTGTCAAATACTAGTGGTGAGATTTAGTTGCCTAAATATTTTGTGCCATTTTGACCATTCTAAAATATTCTCTCTGGTCTCCAGATGCTTCTCAAAAAGGGCGTAGGTATCTTACTAGTCCTATGTTGTATTTGCCAGTCCTGCACACACTTTCAAATAGGAAAACAAGTCCATGCAGGAGCTGAGTTTTATATAATCAGATATATCAGTTAATGTGACTGTATTTTTTCACTTTAAGGCCATGCAGACAGTTGTCCTGTACAGGTGCTATAAGACAATGGCATTTTAATTCTTTATTGTGGTCTTTTCCAGTTTCTGATGTTGTCCCTACTTTAAGTCAGGATGTGTGGAGAAAACCATAAGGAAAACCACAGGATAGATCTGTAACAGGTTAACACATGGCAAACTGATTAACCTGACTGCTTCTTCTCCCTCCCCTCCCTCCCTCTCCCTTGCTGGCAGGATATAAAAAGAAGGAAAGTAGAAAGTATTTGTTGAGTTACATGAAATGATTTACTATTCTGTTGTGGGGATATCAGAGTACACCAAAACAGACAACAAAAGGTTAAAATATGGAATACCAAGCCAAATTCATGCAGGAAACCCACACTGCATGAAAACAAAACCAGAAAGAAAACCCAGCCCCACCCCAAAACACAAACTACATAGTATCTCACAAGTGTCTCACAAATCCCAGCCCCCTTTCTGTCATGCAGCCACCATTGCTCAGAGTAGTGTGGGATATGTGTGATGTGGCTCAAACCATTGCAAGACCTAAAATTCTTAATCATCTTTCTCAACAGTTCTTTTTACTTGCTGACACTTGCTAGTTGTCATTGCTAAGGATCCACCAAGCTGTTACTTTATTCCTGTGCTCCAGTCATCCAGCTGTGCTTGAACTCACCAAGAGGACTGCTTTGCCTCCATGTGGCATATAGGAAGTGACATTTTTCTTACCATCACTTTCCTTAGTGCCATTCCATAGGAGCGACATCTCTTTTTTTATATACAATGCTGTATGTGTATGTGAGTCTCATTCCAGGGTAAAATGGCTGAGGACATTGAGAGTCAGTTCTGATTTGCATCTTAGAGCTTTGATTTTTGTATTTATCAGACTTGTATTTGCATCTATGTATTTCATTATTATTACTTTTTTCAGGGTGGAAATTAATTTATCATATGATGTATAATAGTGTCCGATGTTTCTTCTTTCCTTATGTATCTCCTAATCACAATGAATATTATTCTCTGCTAATAGAAAAATACACTGGGAATTAAAACTATCAGCTTTAAAACTCTCCTTGCTGTCCTTTATACAAGATGTCATTTATAGGATAAAGATTTTCAAATCTTGTTTCATTTTTATTCTAAAGCCCTACTATCCCATATGCATTAATTATGTAACTTTACATTACAAAGCAGTCATAATTCTTATTATGCAAAATGTGTTTATAGTTCACATTGTGCCATCTTCTGAGGGAAAAGACATATTCATTCCATCAGCTGGGGCAGAATTCTGTGAGAAGCTGGGTATCTACCAGAGGAGTTTCTGTGTATCACAGATTGACAGACCATACAAAGTGATTTGTTTCTTTAAAGTACCCCACTAGATAACCCTGTGTAGAAGAGATTATGAGGGTTTTCTGTGTTCTCCCAAATGAACTGCTTATTGCATACTGTTTGATGAGGAAACCACATTATCCAATCCATCTTGCTTTGCTTTATACCCTCTTTTAGTCTTCCTTACCATATCACTTTGAACCTTGTCCACAGCATGTCTTCAATTATTAAATATCTCTCAATGGAAAGCCTAAGAAAATACATCCTATTGTTCTGTGTGAGTCAGATTCTGAGCTAGAGGACAACAGATGACATGACAACGTGTAGATTTCCTTACATATGTGCCTATTTGCATATTTTTATAAACTTGAACTTAGTTCAGTTATTTTTACATTCTACATCAGATTTGCTACTTGTGACAGCAAATGAGAGTGTGAAGTACCTGCCTATCTAATTTTAAAAATTTTGTCATACTGAAGTGAATGGAAATCAATTGAAGTACAGATTGAAAATGAGGAATGTTCATCCAGTATTTTCATGCTTCAGGATCAATTTCTAGCCTTTTTGTTTGTTTGTTCGTTTTCCACAAGGCTGAAGGGTACAGCATTGTGGAAAAATCAGTCATCTAGAATGATACAAGGAATCGGTTTTCACATTCAGTTGAAACATTAAAGGATACAACATTATACGAATGATCATTCTTTAGAAAGTAAGATAACATTATATCTCTTTCGAACACAGAATGTACCAGAGCAATCAATGTCTTATTTGAAAGAATGTGGAAAATAATATTATAGTCTCACCTTCATGAGTAAGATTTAATGTTCAAAGTGGCATGAAAGTTTTATAACAATGTATAGAATCTAAATAGGGTGTAAACACACTAATGGTCACTTGCCAAGGAGACCAGCTCCTGTGTAGGTAAGTCTGCAATGGGAGAGGGACAGGTACCAAAAAGGTACAAGAAGGAGCTCTGCAGGGAGCTTTTTGAAACCAGAAAAATGGAACACTTGTGCTAAGGGCTGGCGACTTGTGCATGGGATGCTCAGATGGTATGGGTAGAGACAGAACCCCCAGCATCACATCTAAACAAAGGATAAACACACTAAGGATCATTCACTGAGAAGACCACCTCCAGTGTGGGTAAGTCCACACAGGGAAAGGGAATGACATTGAGAAAGGCCCAGAAGGAGCTCTTTTGGGGGCTTTCTGAATCTGGGAAAGTGGCTCTGTTCCTCTTCCTCTGTTACTATTAACCTCCTTAGGCTGCTATGGCACTTTGATTATTATGCATTACTGGTCATGCAGGTTGGAAGCCATGAGGTTGAGTACAGGAGTGCAAAAGCAATTAAAACAGGACTTGAAGGCACTGGGACAATTGGTTGAAGGATCAGGAATGCAGGTAGTGTTTTGTTTTATACCTTCAGTGGCAGGGAAGACCACACCGAACGCTGAAAGGAATAGGAAAACACAGCTGATTAAATGTGGCTCCGAGGCTGGTGCAACAAGCAGAATTTTGGTTTCTCTGCTCATGGGAACATCTTTGCAGCATCTGCTGGGGGCTGAGTTCATCTGTCACTGAAGGAGAAAAGGATTCTCATGCATGAGTTAGTGAGGATCATCGATAAGGAGAAGGGAATAAAACCAAGCTCACTAGAGATGATCCTGGGGGTGGCATGCCTTTGTCAGGCATGAAGTCAACAGCACAACTCAAGTGCATTTATACCAATGCACACAGCATGGGCAAGAAACAGGAGTAACTAGAAGCCATTGTGCAGCAGGACAGCCATGACACAGTTGCCATCACAGAAATGTGGTGAGATGACTGTCATGAGTGGAGTAATGCAATGAACAGCTGAAAGCTCTTTCGAAAGGAGAGGCAAGGAAGGAGAGGTGGTGGAGTGACACTGTGTGTTAGGGAGTGTGTTGATTGTGTAGAACTCAACAACTGTGATGGTCAGGTTGAGTGCTTATGGGTAAGAATTAGGGGAAAGGCCAGCAAGGCAAACATTCTGTTGGGGGTTTGTTACAGACCACCCAACCAGGATGAGGAGTCTGATGAGGCATTCTACAGGTAATTGGCAGAAATCCACAAATTGTCAGCCCATGGGCCACTTGATATATCTGATGGAAGTACAGTGGAGCAGAGAGGAAATAATCTAAGAGGTTGTTGGAGTGTGTGGAAGATAACTTCCTGACAGAGCTGGTAAATGTGTCTACCAGGGAAGGTGCCTCACTAGACCTGCTGTTTACAAACAGGGAAGGACTGGTGAGTGATGTGGTGGTTGGAGGCTATCTTGGGCTTGGTGATCTTGAAATATTAAAATTCTCAATTCTTAGTGAAGTAAGGAATGGGGTTAGTAAAACTGCTGTGGACTTCAGGAAGACAGACTTTGAATTGGTTAAGGGTATCCCTTCAGAGACTCTCCTGAAGGTGAAAGGGGTCCAAAAAGGCCAGATGTTCTTCAAGAAGGAAGTCTTAGAGATCCAGGGGCAGGTTGTCCTTATGTACCACAAAATGATCTGTCTGAGAACTCAACCAGTATGGCTGAACAGGGAACTTTTGCAGGAGCTCAGGGTAAAAAATGAAAGTTTACCATCTTTGGAAAGAAGGGCAGGCTACTAAAGAAGAGTAAAGAGATCTAGTTAGGTCATGTAGAGAGAATATTAGAAAGGGAAAAGACCACTGCCAGGAGGGATAACAAAAAATAGATTTTACAAATATATTAACAATAAAAAGAAAGGCAAGAAAAATGTCCACCTTTTATTGGAAGCAGGGCAGAACATTGCTATCAAAGATGAGGAAAAGGCTGAGGTACTTAATGCCTTCTTTGCCTCAGTCTTTAATAATCAGACACATTATCCTCAGGGTGTTCAGCCTCCTGATAGGGATCACAGAATCATAGAAATGTTCATGTTGGAAAAGACCCTCAGGATCACCAAGTCCAACTAATAACTCTACAAGGTTCACTACTAAACTATATCCCCAAGCACCACATCCAAATGATCTTTAAGCACATCCAGGGTTGGGGACTCAAACCCCTCCCTGGAATGGGCAGTCCATTCCAATGGACAACTCTTTCCATGAAAAAGATTTTTCTTACTGTCCAGTCTAAACTTACTCAGTAACAGCTTGAGGCCACTTCCTCTTGTTCTATCACAGATAGTGAGAAGAGACACCTGCGAGAAGAGACCAACACCAGCCTCGCCACAACTTCCTTTCAGGTAGTTGTAGAGAGCAGTAAGGTCTCCCTTCAGCTCCTCTTTTGAAAACTAAACAGCCCCAGCTAAAAAGCCCCAGCTGGAGAGAATCATCAACTCTCCACAATCCAGGAAGAAGCAATTTAATCTGTTATGTCACCTGGACACTCACATGTCAATGGGTTCAGATGGGATTCACCCAAGAGTGGTGAGTGAGCTAGCAGAAGAGTTTGTCATGCCACTGTCTATCATCTATCAGCAGTCCTGGTTAAAAGGGGAGGTGCCCAACAACTGGAGGCTTGCCAGTGTGACACAAAGCTACCAAAAGGGCAAGAGGAGGATCCAGGATTTTTAAGACTAGTTTGAGCAGTCAAACCCTGGCAATGTCAAGGCTTCTGTTCTCCTTTCTCTCAGGAAGCTCATGACAAAAGTGGAGTCTGTCATGTGTTGTCAGCTGTCTCCATTTCTCATTCGGTTTCCACAATGTTTACTAATGCCACTCTACTCTTGTTCTTAAAAGCCTTGCTGCAGCTAAGTGCACATCTGTGAGTGGTATGGCAGGCTAAACTGAGCAATCATTAAACTTGTAGCTAATTTTTGTGCATTATTTTTTTTTCAAACAGGAGAACACTTTCCTCAACAGTAACATTTACTTTCTTCCCATATACTTTGCTTATTTCAGTTTTATGCTGAGAATACAGAACCTTATTGTGGACAGCAACTCTTATGCCGTCCACACAGCAAATTCACCTCAGAGCTGCTAGGAGCTGTAATAATGCTACCTCAGTCCTGAGTCAGCCTGTTGGAGCTCAAGTTGTTCACAGCTTGGGATTCGTGGCAGTTCTTCAGGACAGCTGGTAGGAAAATAGGTAGATTGTTGATTTGTTGCAGCTTCTGTGTTTTTCCAGGACATCCATTTACTGCAACTAGCATTTTCCAGGGAAAAAAAACCCTATTTTGGTGGTAAATTGCTGATCTGCTAAAAAAAAAACCACCAGCAGGATCGGTCACTGTCAGTTTGACAGTCTTAAAACATAGCTATAGCTGTGACCCTCTGAGTCGCAAATATTCATTTGTATGAACTGAATTCATAAGAGAATGTACATCCTGATAGGTATGATGACTCAAGTCGGGAACAAGACATTAGAATCAGAATGCCAGAGATACAGACTGGGTATCTACTAAGAGCGTGCCATGTTCAAGGCTGCAAAGTCTCTACCTGTTTGGAAATGCACTCTTTTGACTGAGAACAAAATCTGGGAGCTGCAGTAAGGACTGTTGTAGCACGGAGCTATTTCAGAAACAACCTTACTTAGAGGTTGAGATAATTTCTTTATAATAAGAATAGAATCTATTCTTTTCTTCTAAGGATAATTTAGCTGTTCAAAGCAAATGGGAGCATCAAATATAACAAAATTGCTTTGATCACTGATATTGGTAGATAGAAGTTGAAAGGGGCAGATCTGTTATTTTTAGAATTATTCTTTTTAATTATGAGAGGTTTTTTCTAACAGATCACATTTCTATTTGGCATCATGTTTTAAGCAACGTGCCACACTGAAAATCATTAATATTTAAAATAATGTGTGATTTTCTCAGTTGGTGGTGTTATCAGCTTAGTCTGGCAGCAGAGCTTATCAAAATCCTTCCACCCCAACACTGTGAATTTGTTCACATTCTAAAACTTCATTCTTTATTAAATTAACAAATCAACAGCTAAAAGGATAAATGGATTCAGTAGCACCTGGTTTAATATCAGCAAAAATGGATTCTGTGTTGCTGTTTAAATTGTTTCAGCCAGACATCAGGATATGGGGCAATGGATGGAAGTTGAGGTGTAAGAAGTTCCATGTAAACATGAGCAGGAATTTTTTCACTGTTTCAGAACACTGTAGCAGGCTGCCTAGGAGGGTTGTGGGGTCTCTCTCTCTCTCTGGAGATATTCAAAACCCACCTGGATGTGCTCCAGTGTGATCTGGTATAGGTGATCCGGCTCTGGCGGGGGGGGTTGGACTAGATGATCTTTCAAGATCCCTTCCAGCCCCTGATATTCTGTGATTCTGTGATCTCTATGCATGTGATGCTGCTTTTTGTTATCTCAGTCATTCAGTGTACACATGTGATACAGATAACTTTTTTGTTGTTGTTGCTGAATGCCAAGTGTAAGATAGCAGTATATAGCAGGCATTTTATGATCCTTACCACACACCATTAGACACTAATGTACTGTAATAATGATCTTGATAATTGCTGTCTCACCTCACAGCACACCTGCAACTTGGATAATACATTTTCCAGATATTTTTCTGTTACATGAATGAAATCTCTTTATCAATATTATACAATGCAAATTCTGCTATTAATGTTGAATAGTGAACGTGTAAAGTTCATTTATATGAATATAGTTCAATATATAGAACTGTAATTTAGATGGGCATAAAACATTAGAAATTCTACTGTCTGATGAGACTAATCTTTGGAAAAAAGGATGACATAAATGTTCATTAATTTTTAAATAATTAAGTAGAAGAATGGACTACTTTGCTTTGTCCAGAGCCAGAAGGGTTTTTTTTCCTTTTTCTTTTTCTTTTCCTTTTTCTTATTTACAGTGAATGTAAAATGTCATAGATTATAAAACTTCCTTATCTGGGAAAATATTTCACATCTGGAAGGATATTACTTAGCATCTAGACTACACTTTTTCCTTTGCTTTCCTTTGTCTATTTTTAACTTTGTACTGTTAATTCCACTAAATTGTGACCCATCTTATACTCACTGAGTACTTTTTCTGTGTGTTTATATGCTCTACGTATTTCTACATTGTTTCCATCTTCTGGAGTCTGCTGCTTTGCCAAGCTGCTCATATTTAGCCATTTTTATCTTTGTCAGTTTCTGTAGCACAATATATTCCCCTTATTGCTTTTCCATAATTCCAGATGCTAAACTCTTCCTGGAGAAGGCATCCTCAGAAATGCAGGTATTATTGCAGATAAAATACTGTCAGAAATGTCTATCAAGGTTTATTGATATGGTTGCAATTGTGCACTTATCCAAAGGTCTTATCAAAACTTTTAGTTATAAATACAAGATTACTTTTCTGTGATTTCTCACACCTTGATTCAGTGCCATTGTTTTTTGCCACTTACAGCAATCATCTTTAGAATTATTGTTTTCTAGTTGTTTTTCTTAGATGCCTTAGGTTGGATTGACCTACTCACTTTGATTTTTTATCCATGATGTCTTCCACAACAAACACATCACCTATGGCTAGTTTCTGTTCCCGGCGCTCTTCATTTCTTCCAAATGCAATTCTGCTGGATCTGAAAAGCCAAATGTGAGAGTATAAACACTTGCTATTAGTGTGTCCTATCTCTGTACAAGACTCAGAGTATTTCTGCCTGTTTCTTGTTGATCCTCCTTAGATCTGAGATTTTCCTGTCAGGAGTTTTCCTTTCTTGTTTCTGGGGCCTTTTTTTAAATCAGTTTTTTCCTTAGATCTCTTATCCTTACTTTTACTATGTCCTGTGGCTCAGTCTGTATCACAGAATGTTAGGGATTGGAAGTGACCTCAAGTGATAATCTAGTCCAAGGACCCTGCCAGAGCAGGATTATCTACACCAGATCATGCAGGAATGCATCCATGCAAGTTTTGAATACCTACAGAGAGGGAGACTTCATGCTCCCCCCAGGCAGCCTGTTCGAGTGTTCTGTCACCCTCACAGTAAAGAAGTTTTTCCTCATGTTTACATGGACTTCCTATACTGCAACTTCTACCCATGATCCCTTGTCCTATTATTGGGCATCACTGATAAGAGCCTGGCTCCATCCTCTTGGCACTCATTCTTTACATACACAGCACCACACCAGCAGTCATAGAATCATAGAATCATAGAATGGTTTGGGTTGGAAGAGACCTCAAAGATCATCCAGTTCCAACCCCCCACCATAGGCAGGGACACCTCCCACTAGAACAGGTAGCTCAAGACCTCATCCAGCCTGGCCTTGAACAC
>VWZI01024031.1:0-16447 GCA_013396835.1 Psilopogon haemacephalus | reverse complement strand
GGTTCTGCTGGTCAGGTGGCCTGTAGCAGACCCCTACAGTAACATCACCCTCCCCTGTCTTCCCTTTAATTTTAACCCATACAGTCTCAACCACCTCATCGTCTTTCCCCAGGTGGAGCTCCACTGATTCTAGCTGGTTACTGATATAGAGAGCAACACCTCCTCCTCTCCTTCCCTGCCTGCCCTTCCTAAAGGGCTTGTACCCATCTATCCCTGCATTCCACTCATGGGACTCATCCCACCAAGTTTCAGTAACAGCCACTATGTCATGGCATCCCTGCAGCACAGTGGCCCTTAGTTCATCCTGTTTGTTGCCCAAGCTCTGTGCATTTGCATAGAGGCACTTCAGCTGGACTGACCCTGTCCTCCTCATGTGCCAGTTCCCCTTGATTTCCTCAGCTTGTCCTGATGCATCATCTCTGGCTTGCCTTAGGGCAGCAAGTTCAGGGCACTCATTAGCTCTCAGTCCCTCCACCTCTGGGGAGATGCCCCACTGTTTGTCACCATCCAGCAGGAGACTATTAACCCCTTCCCTCTTCATATCTAGTTTAAAGCCCTATCAATGAGCCCTGCCAATTACTGCTCCAGGATCCTCTTCCCTCTCTGGCACCAGTGCCTCCCATTAGTTATTTGCAGCTCTGGTGCCTTGTAAACTGAGCCATGATTGTAGAATCCAAATCCCTGTTGATGACACCAGCCCCAGAGCCATGGATAGAGCTGTTGGCTCTTCCTAAATGTTCCCTCATTCATCGCTGACATTAGAGGGATAGAAGAGAACACAAACTGAGCTCCTGATCCCTTTAGCAGTTGCCCTAAGGTCCTGAAGTCTCTTTTAATTGATTGTGAGCCTTTCATTCCTGCATCACCGCTACCCAATTGAAAGACCAGAAGTGGGTAGTAGTCTGAAGGTCTCACAAGTTTGGGAATTTTATCTACAATGTCCCTTACCTGGGCGCCAGGGAGGCAGCAGACTTCTCTATGAAGTGGATTTGATCTGCGTATTGGGCCCTCAGCTCCCTTCAGTACAGAGGCTCCTATGATCCTTCGAGGCTTCTTTTCAGAATGGGTTTTGATGGGTGGCCTGAGGCACTGTCTTTGGTGCAGTTTCTGGGATTTTTGTGTCCTCATCCTTACTGAAGATCTGTTCTTCTTGCAGAGCCTCATACCTATTCTGTAAGTTCACTGTCTGCAGTGTGCTTCTTACAGTAGCACGTTGGCCTCATTTATTTTTGTTCCGTCGGGTGGAGACCTGTTCCCATTCACCCTGCTCCTGTGGGTTACTGCATGGAGGCTGAGAGACTTGCTACTGGGAGGAAATTGGGCCCCCTGCTCCACTAGCCCTAGTTCATGTTCTGTAGAAAGCATGTTATAAAAAAAGTAAATTTCCCTTTTGCAGTCTCTTACAGTCTCTTATAGTCCTTAGTCTCTCTACCTCTTCTTTTAGTTCAGCTACCATGTTCATCAGGTCACTGATCTGCTCGCACCTAGCATAGGTGTTGTTCTTGCTGTCCTTCATACCAAGTGCCAGGCTCCAGTACTCACTGCAGCCAGCTGCCTGGACCTCTGTGTGCTTGTGTATGGTCTCTGTTTGAGTACCCACTATTATTGTACTAGGCTTTGGCTGAGCCTGCTTCATTTCTTTCTTTGTCTGAGCTGGCACCAGGAGTTTGCCTCTCCTCTGCCGGGTGGACACCATAATGCTTACCTGTTACGGTGATGTCGTATATAGGTTATGAGAAGGTTAGGTTTTTTTGGTTTGTTTGTTTGGTTTTTTTCCCCCCTGCCCACCCCTCCGGCGCTGCTGGCGGCGTTCAGTGCGCAGACTCTCCCGCTGCTGATGGGGCGGGAATGACTCATCTGCCGCTAACGGCCGTTTAAATTCGGCGCGGTCCCCCGGCAACACCCCCCCAGCTACCTCACTTTCCCAGCAGGCGCGCTGAGCACAGCCCTCGCCGGTCCTGCCCCTTGCCTGAGGTTGCTCTACCCACAGAAAGCCCCCGGGGAAAGCCGCAGAGCCTGGTCGAACCGAATGGGAAGCGCAGCTCAGCTGGCCCTTGGCGAGGCTCGCCCGCTGCTGAG
This sequence comes from Psilopogon haemacephalus, assembly GCA_013396835.1. Taxonomy (NCBI): domain Eukaryota; kingdom Metazoa; phylum Chordata; class Aves; order Piciformes; family Megalaimidae; genus Psilopogon; species Psilopogon haemacephalus. The sequence goes on along the minus strand of VWZI01024031.1, from coordinate 14,368 downwards.
CACGCGGGAAGGTGTTGAGTGAGACTGAACTTGGTACTGACCCTGGGGAGGCATCACTAGTGACAGAGGAGATCTAGAGCTGGATTCTGCACTGTTGACCGGGATGCTCTGAGCTCTATAGTTTAGCCAATTCTCAATCCATCTCACCATCCACTCTTCTAACTCACGCTTTCTGAGCTTGCCTATGAGGATGTTATGGGAGACAGCGTCAAAAGCCTTGCTAAAGTCAAGGTAGAAAACATCCACCGTTCTCCCTGTATCTACTCATTCAGTCACACCATCATAGAAGGTTCTCACATCAGTCAAGCATGATTTCCCCTTGGTAAATATGTGTTGGCTGCGCCTGATAAATTATCTTCTTCTATGTGTTTAGAGGTAACCTCCAGAATGAGCTGCTTCATCACCTGCGTCTCACTGGTCTGTAGTTTTCTGGATCTTGTCTTTTTTGAAGACTGAGGTGACATTGGCTTTCCTCCAGTCCTCATGCATCTCTCAGATTTTCCATTATCTTTAAAAAAAACCCTAAACATTTTGCTAAATCTATTCCAGACAATTTTGCCTTTCCTTTTTATTTTAACCTAAGCCAAGTCATGCTGATTTTTTTACTACTGCTTGTTTTTAGAAGGAAACAACTTAGAAGCCAAAAGAGATAGAGGCTCTAAGCCTGTGAGACCAGTATTGTCTGTTGCAGCCTAGTAACATCATGTTTGTGCTTTGAGATTTTTTTTTTTTTTGGTGACTTCTAAATAAAATTGTGAAGGATTTTCATGTAACATATCATGACTTTGGTGGAAATGTTTGTGAGGCTTGTTATTCAGAGTTAAAATTGGATTATTAGGGGCTGGAAGTGACCTCAAAATATTATCCAGTCCCACCACCTTTGCCAGAGCAGGGTCACCTAGAGCAGATCACACAGGAACGCATCTAGCCAGGTCTTGAATATCTCCAGATAAGGAGACTCCACAACCTCCCTGGGCAGCCTGTTCCAGTCTTCTATAGCTCTCACAGTGAAAAAAACTTTTCTCGTGTTTCCATTGGACTTCCTACACCTCAACTTCCACCTATTGTGCCTTGTCCTGTCATTGGGCATCACCAAGCAGAGCCTGACTCTATCCTCTTGGCCCTCACTCTTTACATATTCATAAACATGAATGCTGTCGCACCTCAGGCTCCTCCTCTCAAAACTAAAGAGCTCCAGCTCCCTTCAGTCCCTCCTCATAAGGAAGACGTTCCACTTCCTTAATTAATTTTGTGGCTCTGTGCTGCACTCTTTCAAGCAGTTTCCTGAGGTCCTTCTTGAACTGAGGGACCCAAAACTGAACACAGTATTCCAGATATGGCTTCACCAGGGCAGAGTAGAGAGGGAGGAAAACCGTCCCTCCAATCCACTCCAAAATGGCATTGGCCTCCTTGGCAACAAGAGCACATCGCTGGCTTATGGTCAACCTTCCATCCACTGGGACCCCCAGGTCCTTTTCCCCTTCATTACTCTCCAGTGGGCTTTAACTAGTTGTATCCAACTGGACCTTGCCAGGCCACCATTCTCTTCCTCCCCAGCATATCTAAGTCTTTGAGTCTCAAATATTTTTCTAACATTTTCTTTCTGAAAAATTGTGTCAGTGCATCCAGCAGCATTTAATTTTTTTTTCTGCAATTGCCTCTCCCAGTAAAGCAAGGACTAATTGTTTCCACATAAATTACCAAGAATTATGTCAGTAGCAAGTTGAGTGACACCTTTGTCCTTTTTCATTTCCTGTGCAGCCATTAATGTTTTCTCACTTTACTTTTCCAACAGGCTATATCATTATGGTTTATTATATATTTATTTTCCCCACAGCAATCAAACTTGTGTCCTTACTGTGTGCTCCTGTTCCATTCTTGAGGGTAGCCGTGTCTTATAAATGATCTACACACCTACTTGGATCTGAGCTAATGCCACTGGTGATGTCCCCACTTAAGATGGTTTGGTAGTTTGCTAAGCATTGATACATGGTGAAGCATTTGTGCATGTGCATGAAGGATTTTAAAGAAATACTTCTGGAGTACTTGCATCTCCATGCTGGTGCTGGATCAGGCTAATGATGCTCTCTGGAGAATGGGAAACTTATTTTTTAGAACAGCCAAACCTCCTCCACTGCTTCTGAACATGAACCATGAAAAGTGTAGTTATAGCCCACACTAGAAATTGAAGTTACATTTAGAGACTTCTTTATTCCCTCTCTCTCTCTCTTTGGAAGCCTCAGTATTAGTTGAGTACATCTGATTAAAAAACGTGTTTTATATGTTCCTTTTATCCAGTTTTCACTATCCTATCAGCCAGGAAACAAAGTAGAGAAAGGTTTTAATTTTTTTTTTTTTTTTCTGTATAGTATATAGCCAAAGCTTGGTTTTGCTTGTTCTTCCTTCATTAATGCTTTGTTTACAATATCAGTCTTCTGAGGATGCATATGAGGAAACAGAGGCAGCAGCTTTGGAATGCTAATGCAACCCATCCTTATCACCCGAGCACAGATGCCCCTGCTATGGGAACCACCAGTCTGATATCTGGATGGACTTGAAATACCAGTAACAGAAACTTGGGAATTTGTTGAAGTAATGCAGCTCATGTCCTATTTATGATTCAGATCCCCAGATTATCAGGGGGTTTGCTGGCTGCCCAAGTGCTTTTTACAGGATACAGCTATTTTTGATGGGGGAATACACTGCCTGTCACGTCTTTTTTATTAACATATTACTCTGAAACACTTTGGATGAATTATTTGTTTTGGCACCTAAAATATTCAAGTTCATAAAAGTGCATCTGCCTGTGTGCTTCTGTGCAGATTTCACTGGCTTGTTTTTGGCTTGTAAATCCATCAAATTGTGTGGGTCATCATTAATCTGAGAAATCTTCTCTTTATACCATATCATGCAGCACAAGTGTTTAATGACAGCAATACTTGACAAGTAGTTTTGCTGAATTGCTTTTGAGGATGCTGAAGGTAAAATCCATCTTTAATCCTTAGGACATGGGCCAGGTAAAATTCCAGATTTATAATGCATCAGCTGCTCAGGGAAGGTTTGTTGATGGGTTTTGATGTGGGCCAGGAAATGGGCTTCAATCCATGTACTTTGGTAGGATTCCAGCTAACTGTGAGATGTATTTCACAATTACTATTTTTTTTTTAATTCCAACTGTACATTTCATTTACCACAGATGAGTTCAGAAAACTGAAAGGAATGCCTGTCCTTATTTAAAATTAAGAATAAAATCTAACTTACATGCAAGTAATGTTAGCTGTGTTTTAGCAACCGTTTTACCTCTTGTACAAGTGGTATAGTTGCCTGGGTTTCCATGGAGGAAAGCTACTGTAAGACTGATGTAATCCAGACTTGAATGAAGCCATCCAGCTTTTGTGTTTAATGCTGCATACTTATCCTGAGTTAATTAACAGTCCAAAATTGGCCTGCTTTTTTAGACTCACAGGAGCATCCACAAGTCATCCTGAAGGTAAGAGCTGATAGTGCTTAGTGCATTGGTAAATGAAGCCACATTTTAATAAGTGAATATGACCACATGATGCAACTTCATTCAGCCTTATTGTAAACCCTTTACCTTTTGCTGCTGCAAAGATGTTGAAAAACAGATCTATGACCTCAGATTAATCATATGCTTAAAGTATACCAGCTTTGATACTTGAAAATACAGTAGTGTGACGGTTGGACTTGATCTCTGGAGGTCCCTTCCTACCCTTAGCATTCTGTGATTCTGTGCTGACAGCAAAAAAAAAAAAAAAAAAAAGGTTAATTTCTTTCTGTTTATTTCCCTTGGTTTATTTTGACGAATTCAGCAACATTTCAAGTTTTTCTCAAGTTCTGCAGCTTGTACAGCAGCTTAGCTCCTTGTCTGCACTTAAAGGCAGAATAATTGCACAGTATGGTGCAAGGGACAGAGCAATAAACAAGCACACTGACAGGGGCTTGTAACATCCCTGGAGTGACATACTATGGCTTGAGTAACGAAATGTTTTAGTCAGCAAACCACCAGAGAAAACATGCAGTACCGGGTTCATAATGATGTGGGCAGGATGAACCATCTGTCCTTTTCATCTCTGATCTTGGTGATGCTCTTCCCTGAATTATATTAGAAATAATGTGCATGCACATGCATTATCACACAGTGTAATCCAAATTCTACTGAGGAGTTGGTGTCCAGCTAGGCTGTCAGTGTTGCTGCTAGTAATAATGGTCTACAAGTCAGCTTGTATGCACAGAGCATTTTAAATTCAAAATCTCTTTGGTTCTGATTCCACATACTTGGCCCAATTTCCATTCTGCTTTATGGTGTGTCAGCCTACATGAAGCTCTCAATCCTCTTTCAGAATGAATTCACTCCCATATCCACTTTCTAGCTTTAAGGTAATTCACAAAGCTAATAAAGGAATGATATTCTCACTGAGCTTGTTGCTCTGCAACTGCAACTAAGGTAACAACACAAGCAATTTGTATGTATGTCCTAGTTTAAGACAGGCCACTCTCATAAGAAACCCTTCACTCCTCACACCCCCTTCCCATCCTCCTTCCTCGAAATTGGGAGGTTAAAAAAAAAAAGCCCTGTGGTTGAGATAAGGAGTCTAATGGAAATAGTACATGGTACAATTACCTTAGCCTGTTTTGCAGAAAAGCAGAGCAAAGGCTGAAGCAGTAGTAGAAGCCAGTTATAAAATTACCTCCTTTATCCCCCAAGTCTGCAGTTGCAGCCAGGCCAGCAGAAAAGACCAACACCCCAAACTGGAAATCAGAAGCAGTAACCAGAAACAGGAAACCTCTCATGTTACAGTCTGACCCATGATAGCTTTCTCTAGACAGCATTTTTGTTTTAAAGCTGGTGTAATGTCAGCCATGGTATAGGGAGGTTCTTCTCTCCCTCTACACTGCCCTAGTGAGATCACATCCAGAATATTATGTCCAATTTTGGGGTCCTCAGTTCAAGAGAGACAGCTATGAAGATGACTGGGGCACTTGAGCATCTACGAAAAGAGACTGAGAGACCTGGGGCTGTTTAGTCTGGGTAAGACTAAGAGGAGATCTTATCAATGTCTACAAATGTCTGAGGGGTGGATGTCAAGTGGTCAGCAGCAATAACACAGTTCATAACAACTGTTCATCTGGCTCTGCAATTACAACAGGATTGATTTGTCAGCTGATCAAAATCCAAGATATTTTTAAAGAATCCTTGTTATAATATGATTTGAGCTGTTAAAGAGAAAGTTAATTCCCTTGACAAAGACATGAATGTATGATCTTCAGTAGATCTTCAGAAGATCAGTATCTTCTTTCACAGAAATCACACTTGTTCCAAATATATTTGATATATATATAATCATAGAATGGTCTGGGTTGGAAGTGACCTCCAAAGGTCATCTAGTCCAACCCCTTCTGCAATCATCAGGGGCATCCTCAACTAGATGAGGTTGCCCAGAGCCCTGTAAAGCCTCACTTTGAATATCTCCAGGTACAGGGCCCCAGCCACCTCCCTGGGCAACCTGTTCCAGTGTTCCACCACCCTGTGAAACAGGTTCCAAAGATCCTGCTCCTAACATCCAGTCTAAACCTGCTCTTCTCTAATTTGAAGCCATTGTCCCTCATTCTATCACCACAGGCCTTTGTAAATAGTGACACGTGTGAGCATGTATCTGTATGTCTATATTTATCAATGGATTCCCCATTTGTCTTAGAAACAGAAGATAGTAAAAGATATTTTATTAAAAGCAAATCTCTAACTGTTTTGTATTTCTACAGTTTCTATGCACTATTTGTAGCATCAGACATAATTGATTATTTTGTTCTACAAGGAATGTATATTGCATTGTCAATGTGATATGGAATTTTTCAATATATAGAAGGAGATACAGGTATCAACTTGAGAATATACTCAGTTTGAAATGGCAACTCAGAAAACGATGAGGCGTTTTTTATGTAAAACTTCTGAAAAGAGAATATTTTCAAATATTAACATTGCTTAATATTTATCTCAAAATATTACAAAAGCATCCAGTGTGCCTCCCATTTCTCAGCCTGCTGAATCCCTCTGCAGCTTTCAAGGACCAGTGTCTCTTGACAGCTTCTACAATATGGTTATATTCTGTTAATACAATGTGATTAGAAATTAGAAATGTAAGGATATAGCAAAATTAACAAGAGTATATTGTAAAAATAGACTATCTGACAAACCATGCAATACTGACTGAATTACTCATTTTCATAGCTAATTACACTGACTTTTTACACTAGAATTTTGCTAAGGCAGACACAGGAAGTGGAATTCAGTTTGCAGTTAAGACACCCCAATGTAGATGTCTTCATCTAAGCTCAAATAATCAATAGAGATCAAAGATTCAGCTAGGCTTGCCTCAGTTTTCTATTTACAGGTTCTAGGCAGTTGCTATCGAGGGATTAGCAGTTTCAACACAATACCTGTCTTCTTGTGTTTTGGTGTTCTGTTGGATATGAGCAAAGTGACCACTTTCAAGGGTTTGAGTCCTTCATCCATGAGTAACTCAAGCCCATGCAACATATCTGTTTTACACTTAGTTCTGCAGGATGCACTAACAAAATGTGAACTTAAATGTCTATAATAAGGTCTGGTTGCCCGATTAAAAGTCTCATGCCTTTTTAGGTTCTATGGTATGTTTCACCTGATCTCCAGATGCTGTTACAGTCTTCCTGTAGAACCTCATGTTACAGCTTTTGTTGATATCTTGGATATCTATGAGCTGTCAGAATGGATGTGATTTGTTAGCCTTGCATGTGTTTGTGCAGCAAATCTTGCCCAGTAACACACATGTAGACACCTGGACTTTAATATCTCAATCTCGAGCTGGCTTGTACCCAGAATTACCAGCAACCAAAGAGCTGCAATTTTTCTTTAAGAGGGTTTTAGGTACAAGAGACTGAAAAGGACATGGAATATTGGCTGGTCCAAACTTCTTCATTTCTTCCCGATACTAGATAGTAATTGTGGATTGTGGGAATTCAAATGATGCTAGAGAGAGGATGGCTTCTATTAATTAACTGCAACATGACATCCTGTACCTCCCTCTTCTGTGGCTGATACAGAGTGTGAATGATAGACAGCAAAGATCAGGAAACAGTAGGCAGCCTTGAGGACTGTTTCTTTGAAGTCGTAGGGATCTTTTTGGCTCAAGAGATAGGAATCTGCTGGTGTCTCATTGAGTGAGCCAGAAGTGAAGGAAGCTGGATAGCTCACATCTGTCATGTCTGAGCCAGCTGGTGATTGCCTCATGCTGGCAGAGTGCAGCCTCTTCTCTGAGGCCTTCCAGCCAAGGTCAGTGAGGGACTGGAGCTACTGTATGAAACAAGACAATCTTTAAAAAAGGAACAGTGGAGTTATTTAAGGTCATGTGGTCATGTCATATCGAAGTCTGCAGTTTTCTTCACTGAATGTAGTCAAGATTTAAATTAGCCAGGTAGTAAGGGTTGTGCATACAGATGACAGTGAAATTAATATAAAGTCTGTCCATTAATATAAAGTCTGTTTACTGTTGAAAAACATTTCCAAACTGAAGATAGCACAGCTCTAAGTAAAGGCAAAGTGTAAGAAAAATAACTCAGTCAAAATTTGTAAGAGAAGATGAAACTTTTAAAAACATTTTTTTGGTTGAAGGCTTCAGATGCATTTTCTTTTAATATCAAAGCCACAAGGTTTTTCTTTGAATGAATATGGCAGTTTCCTATATGGACAGATAGGTATCCCAAAATTATTGCTGTTCATACAATTTGCATGTATTCTGATTCTTTCTAGTTTGATTCCCACAGCAGGTCAGTAGACACTGACTCATGAAACAACTTAGAAGTGTCTTTTGTTTCTTCTGGAGTGTTTATATTTGCCTGCTCTATGCTAAATGGTAGCCTGTTTCCTTATCTCAAGTTTCATAATATCAGCCATAATTTAGTATTTGTCATCATCATTGACAAATCTTTCCTAGGTTTCCTAGGGTGTATCAGAAGGGATGTGGTTAGTAGGTCATGAGAGGTTCTCCTCCCCTTCTACTCTGCCCTGGTGAGGCCACATCTCAAATATTGCATCCAGTTCTGGGCACCTCAATTCAAGAAGGACTTCTGGGAACTGCTTGAAAGAGTCTAGCACAGAGCCATTAAGGAGGTCGAACATCTGCCTTATGAGGAAAGACTGAGGTAGCTGGGGCTCTTTAGTTTGGAGAGGAGGAGTCTGAGGGGTGACCTCATTCATGGTTATGAATATGAAAACGGTGAGAGCATGGAGCCAGGCTCTATTTGGTGATGCCCAGTCACAGGACAAGGGGCAATGGGAGGAAGCTCAGACTCAGGAAGTTCCATGTAAACATGAGGAAGAATTTTTTCACTGTGAGAGTGACAGAAGACAAAGCGGTTGTGCAGCCTCCTTCTCCGGAGATATTCAAGACCTGCCTGGATGTGTTCCTGTGTGGTCCTGCTCTGGCAGGGTTGTTGGACTAAATTGTCTTTCAGGTCCCTTCCAACCCCTAATATTCTGTAATTCTGAGATAATTCTTCATCAACATTACTACTTTTTGTCAGTCTTTAGAGCTGATGATTCTCAGCATTTAAAGCCAAAGGTACTTCACCGTGTCAAACTGCTTTTTCAAAGTAGAAGTGGATTTCTACAGGCAGAATAATTCAGAATTAGCCTTTTGGGTTACAACCCTCTCTTCCAGCCATGTACTTGAGTGGTGGCCTTGTGGTACAGAGCCCTCAACCACAGCAGGAATTGCATCCCTGTTGATCCTTCTGTGCATAGAGAGTTATGCTGAAATCTATTCTGAAACGTGTAGATCCACAAAGTAAACATATTGGGCTTATCCAGTTCATTGACTTATCTGAAGTCAGTGTTCCTATGTGTAATCCCAAAGAAGCTTGTATTTTTAGTTCTGCATGTAGCTTCTGATTCACGCTGAAATGTGCTGATGAATCTGCAGCTGGGCTGTTGCTGGTCCTGCATGAATGCATATCATGGAAGCTAAACTCACACTTTTTCTGTCCTTCTGATTTGTTCTGTCAGTGTTTGACAATTTATCTAAATTAATAAAGAAGGCAGAGTGATAGACAGGACTTCTCTGCAGCAAACATGAAGGAACAAATATCACCTACTGAGAAAATATATTCAGACCCATACTTAGGGTTTTGTTCTGCTGATGCCCCAAGAAATACTTGCCAAATCAACAACTTTAATTTGAGAAGTCATGCTGATACAAAGGGAAGCATCACTGTCTACACTGTGCTCATGCACAACAGAATCCTAAGGTTCCTGAGTAAAATTTCACTTTTGTTAGTGAAGTTACATATTGTGAGGCAGTGTTTCTAAAAGTACTGTGTCTATAAAAGACACTTGGTACATTTCCCGAGGACATTCTCAGTTTACAGAACTGTTCTGTCTTTTAAGAATACACTAGTGGTTTTGTGGCATTTTCAAGGCTGAGCTAGAAAACTGAGAACAGAAATTATTTCAGAAAGGGTAAACAATTCACTTTCTTGAAATTGGTCCCCTTTATAACTTACGTAGTCAGATGTGCACAAGTGGAAACCCTCCCCATAAAATAAGAGAAAACTGTGGAAAATCTGAATGTTTCTCCTGAGTCAAGAACTCTTGTAGCAAGCTTAGCCATGAAGTAGGAGGCTGTTCTAACTAAATGGTTTGTAGGAGGTTTTGTAGGAGTATTTGCTTTCTGAAAAGCTTCCAAATCATCTTAAGGCTATCTGCTTCCTACTGTTGTTATATGCTGCAACATTTTCATCTAATCTTAAGTATATTCTCAGGAGAAATGGTGTAAGGAATTGTGTCTGGTTTTTAGTTTAAAAGCAAATGGGATTCATGCAGTCAGCTAGCTTTATTAACCTGTAATACTTATTGCAGTAACCCACAGAAAGTCACTGTTATCTTCTGTAGGTGTTCTTAAAATTTGTCACATGGAGACAGGGAGAATTACCATAATGTTTTATTACTTAACTTTTACCTCGTATTGCTTTTGAGCATTCGGTGAAATGAACATTTTATGAAACTGTCGATGCACTTACTTGTTCACAGTTTTCCTCTTCATTTTATTTGCCTGTTTCCCTTGCAATACATTAAAGACACGCACATTTAAGGGGGGAACAGGACTTCATTGTGAATACTTATTTTGTAATGTAAAATAGTATTAGAGTGGGAGACTGTTTAGTCATGTAATAAAAGGTGAGTTTATGCTATCACAAATATCTGTTTTAGCAGATATTGGAATTAATCTGTAAATATTTCCTAAGTTAATGTCCAAGTCACATAGAAATGGAAATTTAGACTGGTCTGACAAAGATAAGCAGCTCTGAGTCACATAGTACAATCACCAGGGAAAATATATTGTCAGCAACAGTAATTACAGCAGGTAATTGTGTCATTTACCCTGTTACAGACCAGTAAATGTGATGAGCTTGGAACATACCATCTGTCCCACAGTGTTAACTTTGATGTTCAGGGTTTGAAAACCTTTAGTAAAACCTTTTAATGATGGTGTATTTAAAAAGAAAAGGAAAAAAAAAAAAAAAAGGAGAAAGCTTTCACACTGTTCAAAGCAGGCATAAATGCTAGTTCTTTTCAAGATATGAGGACTGGTTTCTGGAAAGGTGCCTATCTATAAGAAGTAATCTGTTTAAATTTTTTTCCTGTGGCTTTTGTTTGGTTTTGGGGTTTTTTGGGGGGTTTTTTGTTTGTTTTTTTTTAGAGTGTGCACATTTTTTTGCAAGATTAATTTTTCCTATCTCTTCAGAATGCCAAAATGAATGCAGAGTTCAACATCTGTAACTAGATAATTTTAATGTTTGGGAAGTAAATAATTATTGTGGTTGGTGGCAGACTGAATGATACTCCAATGTGCTTGAATACCTAGTGTTTATTCACTTAGTAGACTTTCCATAGAGCAGGTTTCACCTTAATCTGAAGTCCTGCAAAGTTGTTCACTGCATCTCATCTTAAATCATAGCTTTTTCCAATAGGAGTTATCTGAAGGAAGTAGAATTATAAAGGTGAAGTCATCCTGGGATGACAGCAGTGTTAGGAAAACAGAATATCTGGTTAAGATTTCCTGGTTCTGTGACTATGTGGTTTGATTTTAAATCCATATTTTGAGTATTTGAGACCTGTATAATTCTAGACTGTCACCTGTGGTTCTGCTTATTAGAGCAGTTCATGGTGTTCTTATGTAGGACATTGAATTTGATGGCGGGATTTTTCAGGAAGGTAAAGTATGCTAAGATGTGCTTACACAAATAAGTATCAATATAAAATGCATGCAAATATCCATATGTGCAAATATAGAAATAATAATTCATGTGCTTGATTTACACTAGCAGTTGAATTGTGGTGACAAAAGCACAGTGCAGACTAGAAAAATCTAACCATGAGAAAAGTAAGCCAGTGTTAAGTTTCATACAATTGCAGGGAGGGAGAGGAAGATGATAGCTAGTTTTGTTGCATCCCCATTACTATGCGGTACTGTTTTTTGTTAGAAGCAGTGCAGACGACTCTGCAGGTTACCTCCTGGCATGAAGGTCTATGTTTGAACTGTATAAACCAAGAGCACTTCCTGGCTTTCAAAGCTGGATGTGTATGTTAGCTCTTCCATGACATTGTGCTATAGTGAGAACTGGCTGTATCATTCTTCCCAAGTGCTTTGGTTCCCGAAGAAGGCAGCTGAGGTGCAGTGTTTGTGAAGGATAACTTTCATGAGCTGTTTAGGTGCCTGTCTTGTAAACTGTTGGGGAGGATGTGACCTAGGGAAAATTTAAAGCATCGCTACAGAGAGTATCAAGGGTGACTTAAAGACAAAGTCTCAATATTGTTTTGCTTTACCATCACTGAAGCATATCTTTGTCCCTGTTTTCAAGAAGAGAACCCTCTTTGAAATCAGGTGAGGCATACTGATGAAATGCTTCCTCTCCTCACAGAGCTCAAGCACTATAGTTGTCTTATCAAAAAATAGTACTGTTCTACTAGATATACAGTGAGTCATCTGAGTGCCTGTGTCACAGTACTGCTGGAGAAATAAGAGGAACCATCTCATGCACTAAGAAATCTCTCTGCTATATAAGAGAATGAGAAAAAATAGTTTATTTCCTAATATCTGTGGTCTAAGGAGTTGGTCCAGGATTTCTGCAGACAAGCAAAATCAAAGCAACAGCAGTAGTTCATCCACCACTGTGGTGCCTCTCATTTTATTAATTGGCCAAGCACTATAATTGATAATTATGGTATACATTGTAACTGTGATTTTCCCAGAAATTGCTGGAATGAGTCAGTAAAGCCTACTCATGATACTATCCTGAAAGAAATAGAGGATGAGCATTGTCTGTCTCCAGAAAGCTTCGAGTACATCTATATTTTACCAAACTAGCTTTGACCGTCATTTGATTGCTGGGACATTTCTCTCCTGTCCTGCTGTATATCCATTCTTACCTTAACTGTGCTGAAAGTGTTGTTCAGAGGTGTTTCTGTGGAGTCCTATGGTTGTGTAGATTGTCTGTAAATTGTTACTAGTAAAATATGAGAGCAGGCAGGAAGTTAGGAGTCTCAGCAGCAGTCAGAGAGCCACCTTCCTGCTTTCTTTGTATAACAGAAATATATGTATGTTGGAGGCCAAATATCCAAGGTATGTTTGTTGCTGGTCGTGAACTTCTATAACATAGAACCTTTCAGAAAGGAAACAGTAAATTGAAAGGGTTGGCATTAGGGAGACAAGTAAAATAAATATTTTTCAGTTGGATGAGGTAATTGAAGTAGCATATTTACAACTCTAGTCTGGCTATTCTACTAGCAATAAACTGGTGAACATTGCAATAGATGTAGAATTTGCTATCATTGTCACTTTTGACAGTATAATAGAAGATTTTGAAAGCATCAGTTTGTTTTGAGTGCCTGAGAAGCTTCATGTACAATACAAGTTGGAATTTAAAAAATATTTACCTAGGAACAAATAATGTATGTGGCTAGATTTAAAAAAAAAANNNNAAAAAAAAAAAAAAAAAAAAAAAAAAAATTGTGGAGAAAGTCTACATGGTGAAATACTTTTTAAAAAGGGAAAATCTTATTTTAAAATGTCAGTGGTAAAAGAGACAAGATATTAAGAGATCACTTTGAATTAAGGCAAGAAAGAAATGGGTGACAAGGTCATAGACCTGTGTCTAGACTGAAATCTCATAAGGTGGAATTTTCAGAATAATTTACCTTTGGTATTGCAGTCCTGCCATTGAAAGCAGTGGGAGCTGCAGATTTTCCTTTAGGGGAAACAGGCCTGTACTAAATGCTTTAGAAAATCCTTCTTTTAAACTCCTCTGTTTAAGAAGGAATATAGAAAATGGCAGACATGAAGGAAAGTGAAGATAAATTAAAGATTCTAACTTCATCTGTCATACTTAATATTTTTCAATATGGATCCTCTGCCTAACTCATTGAAGAGTGTAAAGATTCACAATATTGTATTGATTGTGGGCGATTGAAGAGGCTGAAATTATAAGTTATGTGGCTTTTATAATTTCCAAAAGCCCCACCCACAATCTGTGTGTAGATTAGTTTAAGTTTGGGTTCTAATTCAGTCTTCACAAGGATGCCTTTTCTTATCATTCAGGAAAAATCAGGAAAATTGAAAGGTTTGGGCATGAAGCAGCTTTGCCCTATTTACAGATGGGAGACTGTCTCTTTCATGGCAGTGTCTGGAGTCCAGTGCCTGCCAGAGTTCAAGATCCCTGTAGGCACAGCTTTCACGAAGCCACGATCACAAAGCAAGGCAGGGGAAAGCCTTGCAGGGGTGCTCCGCGGTATTCCCACAAATGGCTGCAGTTTACCGTCAGAGGCAGGTCCTGCAGCAAGAAGCCAGGATGCTCCTCAAGGTCCGGCTCAAAGTCCATGCGAGGTTCATGTCTCCAGGTCTGTGTTGAGGTCCATTCAGGTCCTGGTGCAGGTCCCAGTACAGGTCTGAGTGCAGGTCTGAGTGAAGGTCCCAGCGAAGGTCCGTGCAAGTCCTGCTGCAATCTGTCCAGCTGCCTTTTATATACGGGAGGCGATTTGTTCCCTCCCTGTTCAAGCCCATGTAGGGTGGGAGAAGGCACTTCACACCTATTGTACTAAGCCTCCGGTGACAGAGGTGGGGAGGGAGGAAGACNAGGTGGGGAGGGAGAAAGCCCTTTTCCTGCCCCATTCACACCTCTGGTGGAGCAGTGGACTGGGTGTGCCCTGCCAAAATTCACACCTCATTCAAACCTCCGGTGGGGCAGTGCTCTGCCCTGCCACAAATATATTACATGAAATAATACTGATTAATATTACAGTAGAGACCTCCATGAGAAT
>VWZI01024025.1:199085-221319 GCA_013396835.1 Psilopogon haemacephalus | reverse complement strand
TTTTTTTTTTTTTTTTTTCTGAACTGGACTAGTTTTAAAGCTACCATTTCAGTGTGGTGTGTGCTGGTAGGGCAGAAAAGTAGGACTAACTTCCAACGAGGCTTTGCCTTTCTCAGCAGCAGCAGCAGCTGCATGTGACAGGGCCCTTGGGAGTCAAAATGAGAGCTGAAGGCAGCGCCCTGCAGCAGGGGTGCAAAGGAATCCTGCCTCTGACTTACACTTTGAGGCTGGTGCTCACTAGTTGAAATTAAGACCCGAATCTGTCTTCTTTCCTCCAGCGCTTCAGGTTTCTCTGTCTTGTGATTGCCTTCAGCATGGTTCTGTGTCATTCTTTCACTGCTTGTTTTCGTTTGAACTGTGCCATTTTCACTTGTCGCTCCCCAGCCCTGCGCCCTACTTTGTTGTTTGTGACATCTCAGACAGCTTAATGAACCCTTCCACCAGGCCAGGGCACCATTGAGGTTGAATTGCCAGGACTATATATAGAAGGGTTATTAAAACCTTTGCTTTAGACTTTGAACCAGCTTTTGCCTGGTGGAAGGGTGACAGCAGATCTCCAGGCTGTCGGCTGCGGTGGTGCTGTGCAGTGTGACTCACCTACTCGTGTGCTGGCAGCCTCTGTGCCCCAGCCAGTACTGCAGCTCCCTGGCCTCACCAGCTGAACTGCTGCTCATCATCTAGTGCCTGCTGGTTTCACTGCAGCACACTCACCAAGAGCTGTGTCTCCTGAGCTCTGGGCCACCTTCCCATCCCTTGCAGCGTGAGTGCGTTCGCTGTCTCAGAGCATCTTTTCTCCAAAGCCTTTGACTGCTCCTGAAGGATACTAAGCCTGATCTGAAGACAAGAATCCTAGAATGAGTCAGGGTTGGAAGTGAGCACAAGGATCGGCCAGTCCCAACCCCCCTGCCATGCCCAGGGACACCCTACCCTAGAGCAGGCTGCCCACAGCCTCTGCCAGCCTGGCCAAAAACACCTCCAGGGATGGGGCCTCAACCACCTCCCTGCAGGGTCAACCCCTTCCAGACTCTCACCACTCTCATGCTCAACAACTTCCTCCTCACCTCCACTCTCAATCTCCCCACCTCCAGCTTTGCTCCATTCCCCCCAGTCCTGTCACCCCCTGACACCCTAAAAAGTCCCTCTCCAGATTTTTTGTAGCCCCCTTCAGATCCTGGAAGGCCACCAGAAGGTCCCCTGGGAGCCTCCTCTCCTCCAGCCTGCACAGCCCCAACTCTTTCAGGCTGTGCTCACAGCAGAGCTGCTGCAGCCCTCTCAGCATCCTCATGGCCCTTCTCTGCACACCTCCAGCATCTCCACATCCCTCTTGCAATAGGGGCTCCAGAAGAAATTAGAAAGTGTCTTGAGCCAAGTACTTAGGGCTTACCTGAATACTGCAGCAGGGTGAAGTTGGCTCAGTACCTCAGCTCTAAAGTACCTGAGTACTGCAGCAGGATGAGATGGGCTCAGTACCTCAGCTCTAAAGTACCTGAGCAGTGCAGCAGGGTGAGATGGGTTCAGTACCTCAGCTCTAAAGTACCTGAGCAGTGCAGCAGGGTGAGGAGGGCTCAGTACCTCAGCTCTAAACTACCTGAGCAGTGCAGCAGGGTGAGGAGGGCTCAGTACCTGGGTGCTCCTCGTAGAGTGCTGGGGCCACTGGTAAGGTCAGGGCTGCTGCAGGGACACTGCTTGTGCTGTGTGCTCTGTGTTCAGTGTGTTCCTGTGGTACAGATGTGTGTCCAGCCCTGCTCTGCCTTCCCCATGCAAATCCCAGCCAGCTTCCTGCTCCCCAGAGCGATTTCAGTCATTAGCCTTGAGCCTCACCTCGGGCACTGTGTGCAGCTCTGGGCCCCTCACTTCCAGAAGGATTTTGAGGTGCTGGAGTGGATCCAGAGGAGACTGAGGAGGGGGCTGGAGGGGAAGGCTGATGAGGAAAGGCTGAGGGACTGGGGGTGTTCAGCCTGGAGAAGAGGAGACTTAGAGGGAACCTTACCCCTCTCTGCAACTACCTAAAAAGAAGTTGTAGTCAGGTGGGGGTCAGGCTCTTCTCCCAGGCAGCTTGTGCTAGGACAAGAGGGCACAGCCTGAAGCTGTGCCAGGGGAGGTTTAGGTTGGTGTTAGGAAGCACTTCCTCATGGAAAGGTGATTAAGCACTGGGATGGACTGCCCAGAGAGGTGTTGGAGTCACCATGCCTGGAGACCTTTAAGGAAAGATTGGCTGTGGCACTTACTGGCATGGTTTAGCTGCTGTGGTGGTGTTAGGTCATAGGCTGGACTTGATCTCAGAGGTCTTTCCCAGCTCTCAGTGATTCTGAGTCCCTTGCTGTGTCTGCTGTGTTCTCCTCTGCTTCCCAGGCGTTGGCATTCCAAGAAGCCAGAAAGGAAAACGTTGAACTTCCTCCACGTGGCGTGCAGGGAGCAGGGCTGCTTTGCAAGGGTCAGTGAGTGTGAGCTGTGTTCCACAGAGGGAAAGAACCGTGCCAAGAGCCATGCCACTGCTGAGCTGGTGCCAGAGACAGAACTCAGCTGCGTGCCAGGGATTCTGACCACCCACTGAGGTCGATTATTTAGCCTTCAGAGAACACTGCAAGGCTGAAAAGAAAGTCTCGATTTTAAGCAGCAGAGTTTGAGTGGCTGAGCATGAGCTCAGACTTTGTGTTAGCCTCTCCCTTCTCTCTCAGCCTGTTTCCTCAAGACCAAGAGTGCTCATTCCAGCCTGATCTAGGGTAGGGTGTCCCTGGGCATGGCAGGGGAGTTGGAGCTGGCTGATCCTTGTGGTCCCTTCCAACCCTGACTGATTCTAGGATTCTGTTCTCTGATTCAACCTCCTGAGAGACCCTTTTGGCTTTTCAGCTCTGTCTTGCCAGAAGGGATTTGCTTTAGAGAGAATTATTGCACTCTGAGACACTGTTTATTCTTCTCAGTGTCCATAAAATCAACACATTCTTCACATCAGTTGCTCTGGAGGGTTTTCTCTTCGCTCCCAAATATTAATTAGGCTCCTTCCTCTGGTGCCCTCTGGCTTCTCTGCTAAATTGGGCCTGCAGTTGGAATTTCCACGTTGTATTGCAGTAGAGACTAAAATAATTACAGTAGAGATTGAAATATTAATGCAGCATCAATGTTTTGGAGGCTTCCACATTGTTGTGTGCCTTCAGGAGGCTGTGGGATATGCTGATGTATTCCAGCAGCATATGCTTTGGATCTCTTAGCCTCCAGACTGATGTTAAGAGAGATTTTAAAAGCAGGTAGAGTGAAAATACTCCCTTTTGGGAGCAGCTTGTTGCATGGTAACCTCTGCTGCAGGAGGCTGGTTCCTTTGGGCATTATCTATTAAGATAGATCTTTTATATATATATAGATATATGCACCTGAGCAGCTCTAATATTGCCATGTCACAAGCAACCTCTTTGGACTTGTAGTGGCAGGACAAGGGGCAATGGGTTTGAGCTGGAAGAAGGGAGACTGGGACTGGAGATTAGGAAGAAATTCTTTCCAGTGAGGGTGGAGAGACACTGGAATAGCTTGCCCAGGGAGGACACCTGTGTGTGGCCAGCAGGTTGAGGGAGGTGATTCTCACCCTCTACTGTGCTCTGCTGAGAGCCCCACCTGGAGTAGTGCATCCAGTGCTGGAGCCCCTGCGACGAGAGGGATGTGGAGATGCTGGAGGTGTGCAGAGAAGGGCCATGAGGATGCTGAGAGGGCTGCAGCAGCTCTGCTGTGAGCACAGCCTGAAAGAGTTGGGGCTGTGCAGGCTGGAGAAGAGGAGGCTCCCAGGGGACCTTCTGGTGGCCTTCCAGCATCTGAAGGGGGCTACAGAAACGCTGGGGAGGGACTTTTTAGGGTGTCAGGGAGTGCCAGGACTAGGGGGAATGGAGCAAAGCTGGAGGTGGAGAGAGTCAGGCTGGATGTGAGGAGGAAGTTGTTGAGCATGAGAGTGGTGAGAGGCTGGAATGGGTTGCCCCTGCAGGGAGGTGTTTGGGTCCAAATCCCTGGAGGTGTTTTTGGCCAGGCTGGCAGAGGCTGTGGGCAGCCTGCTCTAGGGTAGGGTGTCCCTGGGCATGGCAGAGGGGTTGGAAGAGGCTGATCCTTGTGGTCCCTTCCAACCTTGACTGATTCTATGGTTCTGTGACACCTCCCTGGAGGTGTTCAAGGCCAGGTTGGACAACTTGGTCTAGTAGGAGGTATCCCTGCCCATGGCAGGGGGGTTAGAACTGGATGATCTTTAAAGACCCTTCTAACCCAACCCATTCTATGAATCTGGTCTGTGAATTGATACCACTTAAAGTCTGCATGAACTTATAGTGTCTTGCATCACTTCTCAAGTGAGTCAGAGACCAGAAGGCTTCATCCCCTAGAAGTCTGGGCTGGAGCTGACGTGACAGCACTTTTTATGGGTGCTAAAGTGCCATGCTCAGAGGGCAGCTGCTGCTAGCACGGTTGAGTGACTTCCACCTTTCAGTCACCCAGTTCCTTGGAGCTGCCTGAATCACTCAGGGGTAGTTTCTCCATGCTCAGCGAGGTTTGTGTCGTTCCCTGGTAAGTTTCCTCCCATGAATGTGTTGGTGGTGCTGAGGACTTTTGGAGCCACAGTTGTTTGGAAAAGCGCTGAGCAAGGATGTTCTGGGCAGGGTGAGTGGGTGAGCAATCAGCTGTGGTGGTGGAATGCTGGCAGCTGGGCTGGAAACACAACTGCTGCTGGCTCAGGGAGGAGTCACTTCTCTGTGGGATTGCCTTTCACTTTGTTTCTCCATCTCTGAACGTGGAGCTTTAATTCACCCAGGGGAATAAGCTTCTTTATCAATACTTTGCTCTTGTCAGACCTGGGGGTCTGGGGTGGTGCAAAGCTGAAGATGAGGCTGCAGTGTGAGAGCAGCCCAGACAGCAACTGTGTGCTGGGCTGCAGCAAGAGCAGCTGTGGGCAGCAGGGCAAGGGAGGGGATTGTGCCCCTTGGCTCTGCTCTCCTCACACCCCACCTGCAGCACTGTCTGCAGCTCTGCAGCCCCCAGCACAAGCAGCACATGGAAGTGTTGGAGCCAGTGCAGAGGAAGCCACCAAGATGCAGCTGAGAGGGCTGCAGCAGCTCTGCTGTGAGCACAGGCTGAGAGAGTTGGGGTTCTGCAGCCTGGAGAAGAGAAGGCTGCCAGGAGACCTTAGAGTGGCCTTGCAGGATGTGCAGGGGGCTGCAGGAGGGCTGGGGAGGGACTATTCATGAGGTCTTGCAATGACAGGAGGAGGAGAAATGAGTTTAAACTGGCAGAGAGCAGATTGAAAGGAGGAAGTTGTTTGCAGTGAGGGTGGTGAGACACTATCACAGGTTGCCCAGGGAGGTTGTGGCTGCTCCCTCCCTGGAGGTGTTCAAGGCCAGGCTGGATGAGGTCTTGAGCGACCTGTTCTAGTGGGAGGTGTCCCTGCCTATGGCACAGGGGGGTTGGAACTGACTGAGCTTTGACCTCCCTTCCAACCTAAACCATTCTGTGATTCTATGATTAGAGAGGTGATTCTGGCACTTTGCTCTGCTCTGATCATACTTCACTTGCAGGGCTGTGTCCATCTTTGGAGCTCTCGATACAGACAGGGAGGAGATGGAACTGATGGAGCCAGTCCAGTGGAGGACCTCCCTGGAGGTGTTGAAGCCCAGGTGGGATGAGACCTTGAGTGACCTGTCCTAGTGGGAGGTGTCCCTGCCTGTGGCACAGGGGGGTTGGAACTGGCTGAGCTTTGAGCTCCCTTCCAACCCAAACCATTCTGTGATTCTATGATTTAATAATTCTATGATTTAATAATTCTGTGATTCTATGATTTAATAACCTGGAGGCCAGGCAGGCCCACGGCTCCTTGGGCCAGCGTGAGAAATGACAAATTAATCATTAAAGGAGAGGAAACATCTCTGGGTTGAGATTAACAAAATCACTCCCTGAATCCTTGACCCTCCTCCTGCGTGTGCCCTGTGTCCTGGGCTCACAGTAGGGATGGATACAGAGTCAAGCCTGAAAGATTGTGGGAGCTGTTTCTTTTTTTTCCTCGGGTAAGTTACACAATGCTGGAGCTGTTGTGTGCCCGCAGCAAACACTGCTCCCTGTGTGCAGCACAGCCTCCAGCAGGGCCAGCACCACTGCAGCTGCCCAAGCCGTGGCCTGTCCTGGGGCCAGCAGGCTGCAGGAGCTGAGCAGCAGCTTGTTGAGTCTGGATTTGGAAGTAATTGCTGTGTAATCAAAAGGCAGGAGCTGAAGCTGGTGTTTACAGAGCTGATCTGTCAGCTTGGAGCTCAGAGGTTGGGCTCAGCCATCACACAGAGAGTCAGCGACATAAACACCAAATCCCAGCTTCTATAGTGAGGGCCACGAGGATGCTCAGAGGGCTACAGCACCTCTGCTGTGAGTGATTCTCCCCCTCTGACCCCACCTGGAGTAGTGCATCCAGTGCTGGAGCCCCTGGGACAAGAGGGATGTGGAGATGCTGGAGGTGTGCAGAGAAGGGCCCCGAGGATGCTGAGAGGGCTGCAGCAGCTCTGCTGTGAGCACAGCCTGAAAGAGTTGGGGCTGTGCAGGCTGCAGAAGAGGAGGCTCCCAGGTGACCTTCTGGTGGCCTTGCAGGATCTGAAGGGGGCTACAGAAAAGCTGGGGAGGGACTTTTTAAGGTGTCAGGGAGTGCCAGGACTAGGGGGAATGGAGCAAAGCTGGAGGTGGGGAGATTCAGAGTGCATATGAGGAGGAAGTTCTCCACCATGAGAGTGGTGAGAGCCTGGAATGGCCAGATCCCTGGAGGTGTTTTTGGCCAGGCTGGCAGAGGCTGTGGGCAGCCTGCTCTAGGGTAGGGTGTCCCTGGGCATGGCAGGGGGGTTGGGACTGGCTGATCCTTGTGGTCCCTTCCAACCCTGACTGATTCTATGATTCCTTCCAGGCAGAGGCTGATGCTGATGCCATCCATGCCTTGGGTTCCAGGGGCTGGAGCCTTATCAGCTGGGCATGTGCTGATGTATTTTCCTTGCTGGCTTAATCAAAGCTGCTCTGTCCTTGTGCACACCTTGAGTGCTGTATCCAGTTCTGGGCCAATTGATTAAAGAGAGATGTTGAGGTGCTGGAAGGTGCCCAGAGAAGGGCAGCAAGGCTGGGGAGGGGCCTGGAGCACAGCCCCAAGAGGAGAGGCTGAGGGAGCTGGGGGTGTGCAGCCTGCAGAAGAGGAGGCTCAGGGCAGAGCTCATTGCTCTCTGCAGCTCCCTGAAGGGAGGTTGTGGCCAGCTGGGGTTGGGCTCTGCTGCCAGGCAACCAGGGCCAGAAGGAGGGGACAGAGGCTGAAGCTGTGGCAGGGCAGGGTCAGGCTGGATGTTAGGAGGAAGTTGTGCACAGAGAGAGTGATTGGCATTGGAATGGACTGCCCAGGGAGGTGGTGGAGTCCCCATCCCTGGAGGTGTTGAAGCAAAGCCTGGATGGGGCACTTAGTGCCATAGTCTGGTTGATTGGCTGGGGCTGGGTTCTAGGTTGGACTGGATGAGCTTGCAGGTCTCTTCCAACCTGGCTGATTCTATGATCAGCTTGGGCCTGATGAGTAAGAGCTTGGCTCTTAAGCAGAGAGGGAGCTGATGCAGGTATCATAAAAGGAAAGCCAAACCCCCTCAGCCTTCTTCCTGACAAACTTCTTCTTTCTGTTCCCCTTCTTATTTATACCTCTTGTCGCTTGCTTCTCTGACTCGAAGACAGATCACAGAGGGATTTTGCAGTGGCATTAATGAAACCAAGAGTGTCCTTCTGAGTGAAGCAAGAAATTCCTGAAAGGAATTGGAGTGTGGTGTCTGGCTGGCTGCTGGAGCTTCAGGGGGGAGCTGCAGTGCCTTCAAAACATGGGCAGAGAATGCAGCTGGAATTCAAAGCACTAGGAAAGAACTGCTTGTAGGTAGCAAATCAATGCACTTAAGCCCAAAGTACTTCCAGCATTTCTATTCACCTGCCTGCAGAGACATCTTAACTCTGCAGAGAGCTTCACCTGATTGCCATGGGTGGTGCTGTTACCATCTCTGAACCCTTCTGTGGGTGAAACCCCCTTTACAGATTCTCCAAGCCTGTCTCTCACAGCTCATACCTGGCTCCCTTCATGCACCTTTGCCATTTTCGTTTGCTCACCTTCTGCTGCCTGAGAGGCCATTTGTGTCCCGTTTTCAATGGGCTCAATGGCACATGAGGAAGCCTTTTCACTCCAGTACCCAAGCCTGGCAGGTGAAAGGCTTCCCTTAGTCTCAGTGGGGTAAGATGATCGTTCTTGGAATGAATCCTGCCTCTTGGTCAGTGCTTTCCAAGCACTGTCCTGCTCCAAACCCAAGTAATTTGGTAAGACATTGTTATGGAGGCTTGAGCTTGGTTTTCTTTCCCTCTGGATGTGACTCTCAGTAATAAAAGCTGAGGCTTTTATTGCTCTGCCTGGAATAACAGATGCCAGCTTGCCATGAAATCCATGCTGCCTGCTAGTGTTTCCTAGAACTTCCCCTAAGGAAACAAAAGTTGGGGGGGAAAGGATATAAACTATTCCTGTCTGCTGTCTGCTTGGCTGCTCAGCTTTAATCCTGGGCTATGGAGGAAACAGTCTCAAAATATTTATTGAACCTTCTGAACTTTCAGATTAAAAAAAAAAAAAAAAAAGAAAAAGGAATTTTTACAACATCCATAAAGGATTTGAAATCTGGAATCCCAGATGTTTTGCCTAGCCAGTTGTGGTAGTGTGCTGCCTCCTTCAGATCCTCTTCTCATCCAAGTTCCCAGCCACCAACAGTCATAGAAGCAGTCAGAGTTGGAAGGGACCACAAGGATCATCCAGTTCCAAACCCTGTCTGTCTTTAATTCTTTTTTAAATTTTTTGTAAGGCCACTTTTGCCACTGCCACTTGAAACACTCCGTTAAGTCACCCCAAGCTTTTAAATCAACATTTTATCCTGCCTGTTGCCATAATTTTCACTGTCAACTCGGTGAAGAGCTGAACAATCAAACCCTGACCAAAACCTGTCTGGGCTTGGCATTATCTTTTGCTCTTGTATGGAACATCAACCTGGCCTCCAAATCATCTTTTCTTGTCCTTTGACTTTGTGTTTTGTTCTAATGTGAAGTTGTTAGGATGCTCCTGCAAAAGTGCCAGCAGGTCACAGAATCCCTGAATCCCAGCATGGTAGGGGTTGGAAGAAACCTCTGGAGATCATCCAGTCCAACCCCTCTGCTCAAGCAGGGGCACGGGGCACCCCCAGCAGCTTGCCCAGCAGAACAATGCCCAGGGGGGTTTGGAAGCTCCAGACAAGGAGACTCCACAACCTCTCTGGGCTCCAGGACTCCAGCACCCTCACACCAAGACGGTTTCTCCTCTTCAGAGTGAACCTCCTGGGTCCCAGTTTGTGCCCATTGCTCTTGTCCTGTCCCTGGGTACCACTAGCAAGAGTCTGGCCCCCCCCTTTTGCCCCTCACAACTCCTTTAGCTCTTGCTGAGCATTGAGCAGATCCCTTCTCAGGCTGCTCTTCTCTAGGCTCAACAGATCTAGTGCTCTCAGCCCACGCCATCCCATAAGCATGACTTCCCAGCAGTGCCTTACTACTGTGAGCTGTGACAGTTCTCTGAAAGATTTAAGTCCATGATGAGCCCAGTGCTGCTTTGGGGAGAGGAAACATGATCCTTGCTGCACTCCCATCTCTCAGCCCAGGCCATCCCATGAGCATGACTTCCCAGCAGTGCCATACTACTGACTGTGCTGTCATTGAGCTGTGACTGTGCCTTGCTTCTGTGACCTGTGACAGTTCTCTGAAGGATTTAAGTCCATGATGGGCCCAGTGTTGCTTTGGAGAGATGAAACATGACCCTTGCTGCACACCCAGCTCTCAGCCCAAGCCATCCCATGAGCATGACTTCCCAGCAGTGCCATACTACTGTGAGCTGTGACAGTCCTCTGAAGGATTTAAGTCCATGATGAGCCCAGTGCTGCTTTGGAGAGATGAAACATGACCCTTGCTGCACTCCCAGCTCCACTTTAGGTATGGAAAACTGAGGTGCAGAGAGCTTGAAACTGAACCCAAACCCTCTCAGCCCCACAGTTGCTCTGTGGTATTTATCCCATGACCATCCTGACCAGAATTATGCAGTGGGCTTTGTGAGGTCTTCTGGGAATAGCTGGTGTGGGGGGTTTGTGTGTAATCCACACTGGGGTAGCTTTGCCTGAACGCTTGCAAGTTCAGAGAATCAGTCAGGGTTGGAAGGGACCACAAGGATCAGCCAGTTCCAACTCCCTTGCCATGGGCAGGGACACCCTACCCTAGATTAGGCTGGACACAGCCTCTGCCAGCCTGGCTGCAAACACCTCCAAAGTTGAACTCCAAAGGGCAGAAAGTTGATGTTGTTACCACCTCCATGGTGGAAAAAAGTTGTGCCACAGGCAGCTGCAGAAGTCACTCCAGAAGCTGCTGAGTGCCTGATAAGTTAGTGAGGGTTGGGGAATCTGAGCACAGAAGTGGAGATTTGTGGAGGTTTTATTTAAAAAGAAAAAGGAGTGTTAATTGTTGGTGTGAAGGTACAGGACAGCAGTGTCTGTTCCCAGCTTCCCTGGCAGTTGGTGTGGGACAGTTGGTGCCCCAACAGCACTGAGAAATAGTTACAGAACTGTCAAGATTAGAAGGGATCATCCAGTTCCAACCACTCTGCCACTAGATCAGGTTGCTCGAAGCAGCATCCAGCCTGGGCTTGAAAACATTCAGGTATGAGGCTTCCACCACCTCCCTGGGCAACCTGTGCTAGGGTTTCACCATCCTCATGCTGAAGAACTTATTCCTAACATCCAACCTAAATCTCCCCTCCTCTAGCTTGGATCCATTCCCCCCAGTCCTATCACTACCTGACACCCTAAAAAGTCCCTCCCCAGCTTTCTTGTAGCTCCCTTCGGATACTGGAAGGCCACAAGAAGGTCTCCTCAGAGCCTTCTCTTCTCCAAACTGAACAACCCCAACTCTCTCAGCCTGTCCTCATAGCAGAGCAGCTCCAGCCCCCTGATCATCCTCATGGCCCTTCTCTGGACACCTTCCAGCACCTCCAGATCTTTGTTGTCACAGAGGTTCCAGAACTGGGCACAGTGCTCCAGGTGGGGTCTTACCAGCATGGAATAGAGGGGCAGAATCACCTCCCTGGCCCTGCTGCTCACACTGCTCCTGCTGCAGCCCAGCCTCTGCTTGCCTTTCTGCCCTGCAAGTGCACACTGCTGCCTCATCTTCAGCTTCTCATCCACCATTTCCCCCAAGTCTCTCTCCCCAGGGCTGCTCTTCAGCCAGACACTGCCCAGCCTATATTGGTGCTTGGGATTGCCTCGATCCAGCTGCAGGACCTTGCTTTTGGTCTTGTTGAACATCATGAGGTTGGCTTGGGCACACCTCTGCAGCCTGTCCAGGTCCCTCTGGATGGATCCTTCCCTCCAGCTGTCAGCCACACCACACAGCTTGGAGTCATTGACAAAGCTGCTGAGGCTGCCTCAGTGCCACTGTCCGTGTTGCTAACAGAGATGTTGGACAAGACTGGTCCCAGGGACTGATCCTTGAGAGACACCACTTGGACGTGGACCCACTGACAGCCACTCTTTGGGTGGGGGCATCAAGCCAGTTTTGAATCCAGTTGTTTTTGGCTTGGTCCATGCCATGGATCACTCTGACTCAGTGCTGAGTCCCATACGAGTGTGGAGGAAGGCACTGGGGGGCTTAAATGCATGGCAAGGGGGTGGATGGGTGGGAGATAGTCTGAGGGCACAGCTTGGGAAAAAGACTGGGAACAGCACAGGGCTTGGAAAAAAAGGACTGGGACTAGGGGATGGAGATGGACTGGGTAAGAGTCTAAACTAGCCCTGGATTGTTTTCTGTTAACTAACTGGAGGAATGTCACTGACTTGCAGGGGTAAAAGGCTGCTTTGTTGCATTTCCATCCTGGCAGCTGCTTAGAGATCTCATTACAGTTAATCAGAGGAACTCCTAATCTAAATATTTTCCCCCCTCTGTATATAAACTGCAGTTTTTGGGTCAACATAAACAGTTTACATTGAAATGCACAGCCCTAAGGAAGCAAGCTCATTTTAAAACCAAACAGGCTTGCAAAGTGTTCAATTTGGATTCGGCTGTGCTGCAGGGGAGGGAGAAAAGGAGGAGTGGTGAGTTTGCAGCTCAGGTGCCAGCCTGGACTCCAGCAGGAGTCTGCTCTTGCCACTGCAGTTCACTTCCTGTGCAGTGCTATGGAAATCAAAACCCAAATGAAAAATTGCAGCTGCCTGGTTTGGAAGAGGCACTCAAAGCTCAGGTCCTTGTGCTGCTAACACCACTGGGTGGGGGCGGGATTTGCTGGTCATAGAATCATAGAATGGTTTAGGTTGGAAGAGACCTCAAAGATCATCCTGTTCCAACCCCCTTGCCATAGGCAGGGACACCTCCCACTAGATCAGGATGCTCAAAGCCTCATCCAGCCTGGCCTTGAAAACCTCCAGGGAGGGAGCAGCCACAACCTCCCTGGGCAACCTGTGCCAGTGTCTCACCACCCTCACTGTGAAGAACTTTCTCCTAACATCTTGTTTAAATCTCCCCTCTGCCAGTTTGAACCCATTCCCCCTCATCCTGTCATTACAAGACCTTGTGAACAGTCCCTCCCCAGCCTTCCTGTAGCCCCCTTCAGATACTTGAAGGTTGCTATAAGGTTTCCTGGAAGCCTTCTCTTCTCCAGGCTGAAAAGTCCCAACTCCCTCAGCCTGATAGGCAAAGGCACTTTCGCTGGAGATCGTAGTATCAGTCAGGGTTGGAAGGGAGCACAAGGATCAGCCAGTTCCAAGCCCCCTGCCATGCCCAGGGACACCCTACCCTAGAGCAGGCTGCCCACAGCCTCTGCCAGCCTGGCCAAAAACACCTCCAGAGATCTGGCCCCAACCATCCTCCCGGGCAACCCTTTCCAGGCTCTCATCACTCTCATGGTGAAGAACTTCCTCCTCACATCCAGTCTGAATCTCCACCCACCCTGGGCAACCCGTTCCAGAGTCTCATCACTCTCATGCTGAAGAACTGCCTGCTCCCATCCAATCTGAATCTCTGCCCCGCTGGGCAACCCATTCCAGGGTCTTATCACTCTCATGCTGAAGAACTTCCTCCTCACATCCAGTCTAAATCTCCACCCACCCTGGACAACCCGTTCCAGAGTCTCATCACTCTCATGCTCAACAAATTCCTGCTCACATCCAATCTGAATCTCCACCCCCCTGGGCAACCCATTCCAGGCTCTCATCACTCTCATGCTGAAGAACTGCCTGCTCCCATCCAATCTGAATCTCTGCCCCGCTGGGCAACCCATTCCAGGGGCTTATCACTCTCATGCTGAAGAACTGCCTGCTCCCATCCAATCTGAATCTCCCCACCTCCAGCTTTGCTCCGTTCCTCGTAGCCCTGTCGCTACCTGCATCTAACAGACAGCATCACTAAGTGCTGCTGAGGGTAAGCTTGCAAACTGCTTGTAGCAGAGCTTGCTGCTGGCCACTGCTAAAGCTGCAGAATGCCCTTAGAGCCCCCACTGGATGGTTTTTGTTGGTTTTGTTTTCTTTTTTGTTTTGGTTTTTTTTTTTTTATCTCATCAGGTCTTGATTTTTCCCCCCTTTTAAACAAAATTTCCGCGGGCTCACCTCGCAAATGATTTACTCTGCTGTTAGCCAGGTGACAGCTGTACAAAGGGATCTGCGTTTGCGTCGTTTCCTCTGCACCATTGTCGCTAGGAAGTTCCCTTGGTCGTGCTCCGACCCTCAGCGGTAAGGCAGAGCCCCGCGCTGGGCACAGCCCTCTGAGCTCGGCTGCCTGCGGAGCTGCCGCGGCCCCGCTCCGGCTCCTTCCTGCGCTGCTCTGCTCTGCTCTGCTCTGCCCTTTGCTTTCTGTACCCTTGTGAAAGTGCTGCAGCTTCCTTCGCTAAAACGCTGCTGTGCAGCCAGCTCCTCTGCTCCTCTTCCTTCGGGCTGCAGTGCCCCGAGGAACAGTGCCGCATCCCTGCTGCATCTCCTGTGCACCTCCTGCTGCATCTCCTGCTGCATCTCCTGTGCATCTCCTGCTGCATCTCCTGCTGTGTCTCATAGAATCAGTCAGGGTTGGAAGGGACCACAAGAATCAGCCAATTCCAACCCCCCTGGGCTGCATCAGGAGCAGTGTGGGCAGCAGGGCCAGGGAGGTGATTCTCCCCCTCCACTCCACCCTGGTGAGACCCCACCTGCAGTACTGCATCCAGTGCTGGAGACCCTGGGACAAGAGGGATGTGGAGATGCTGGAGGTGTGCAGAGAAGGGCCCCGAGGATGCTGAGAGGGCTGCAGCAGCTCTGCTGTGAGCACAGCCTGAAAGAGTTGGGGCTGTGCAGGCTGGAGAAGAGGAGGCTCCCAGGGGACCTTCTTGTGGCCTTCCAGTATCTGGAGAGGGCTACAAAAAAGCTGGGGAGGGACTTTTGAGGGTGTCAGGGCGTGCCAGGACTAGGGGGAATGGAGCAAAGCTGGAGATGAGGAGATTCAAATTGGATGTAAGGAAGAAGTTCTTCACCATGAGAGTGGTGAGAGGCTGGAATGGGTTGCCCCTGCAGGGAGGTGTTTTTGGCCAGATCCCTGGAGGTGTTTTTGGCCAGGCTGGCAGAGGCTGTGGGCAGCCTGCTCTAGGGTAGGGTGTGTGCCCTTAGCTAGGCTGTCTGGTCCTGGTCTGGCAGGAGGGTTGGACTGG
This sequence comes from Psilopogon haemacephalus, assembly GCA_013396835.1. Lineage (NCBI taxonomy): Eukaryota > Metazoa > Chordata > Aves > Piciformes > Megalaimidae > Psilopogon > Psilopogon haemacephalus. The sequence continues at coordinate 206,597 of VWZI01024025.1, read as the reverse complement.
ATGACCTCTTTGGGTCCCTTCCAACCCCTGAGATCCTGTGACCCTGTGAACTCATCTCTGACTTTGCTTGCTGCACACTGACCTGAATGCTATGTCCTCTGCTGTCAGGGCTGGCCAGGTTCTCACCTGAAGAATTCTAGCCTGGCATCCAAGTTGCTGATCAGACTGGTGAGCAGTCATGTGCTTGTCTCTGTAAAGGTGCCAGGCAGTGCAGAATGAGGTGATTAGGATGTGAAACATCTCTGGAAGCAGGGAACAAAATGGAAAAACTTCTCCTGCCTCCAGGACACAATTTCCCTCTCTCTTGCCCTGGATACTCACATTTTTGGCAACTCCACCACCTCCCTGGGCAGTCCATTCCAGTGTCTAATTACCCTTCCCATTTGAAGTGCTTCCTAACATCCAACCTGAACCTGAGGAAGTGCTTCCTAGCGTTCAACTTAAACCTCCCCTGGCACAGCTTCAGGCCATGTCCTCTTGTCCTCTCACCAGTTGCCTTGAAGCAGAGCCTGACCCCCACCTTACTACAACTTCAGGTAGTTGTAGAGTGTGCTAAGGTCCTCTCTGAGTCTCCTCTTCTCCAGGCCAACCCAACCCAGCTCCCTCAGCCTCTCCTCCTCAGGCTTCTCCTCCAGTCCCTTCTTCATTCTTGTTGCTCTCCTCTGGACCCACTCCAGCACCTCAATAGCTCTCTTGCAGTGAGGGCCCAGAGCTCCTCGAGGTGAGGCCTCCCCAGTGCCGTACAGGGGCAGAATGACACCCCTGGGCTGCTGGCCACACTAGCCCTGATGCAAGCCAAGATGCCATTGGCCTGGGCACACTGCTGGCTCATGTGCAGCTGCTTGTCAGCCAACACTCAGGTTCCTCTCTGCCAGGCTGCTGTCATAGAATCACAGAATGGTTCAGGTTGGAAGGGACCTCAAAACTCATCCAGTTCCTTCTCCCCTATGCCATAGGCAGGGACACCTCTCTCTAGAACAGGTTGCTCAAGGCCTCATCCAACCTGGCCTTGAACACCTCCAGTGACGGAGCAGCCACAACCTCCCTGGGCAACCTGTGCCAGTGTCTCACCACCCTCACTGCAAACAACTTCCTCCTAACATCCACTTTCAATCTCCCCTCTGCCACTTCAAACCCATTCTTCCTCCTCCTGTCATTACAAGACCTTGTCAATAGTCCCTCCCCAGCCCTCCTGTAGCCCCCTGCAGATATTGGAAGGTTGCTATAAGGTCTCCTGGCAGTCTTCTCTTCTCCAGGCTGCAGAACCCCAACTCTCTCAGCCTGTCCTCATAGCAGTGCTGCTGCAGCCCTCTCAGCATCTTGGTGGCCTCCTCTGCACTGGCTCCAACACTTCCATGTCCTTCTTGTGCTGGGGGCTGCAGAGCTGCAGACAGTGCTGCAGGTGGGGTGTGAGGAGAGCAGAGCCAAGGGGCACAATCCCCTCCCTTGCCCTGCTGCCCACAGCTGCTCTTGCTGCAGCCCAGCACACAGTTGCTGTCTGGGCTGCACTCACACTGCAGCCTCATCTTTAGCTTTGCACCACCCCACACCCCCAGGTCCTGTTCCTCAGGGCTGCTCTCAGCCATTCCCCACCCAGCCTGGAGTTGTACTTCAGATTGCACCCACCCAGGTGCAGGACCTTACACTTGGCCTTGTTGAATGCTATGAAGTTGGCCTGGGCACAGCTCTGCAGCCTGTGCAGGTCCCTTTGGATGGATCCGTGCCCTCCAGCAAGTCTCCTGTGCCACACAGCTTGGTGCCAGCTGCACATTTGCTGAGGCTGCACTGATTCCTCTGCCCATGTTGCTGACAAAGATCTTCACCAGCACTGACCCCTGAGGGACACCACTTGGCACTGGTCTGCAGGTGGACATTGTGCCCTTGATCACCACTCCCTGCCTGCCACCATCCAGCCAATTCCTTATCCAGGAACCTGTCAGATTCCTGTAACTATTTACCAAGCCCTGGAACAACAAAGCTCTTTCTGCTGGTACCTTTTATGGGCTGGGCACTTTCTTTTTTGCTTCAGTGTAACTGGGGAGCTCTGGGGAGCAGAGAAGCTCTTGAGCTCCAGGGATTGCCTACCAGGCTTTTCCCTGGGTGCTGCTTTCTACTTCTGCTGCTCAGACTTTGTACCCCCAAGGCAGCCATCAGAGCCTTGCTTACAGAAAGGATCAGCTTCTGGATGGTGCTGACTGCAGTGCCTCTCAGTGGGTAACAGCAAACAAGGAAATCATTAGGGCTGTAGCAGCAGACACTGTGGAGATCTCCAGGGAACTGCCGTCCTGGATTGTTCCCTGTGAAATTCTGCCTGTCCTCTCTAAACTAAACCTGAAAAACAAGCCCTAACCTAAACCTGTGCCTCTACATCAAGCCCTAACCTAAACCTCTACCTGTACATCAAGCCCTAATCTAAACCTGTACCTGTACATCAAGCCCTAACCTAAACCTCTACCTGTACATCAAGCCCTAACCTAAACCTCTACCTGTAGATCAAGCCCTAACCTAAACCTCTACCTGTAGATCAAGCCCTAACCTAAACCTCTACCTGTACATCAAGCCCTAACCTAAACCTGTACCTTTACATCAAGCCCTAACCTAAACCTCTACCTGTACATCAAGCCCTAACCTAAACCTCTACCTTTACATCAAGCCCTAACCTAAACCTCTACCTGTACATCAAGCCCTAATCTAAACCTCTACCTGTACATCAAGCCCTAACCTAAACCTCTACCTGTACATCAAGCCCTAACCTAAACCTCTACCTTTACATCAAGCCCTAACCTAAACCTCTACCTGTACATCAAGCCCTAACCTAAACCTGTACCTGTACATCAAGCCCTAACCTAAACCTCTACCTGTACATCAGGCCCTAACCTAAACCTGTACCTGCACATCAAGCTCCTGAAATGAGGGAACCTGACCCAGCCTGGGGCTGTGTGCCTGAGTTGTAGGCTTGGCTGCTGCCTGCCTTTCCCTGGGCTCCTTCTCTCCCTTTGGATTAGAGACCAGAGGACAGTCTTGCTTGTTAGCTGGTTTTGTTTTTGGACGTTTCCCTTCCACACTTCTGTAGCCCAGCAGGATTAAGGTTCTTCCAAAGCCACACTGTGAGCCTTTTGTCAACCTTTTCATTTCCTGGCAGTTGCACACAGCAACAGCCCCGGCTGAATGCTGAGTTCTGGCTTAACTCTGTCCCAGTTTGTGCACTCCCTCGGGTCTTTTTCTTGACACGGTACAATGTTCTGCAGTGAATTAGTGGGGCTGCCTTTTCCTAGGCAAACAAAGTTTCGGGGGCAAGACAGTAGCAGTTGTGTGCTCTGTGCTCCTGGGTGGCCTTCAGCTTGCAGGGGGCCTTGAAAGAGGACAGGAGCTGAGCTGTGCCTTCTGTTTCCCACTGCTGCAGAGGCTGTGAGTGCCTGGGGGGAGTTGTGCAGCATTTGTGGCTTGCAGTTCATAGAAACAGTCAGGGTTGGAAGGGACCACAAGGATCAGCCAGTTCCTACCCCCTGCCATGCCCAGGGACACCCTACCCTAGAGCAGGCTGCCCACAGCCTCTGCCAGCCTGGCCAAAAACACCTCCAGGGATGTGGCCCCAACTACCCCCTGTGGAACCTCTTCCAGGCTCTCACCACTCTCATGGTGAACAACTTCATCCTCACATCCAATCTGAATCTCCCCACCTCCAACATTCAACAAGGCCAAGTGTAAGGTCCTGCACCTGGGTGGGTGCAATCTGAAGTACAACTCCAGGCTGGGTGGGGAATGGCTGAGAGCAGCCCTGAGGAACAGGACCTGGGGGTGTGGGGTGGTGCAAAGCTGAAGATGAGGCTGCAGTGTGAGTGCAGCCCAGACAGCAACTGTGTGCTGGGCTGCAGCAAGAGCAGCTGTGGGCAGCAGGGCAAGGGAGGGGATTGTGCCCCTTGGCTCTGCTCTCCTCACACCCCACCTGCAGCACTGTCTGCAGCTCTGCAGCCCCCAGCACAAGAAGGACATGGAAGTGTTGGAGCCAGTGCAGAGGAGGCCACGAAGATGCTGAGAGGGCTGCAGCAGCACTGCTGTGAGGACAGGCTGAGAGAGTTGGGGTTCTGCAGCCTGGATAAGAGAAGGCTGCCAGGAGACCTTATATTAGCCTTGCAGGATTTGCAGGGGGCTACAGGTGGGCTGGGGAGGGACTATTGACAAGGTCTGGTGATGACAGGATGAGGAGGAATGGATTTGAAGTGGCAGAGGGGAGATTGAAAGTGGATGTTAGGAGGAAGTTGTTTGCAGTGAGGGTGGTGAGACACTGGCACAGGTTGCCCAGGGAGGTTGTGGCTGCTCCGTCACTGGAGGTGTTCAAGGCCAGGTTGGATGTGGCCTTGAGCAACCTGTTCTAGAGGGAGGTGTCCCTGCTTATGGCACAGGGGGGTTAGAACTGGCTGAGCTTTGAGGTCCCTTCCAACCTGAACCATTCTGTGGTTCTCTGAAGGTGGCAGACTGAGTGCAGGTCACAGTGCAGCTTGGTGCACATCATTTACACTAAAATTGTTTATTGTGTTTTGCACCAAAGTGCTGAAAGCTGCTGAGGCTGCTGAGCAGAGCTCTGGGGTAAGCTCAGCATTGTGGATTTGAAAGGCTGCGCCCACTGCAGAGACAGCAGAGGTCCTGACCAGCCCAAATTCAGCAAGTTTTTGAAAGAATGAAGGATTCCCCTAAAGCTGCAGATAGTGGAACAGCAGCAGCTTCCCACTGTCCAGCTCATCAGCCCAAAAGACTTGACACAGCTGAAAAGAGAATAAACCACCAGGACACTCTGTGAGTGTTTGATACCAACCAGACATTAGGAGTTGTAGCAGCTCCTTCCCATGGCACTGGGAGGCTTTCCAGGGGCACTGCTTGCTGAGGGGCTTGCTGCCTGCATAGCTGAGAGGTATTTGATCTCCAGAGGTTTGGAACATTGAGCAGCTGATGAGTGTGAATAGTTTTGGGCTCCCCAGTTCAAGAGGGCCAAGGATCTCACTCAAAAGAGTCCAAGGGAGGGCTATGTGAATGCTGAGGGGACTGGAACACTGCCTGATGAGGAGAGGCTGAGGGACCTGGGGCTGTTGGGTCTGGAGAAGAGAAGACTTAGATGGGATGTGACCAATGTCTATAAGTATCTGAGGGCTGGGAGTCAAGAGGGAGGGGACAAAATCTGTTCAGTTGTGCCTTGGGATAGGACAAGAGGCAATGAGTGTAAGCTACGGCACAGGAAAGTCCACCTCAACATTGAGGAAGAACTGCTTGACTGTAAGGGTCACAAAGCACTGGCACAGGCTGCCCAGAAAGGTTGTGGAGTCTCCTTGTCTGGAGCTTTTCTAGCCCTGTCTGGATGTGTTCCTGTGTGACCTGTGCTAGATTATCTGGTCCTGCTCTGGCAGGGGGGTTGGACTCGATGATCTATGGAGGTCCCTTCCAACCCCTAACATCCTCTGAGCTGTGATCATCAGATGCAACAAAACAATTTAAATTAGCTGCTGTGGTATGCTCTGTTAGGGGCAATTCCCTCTGCCTGTGTGGATCCTGGGGCTGGAACTAGCTGATCCTTGTGGTCCCTTCCAACCCTGACTGATTCCATGATTCTATGATTCTATGTCCCTGCCTGTGGCAGGGAGGTTGGAACTGGATGACCTTTGAGGTCCCTTCCAGCCCTGACAACTCTGTGACTCTCGGAGCTTTTAATTTGTGCATCCCTTTGCTTTTCCTGTTGCACAAAAGCCTGGCACTGGGTTATGGCTTCCGTGGAGCAGAGGCAGGCTCTGGGAGCAAACGTGATCAGAGAGCCTCATACAGCTGAGGGCAGCATAAAACTTATCTTATCTTCACTACAATATCCTAACCCTCAGAAGTTCCAGTAATAACCATCCTGAACTTGGCTTGGCCTTTCTCAGCAGAGGCTGGACAGGGTGTGTGGCTTTTGCACGTGCCTGGAAGTGGCAGTAAAGACCACGAGTGACAGACACTGCCACAGCAGAACCGCTGATGTAGGGCAGGGTGTCCCTGCCCATGGCAAAGGATTTAGAACCTTGTGGTCCCTTCCAACCCTGACTGATTCTATGATTCTTCCAAACCAGATGGGCCTGGGACCACGTAAATGCCTCTCTTAGGTTCTGTCCTGTTAGCACAGGCCTCCTGTGCAGCTTCTTTTGGCAGCACAGTCCTGTGTTTCATCTGGTTTGGGTGAATTCAAGAGCGCTCGGAGATTCTACCTTGCTGTGCAGCTCACCTTTTGTTTTAATAATAGCTGTGGCAGTTAAAATAAGAAATGCAGGATCTGCAGAGAAGGGCCACGAGGATGGTCAGGATGGCACAGAGGAGGAGGCGGAGGAGGTGGAGGAGGAGATGGAGGAGGAGGAGAAAGAGGAGGAGATGGAGGAGGAGGAGGAGGCACTCAGCGCTCTCACCGCAGCCAGCAAGTTGTTTCCCAGGTCATTTCTAAGCAGCATCTTCTCCACTTGCAGTTACTATGTGGGCAAGCTGCTGTAACTGGTTTTGCCTGGATGGCTCACCCGAGGAGATGCAGCCACAGCCGGGAGCCAGAGCCCAAGCCTACTCCAACCCCGGGTACAGCTCCTTCCCGTCCCCCACCGCTGCCGAGCAGAGCTGCAAGGCCTGCGGGATGCACTTCGACAGCTCCTCCAGCAAGGTGAGTCGCAGAGGTCTGCTCTGCCTGCCAGGCAGCCACAGAGCCAAGCTGCAGGGAAATGGGTGGGCTTTGGAGGGCAGCCCTGTGGGACAGGCCAGCTTGGCTCCCCTCATGTCCCTGGCTCTTCCCCCGCAGCACACAGGCACAGCTAAGGATGGCAGCAATGTGCTCTGCTGGCCAGGAAGGACAATGCCATTCTAATGAAGGGCTGGGGTTAGTAGGTTGAGAGAGGTTCTCCTTCCCTTCTACTCTGCCCTGGTGAGGCCACATCTGGAGTATTGTGTCCAATTCTGGGCTCCCCAGCTCAAGAAGGGCAGGGAGCTGCTTGAGAGAGTCCAGCCCAGAGCTATAAAGATGATGAAGGAAGTTGAACATCTTCCTTATGAGGAGAGCCTGAGGGAGCTGGGGCTGTGCTGCTGGGGAAAGAGGAGACTGAGAGGTGACCTCATTAATGTTTACCAATATGTGCAGGTGAGTGGCAGGAGGCTGGAGCCAGGCTCTGCTGGCTGATGCCCAGTGACAGGACAAGGGGCAATGGGTGGAAGTTGAGGTATAGGAAGTTCTATGTGAACCTGAGCGTGGTGGTTTGGCAGTTATCTGCCCTCTCCCCTCCCCACTTTGAAATAACCCAGGCTAGGACTCAGTGGGCTGGAAGTTAAGGAATGAAGCTTTATATTTACAGCTTTGCACAATATACAAGCAGATGCTGACAATGTATTACAGGTATTTACAGATATATAGAATCATAGAATCATGGAATCATAGAATGGTTTAGGTTGGAAAAGACCTCAAAGCTCATCCACTTCCAACCCCCCGCCACAGGCAGGGACACATCCCACTAGATCAGG
>VWZI01024025.1:162409-189483 GCA_013396835.1 Psilopogon haemacephalus | reverse complement strand
TGTTATTTTTGTTAATTTAACCTCAAATTGTTATGCTTGCAGGCCAGGCAGCCAATCTCCCCTTCCCCTGGCAGCAGTGTGACCCCCTCCTGCAGCTGTCTTTTGATGGACGGCAGTGGGGAATGTCAGTGCCACACAGAGCCTGGGCTGCTCGGTGCAGAGGGAGAGGGAGGTTGCTGCTCTGGCTGCTGTTGGTTCTTGGAACTTCAGAGGCTCTCAGCTGCCCTCACTCACTTAAGGAGCTGCAAGTCTCAGGCTGGAGGCTTTGGCAAGGAAAGCAAAAGGCTGAAGAGAAGCAAAGGAGGATTCCATTGCTGCACAAGCACCCTGAAGTGCAGGTGGCTTTTGGAAGGGAGATGAAAGCAGGCAAACTTTTTCCCCTGAACTGCTAAGAGGTGGTCAGGGCAGAGCCTTTTTCACTCATCAGTTCCCCCCCATCCTTCCCTCTGGTCAGCTTTACAGCCCTGCTGCATTCAGGCTACCAAAAGCAACTGGGTTTGTGCTCTGGCTGCGAGGGGGAACAGGGAATTCTGTGGTCAGCTGTGGCCAGGACAAGCCTTTGCAGCTGTCCTGCCCAGCACCTTCGTCTGGGTACCTCTCAGTCTGACTGGCTGCCAGCACAGCCTGTGTCAGAACCTTGAAGCCTTAAGCTTTCAGCACCGTAGGACTGCACTTAGCTCATCTGGGAGGCTCTTCTGCTGCTGCAGGCTTTCCCCTGCCCAGATTTCCTCTCCTCCGTGTGTTCAGCCCTGGGGCTCTGTGTGGCTGTCAGCAGCAGAGTAAAAAGCAGGAGCCCACTTAGGAGCTGGGAGATGCAGCTACAGCAGTGCTTAGAGCTGTTAACTCCTTGCTCCTGCTGCAACCCACAGAGCCCCTCAGCAGGCAGCAGATCCCCCACTGTCGAGGTGGGCTCTGAGCTCCACCAAACCGTGGTGGCTGCTAAGGTTTATTGAACTAAAAGTCCTGAGCATTATCCCCTTCCCTGCTCCTTGGCTTGAGGTTTAGCAGCTTCCAGCCTGAGAACAGAGCTCTAGGTCAGTGAGTCGTTAATAAAAACGAGAGGAGGTAAGCAGGGACTGGGTTTGCTCTTCAGGAGGTTCGTGGAGACCCAGCAGTGCAGGTTCCAAAGTGCTGAACAGCCTCAACTCACTGTGAGAATCCCTTTGTCAGGTTTGGCAGCGAGCTCAGGGCTGGAGAATTCAGATTTCCCTGGAGGACGGAGGTAGCTGTAGAGGTTTGGCTTTTTTTTTTGCTGCAGCAACTCAAATGCCCAACATTCTAGTGCTGAGGAGATGCTCCCACCACAGGATTCCAAACCATCAGCAGGATTCTTTTTCCTCCTGCCCAGTGTTTCACCTGCAAGAATGGATTCTGTCCAGCTGGGGCTGACTGAAGTGTAAAGAAAACCCAAACCTGGGGGGAACCCAGGGAAATGATCCAAAGGAATATAATGATCTGAACTAAGAAATGGGAATATTTATGTGCTTCTTGCTGTCCACTGGACATGGTTTAGGTTATTTTTTGTTTCAGAGTTGATATTCTACTTGAAAGGGCACACTGTTAAATCCTCTCTGGTACTCTGGTGGTTCACCTTCCTAGATTTGGTACAGAAGAAGTCTGGTTTATAATTTTATAATAAAGCTGCAATGTGATTTAGTTAAACCCTCGTTTGCTGGCTCTGTCACCAACAGGCTTAACCCCTGCCAGCCCTACAAGCTGCTTCTGAGGGGCAGCCAGAAAAGGCTGGGGCCTGGCAGGTGCTTAAAGGGCAGCAGTGGGTGGGGTAGAAGTGCAGAGGAAGCAAAGAAGTTAACTGAAAACTTCTGGGCAGCACAAGCTGACCTCTGGGACATGTACAAAGGGGAGACTCTGAACCTTGGGACTAAGGGAAGCACTACCAGAGTTACTCAGCAGATGCACACAAGAGTTGGCACAGTCAGCTCCCTCGTGCTTTCCTATTTTAGCCATATTCAAGGAGGTGCAGGAGTTGTGAACAGCTTCAAACAAGGAGGCTCTCACCTGTCCTACAAGATCCAGCTGGTGGCAGAGTTCCTTTTTCTCAGCAACATCCAGAGAAGTAGTGCAGGAGGCTGCAGGTCTGTGATGGAAGCTGACTGCTGTGCTTGCTTTAAACACAGAACCTGCAGCAGTGCTGTAAGCTGCTACTGGCCACAGACCTGTGCTGGATGGTGGACAGGAAAGCAAAATTCAAACCAGGAGACCTGAGCTAAATTGGATGGTCCTGCTCTGGCAGGGAAGGTTGGACTCTATGAGCTCTTTGGGGTCCCTTCCAGCCCCTTACATCCTGTGAACCTGGGATCCTTCATGCAGGTTGTAGCCAGGCAGCTAAATCAGAGACTCACAGAATCGATCCGGTTGAAGGAGACCTCAAAGCTCTTCTGCTCCAATCCTTGACTCAGCACTGAAGGGTCAACACTAAACCACATCCCTAAGCACCAGCTCCATACACTGCTTGACCACCTCTAGGAACAGTGACTCTAGCACTGCCCTGGGCAGCCTGTGCCAGCTCTTGAGAATCCTTTCAGCGCCGAAAGATTTCCTAATATCCATCCTGAACCTCCCCTGGTGCAGCTCGAAACCATTTCCTCTGGTCCTGTCTCTTGCCACCAAGAAGAGGCTGCCCCATCCTCCCTTCAAGACAGCTGTAGAGAGTACATGACCCTGCCAATGCAACCAAGAGCTTGGCAGTTGGCTCTGTTTTCCCTGCACGTCCTTTGGAAAAGAAGTCCTGAACAGCAAAGGAGAAACTGCTTCAGTTTTATTTTTGTTTCTCTATAAAAATACCCAAACTTTGTTTTAAAAAAACAGCCCCCAGGGAGCCTACCTCAGCACCTGGGCAAGTGCAGCTGCCTACTCTGTGGGCAGAAAAAGGGATGCAGCAGGGATGCTTGGTTGGAGTTGTTTTAATTCGTTCCATACCCTCGCTCTATGGAAGCACCAAGGTGGACCTGAGCATTTTCAAGTCTCTGTCCCCGCAGAAGGACCTCTTGGCCGGAGCTTCTTCTGCCCACCCTTGGGGTGATCTGTGTGCCAGGCCTGCTCGGCTGCGCTGCTAGCAAGGGGCCACCAGCCTGCGCTTCCTGATGCAGGCCCAGATCCAGCTGGGGGACACACGCTGGGCCCCAGGGTTCTCCTCAGTGTCCCCGATGATGTGGGTGGCCGAGGCCGCGTCGAACTCCGCCACCAGGTCCCCGTCGAAGGCGATGAAGTAGCGCCGGAGCCTGTCGAAGTCCGGCACGGAGGGAGGCAGGTAGAGCTTCACCCCCGTGAAGATGTCCAGCAGTGGCTGCGTGGTGTGGGAGAGGAGAAGCACAGCTTGTGGGAAAACTTTCTGAGGCTGGGCTGGAGACTGCACTGAATTCATCCAGGCAGGGGGGCCAGAGGCCAGGCCTGGCCCTGTGGTCAGCACTCCAAGCCCCTGCCTGGTTAAGTGCCTGCTGTCTGGCCAGGAAAGCAGACAAAGAGCAGCAGCCCACAGCATGCTACAGCTGGACTCTGCTTCCTTGGCTGAGGGGAATTATTGCTCCTTTGCTGCCCTTACTGCTGATGCTGATGTGGTCCAGTAACCCTGATCTGTGGTCCAGTAACCCTGATCTAAATGTCTTGGTATTCACAAGCAGGATGTTTCCTAGTGGCAGCAGGACACAACCACTCTGTCGGGGCAGCTGCTGTCTGCATCAGCCCAGGAAATGACAGCTCAGTGATTCTTAATCCACTCTTCCAGCCTGCTCCACGAGGGGCTGGAGAGGTCAAGTTCCCTCCCTCTGCAGCTCCCAGCTCAGGAGGAGCTTCTCCCCGCATCTCTCCTCTGCTTTTGGAGGGGATCCAAGCACTGCTTTGCTCTCTAGAAGCAAAACCCCATCTCAGCTGTGCTCTCTCTCTCTCCAGCTCAGGAGGAGCTGGGCAGTCACAGCCCTCTGTGATGGGTGGGACAGAGCATTGACCTGTGGCATGACAAACCCAACTCTGCAGCCAGGCAAAAGCAGCTGCAACCATGCTGTTGCCTTTACACTGGGATTTGGGGGGGGGGGGCTCATGGCTGCTCTTTCTGCCTTTATTTGATTTCAGTTTAGGGTGCTGCTAGGAGAAGTTTTCAGGCTTCTCCACATGGACCAGCTCCCAGCCCAGGGGCTGCTCTCCAGCTGTCCCCTACCGTTTTCCCGTTGTCCTCCATCTCCGAGGCTTTCCGCTTCTCCCCGCGTCTCTCCTCTGCTTTTGGAGGGGATCCAAGCACTGCTTTGCTCTCTAGAAACAAAAACCCATCTCAGCTGTGCTCTCTCTCTCTCTCCAGACACTGAAGTGGAAGAGGGGGGAGAATAGAAAAAGGGAAGAAGCTTCCCCCCTCCTCCTGGCAACAGCAGCTTGTAAGCTGTGAGGTGTTTGCTGCTGCCTCACCCTGCCCTGCCCTCCCCTCCCTGCTGTCACCACTCTGCCCTTTGGAGACTGCTCAGAAATTTGCCTCGAGGTGCTCCCCAGTGACAACACAAATTGATTTCACAAATTTGCAGTTCACCACCTAGCCAGAAACCCCTGGCCAAAGGGCTGCAGCTCTGCTCTTCTGATCAGCTTTGCATTCTGCTCAGGACCCTGCCCAGGGGGCTGCAAGCAGAGGAATCACTCCCAGCAGTACTGGTATGAACTGTGACTGAGACTGCCAGGTTCAAGGTGCAGCATGGAACATCTGAGAGCTTTTACTGTCCACACAAGTTGCCTAAGCACCGACCTGAACATCATCACTGCTGTGTCCATCTCCTCTCCCCAGCACACCCCAGAGTGTGCCTGTTCATGCCACCAGCAGCACAAGGCTCTGCCCATTAACACTACCACAGCATCTTCAGCACAAAAGCAGCCTGCCCCAGACACAGAGTATACACCCTGGGGCTCCTCTCTCCAACCTACCTTCTGGCTTCTGAGCTTTTGCAGGTGACTTGCTTGGGGGAGTTTTAATCGTGCTGTGTGGTGTGGAAGACCTGGAATTTCCCTCATTCTCTCCACTGCTGCCAGCTGTGGACTCTCCAGGATCTTCCTCCCCAGCAGTGACACTGAAGTCAGCCTTCTCCTTGGAGAGCTGGTACAGCTCCTGTCCCACAGGAAGCAAAACAACTCTCTTGAGCCACACTGAAACCTCTGACAGGAGCTGGACTGTGTGGGCTCCTCCTGTTTCTTCTCTCCCCTCTCAGAGTTTGCTTTTTCTTCCTTCACCTCCTTGCAGCCATTTTCCTGTCAGGTCTGCTCAATCTCTCTCTGCTCCACCCAGCTGCTTGGCATCAAGGGAAGCCATGCAGGGAGCTACCAAGAGCCACATTTCCATCAACTGCTGGAGGGCAAGGCAGAGGCAGGCCCCTAGAGCCTGGCTCCCTAGCCTGGAGATGAGCAAACCTCACTGCTCACCTTGGGCAGTCTGAAGAGGGAACTTTACCCTTCTGCACAGGGCAGCAGGTGGGCTGAGCCCCTCCAGTGCTGGCATCTGCTGCCAGTACCCTGTGGGCAGTGTGAAGAAAGCCCAAACAACAGAAGTGGGCTGAGAACAGAGCTCCTCCACAGCTTACTTACTGCTGGAGATGGCAGCAAGCTAACCCCTGATGGGAACATCAGGGAAAGAGCTGAAGGAGCTGCAAGGTGAGTGCAGCCCCAGGGGTCCATTTGGCCTCTCTATGCTGCAACTGGCCCAGGCTACCTTTAGCCCTTCAAGAGGTGGTTGAGTCATCAACCCTGGATGTGTTTTAAAGGTGGTCTGTATGTGGTGCTTGGGGATATGGTTTAGGGTGAACCCTGAAGAGCAGGGATATTGTTTGGGCTTGGTGATCCTGAGGCTCTTTGCATAGAATGGTTTAGGTTGGAAGAGACCTGAAAGATCATCCTGTTCCAAACCCCTGCCATAGGCAGGGACACCTCCCATTAGATCAGGATGCTCAAAACCTCATCCAGCCTGGCCTTGAACCCCTCCAGGGAGGAAGCAGCCACAACCTCCCTGGGCAACCTGTGCCAGTGTCTCACCACCCTCACTGGAAAGAACTTCCTCCTAACATCCACTTTCAATCTCCCCTCTGCCAATTTGAACCCATTCCCCCTTGTCCTATCATTACAAGACTTTGATCACATTCTGTGCTTCTGTGCTCCACAACCTCCCTGGAGGTGTTCAAGGCCAGGTTGGATGAGGCCTTGAGCAACCTGTTCCAGTGGGAGTGTCCCTGCCTATGGCCCAGGGTGGGTTGGAACTGGCTGAGCTTTGAGCTCCCTTCCAACCCAAACCATTATATGATTTCCTTCAGCAGACATACCCAGACCAGCACCTAGACTGGTGTGGAAAGCTCTACTCTCCCAGTCTGAACAAATACTTGGGAGTTTGTCAGTAGCTAAAGAAAGCTCCAGGATACTGCATTCTGCACTGAAAAGCAACAAACCTGAATGCTGCTTTTGAGGCCTTGAGCAACCTGTTCCAGTAGGAGGTGTCCCTGCCTATGGCACAGGGGGGGTTGGAACTGGCTGAGCTCTGCGCTCCCTTCCAACCTAAACCATTCTAAAATTCTATGTCCACGCCCCATCCTAGGAGGCAGGCAGCAGAGCTCCCCCCTGCTGCACACTCTGCTGCCTGGATTTCTCTTTTTAAGGCCAGCTGCTGCTCCAGAGGAGGCTGCAGAGGCTGTGACCCACCTTGAGCTGCTGCAGGTTGGTGGCAGTCTGCCAGTCCTTGTCGTCGCGGATGCGAGTGCAGCGCGGGAAGCGGATGGAGATCCCATCGGCCGTGTGGGCTTCAGCTCGGGAGAACTCAGCCCCTGTGATCTCCCACACTGGGGCTTTCTAAACACAGCATTGAGGCAGTCAGACCACACCCCTGATTCTCATGAACTGACCCTCTCACGTGTCTGTGCTCCCCAGCCTCTGCAGCAAACCCCCTCCCTACCCCAGCGCTCCAAACACTCAACTTTTCCGTCTCCAGGATCCAGAGAGCTTCTGCCTGTTTCCCTGTGGGGCTGAGACCCTTCAGGATCCATCTCTAGAGAGCACTTTTGCTGTCCAACAGAGCACTAAGCACACTGTAGAACAGCAGCAGCTTTGGGCTTCGAAGCACAGCTGTGCTTCCACCACTCTAACTGAAAAGAATTTCAAGCTTAAAGCATTTCTGGGAGGAATTCATTTGCCAGAAGTGCTGCAGGTAGCAATTTCTTCCTGAAGCTCTTGGCCTCAAATGCAGCTGCAAGATCACAGGACATTAGAGGTTGGAAGTGACCCAAGGAGATCATGGAGTCCAACCCCCCTGCCAAGGCAGGACCAGACAATCCAGCTCAGGTCATGGAAGGACACATCCAGACAGGGCTTGAAAGGCTCCAGAGAAGGAGACTCCACAACCTCTCTGGGCAGCCTGTGCCACTGCTCTGGGACCCACACAGGCAAAAAGTTGCCTCTTGTGTTGAGCTGCACCCTCCTGTGCTGCAGCTTCCATCCATTGCTCCTTGGCCTATGGCAGGGAGCAGTGAGCAGAGCCTGTCCCCCCCCTCCTCACCCCCAGCCCTCAGACACTTACAAACATTGACTCAATCCCCTCTCAGGCTTCTCTTTTCCAGACTAAGCAGCCCCAGGACCCTCAGCCTCTCCTTCCCAGGCAGTGCTGCAGTACCCTCAGGATCCTCAGAGCCTGAGGACCCTCTCCAGCAGGTCCCTGTCCCTCTGCAACTGGAGAGCCCCAAACTGAAGGCAGTGCTCAAGATAAGGTCTCAGCAGGGCAAAGCAGAGGCAAAGGAGAACCTCCCTGCCTCTGCTGGACATACTCTGCCTAATGCTCCCCAGGACCCCCTTGGCCCCCAGGGCTCATTGCTGTGCCATGGATCTTCTCCCCCAGCACTCTCAGCTCCCTCTCCTTGGGGCTGCTCTCCAGCAGTCCCCTCCCAGCCTGTCCTGCTGCAGTTTATTCTTCATCCCCAGCTGCAGGACTCTGCACTTTTTCTTATTGAACCTCATTTGGTTCCTCTGTGCCCAGCTCTGTCTGTGCAGGTCTCTGGATGGCCTCACAGCCTGCAGCTGGAGCAGCCAAGCCTCCCAGCTTGGTGTCATCAGCAAACTTGCTGATCAGACTCTGCCTGTCTGTGCCCTCACCAATGTCACTGATGAAGATGCTGAACAGGACTGGGGGACTCCACTGGTTACAGCTCTCCAGGTGTACCTGGCACCATTGAGCACCAAGATTCAGAGATAAAACCCTTGTGTCCTTGATTTCCTGTTCCAGGGATGAAATCTAACTTTGGAACAGGGACAACCTGAATGCTGAAGTGAAGTAAAACCACAGTTCAGGGACCAGGAGAGCTCTTACCTTTGGATCTGGGACAATGAAGTCTGGGTAGTAGATTTTGTTGATTTTTAGCCACTTTGGAATTTTACTAGGATCCTGTTAAAGAAAAGCACAAACACACCAAAAACCAAAATCAATCAGTAGCTGATCAAAGGTGACTTCTACCCAAGGAGATGCTGAAAGAGCAGCAGCAGCAGCAGATGGCCATGCAGGTACTGCACTGCCTTGCTAAGGATGCAGCTTGCTTTGGCCTGCAGCACAAGGTGCACAGCTCTGCAGCAGCTTCTCCCACCTAGAGGGGCACAGCTGTGCCTTCCTGCCTCTCCAGATGTCACACAGTGCCAGTGGCTCCAGTTGTGACTGACAGGAAACTGCTCATTTGGTTTGGGATCTCAGCTCCTCGCTGCAGGTGGCCTTTGGCATGGCAGGGAGCAGAGCTCAGCTCTCTGTTCAGCCTTCAGATGCAGGATTCCTCAACTCAGGAAGTCCCTCACAAGCAGTCTGAACTCGTCCAGCCCCCGTGGGCTGGGCTGAGCTGAGCATTGGCCCCATCTAGTGACTGACCTCACCACCCACAACGTGCCGAGAGTGGTGCTGCTCTGCTCTCCCCAGTGGAACCCAGCCCCGGAGGGTGCAGATGGTGCCTGGGCTGCCCACTTGGTGCCTGGGTACCAGTCTCAGGAGCTGCCTGCACCTTGCCCCTCGTGTGTCAGAGCAACTTAGCCACTCACTCCCAGCACAGCACTGCAACCCTGCCCTCAGCCAGCACCCCAGCAGGAAGGAGGCTTTCACCAAGCCCTTTGCTGTGTCAGGAACAGTGGAGGACCAGGGAGGTTATTCTGCCCCTGTGCTCAGCACTGCTCAGGCCACACCTTGAGTGCTGTGTCCTGTTCTGGGCCCCTCAACTTAAGAAAAATGTTGATGTGCTGGAAGGTGTCCAGAGAAGGGCAGCAAGGCTAAGGAGGGGGTTGGAGCACAGCCCTGTGAGGAGAGGCTGAGGGAGCTGGGGGTGTGCAGCCTGCAGAAGAGGAGGCTCAGGGCAGAGCTCATTTCTGTCTACACCTACCTGAAGGGAGGTTGTGGCCAGCTGGGGTGGGGCTCTGCTGCCAGGAACCCAGGGACAGAAGAGGACACAGCCTCAAGCTGTGCCAGGGCAGGTTCAGACTGGATGTTAGGCAGAAGTTGTTCCCAGCAAGGGTGATCTGCATTGGAATGGGCTGCCCAGGGAGGTGGTAGAGTCCCCATCCCTGAAGGTGTTCAAGGGGAGGCTGCATGAGGTACTTAGTGCCAGGGTTTAGTTAATTAGAAGGTGTTGGGTGATAGGCTGGGCTCTATCTCAGAGGTCTTTTCCAACCTGCTTAGTTCTGTGACTCCTTTGGTCACCTCCACACCAGAACCTCTCTCACCTTGCTGATCTTCACCATGTCCAGCTCTGTCTGCAGACGTGCCAAGGTGGCATCATCGTGGCCACCAGCACACTTGGTCACAGTGCACCACTTCTCACTCTTGGGATCGTAGCAGCCCATGAGGAAGATGGACATCATCCCACCTGCAGGAGGGGACAGCTCTCAGCTTCTGCAGGACCAGCTGCAGCACTTCCCAAGGCAATGATCCCAGCCCCTTTTCCATCTTTGGGAGTCCAAGGACCTTGGGCTTGTGATGGCTTCCCAGCAGCAGCTCCCACCAGCTAAACAGAGCCTCTGCCTTCCAAGAGCCCAGCCCAGGACCCAAGGCTCTGCTGTGCCAGCAACCCACAGCAGCACACTCATGGCTGCCACCTGACAGGCTGCACTGCTACAGCCACCAACCTCATCCTGCAAAGAGACTAAATGCTGGAGGAGGCCCAGAACAGGAAAACGCTTGAGAATTTCCTGAGCTGACAGATCTCTGGGTGAAGCCAGCTCCAGAGACTCACCTTTGCTGCCTTGCCCATAGAAAGCTCCCAGCACCATCAGGTCAGCAGTGTCAGCCATGGCACCCTCGTTCAGGTAGTCCTTCTTCACCTTCAGCCAGTGCCTCTTCCCTGGCTCGTAATTACTCTGGGCAAAAGAAGGGGAGAACCCCAGTCAGGAAGACCTCCTCGTGGGCATCCACCTCCTCCCACAGCCTCGCTTTAATCCAGAGGAGCAGTGCAGGAGCACACCAGTACCTGAGGAGCAGCTTGGGCTGGTGTCAGCACTAGCAGGAAGCCAGAGAGGTTTTTTGGGTGCTCAGCCTTGCCTGTTTCAACCACACACCCCTGCCTGCTGCTGCTGCCCCCCAGCTGCCACACAGCACAGTGAAGAGTAAAGGTGGACCTGCCTTGATGTCTTTCAGCACCAGTCCTTCCAGTCCTTCACGGATGACTCTGGTGATCATATCTGCCAGATCTGAAGCTTTCTGGAAAGGAAAAGCATCCTGTTAGCTCAGGGCTGCTAAAGGGCTGTGGTTCCAAGGTATTCTGTTGGGAAAAGTGGCACTATAGGCAAAGCAGCAGTAGAGGTGAATGCCTCATGTCATGACAGGCATGTGTGTCCCTGGGCATGGCAGGGGGGTTGGAACTAGGTGATCCCTGTGGTCCCTTCCAACCCTGATTGACTCTATGATCTAGGGTAGGGTGTCCCTGGGCATGGCAGGGGGGTTAGAACTAGATGATCCTTGTGGTAACTTCCAAGCCTGATTCTATGATACTACATGATCCTTGTGGTCCCTTCCAAGCCTGATTCTATGATACTAGATGATCCTTGTGGTCCCTTCCAAGCCTGATTCTATGATACCAGATGATCCTTGTGGTCCCTTCCAACCCTGACTGACTCTATGACTCTATGATACTGAAGTGGTCGTAGCCAAGCCAGGCATGGCCCTCTCGAACAGCGCTGCCTGAGGAGGTCTTGCACACAGGTCAGAAGCAGAACCATCCTGGTGGGCAGGAACTGCTGCTCACGCAACCTCCATGACAAAAAAACCCACGTGCAGGAGGCAAGGAGCAGGGAAGTGGCTGGGATGCCAGGCAGGCTCACCGTGACGTGCTTCATCTCCGAGAAGAGGATGCGGTTGGGGATCTCGACCATGTTGTCGTGGAGGAACTTGCGACGCTCGCTCAGAGGCCTAAACCAGGACACACAAAACACAGTCACAAACTGGTAGGGGCTTGGAAGGAAACCTCTAGAGATCATCCAGTCCAAGCCCACTCCTACAGCAGGGCACTCACAGCAGCTTGCTCAGCGGCACAATGCCCAGGAGGGGGTTGGAAGCTCTCCACACAAGGACACTCCACAGCCTCTCTGGGCACCCTCTCAACAAACAACTTTCTCCTCCTCTTCACGTGCAGCCTCCTGCCTGCCACTTTGTGCCCCTTGCTACCACTGAGCAGACTCTGGCCTCATCCTCTTGCCCCACCACAGCTCCTTTAATTCCTGCTGAGCATTGAGTAGAACCCCTCTGGCACTGCTCTTCTGCAGGCTCTCAGCCTTTGCTCCTGCCAGAGCTGCTCCAGGCCCCTCAGCAGCTTTGCAGCCTCCTCTGGACTCTCTCCAGCAGTTCCCTGTATTTTTGACTGGGGTGCCCAGAGCCAGACCCAGCACTCCAGATGTGGCCTTACTAGGGCAGAGCAGAGGGGAAAGAGAACATCTCTCTCATGGACCCCAAGATACCATTTGCCTTCTTGGCCACAGGCACACTGCTGGCTCATGAGATGGATGATTAAGGATGGGAACAATTTTACCATGAAGCACCAGTAGTGAGCATTAAGAAGAGCCACTGAGATCATTAAGTGATCTCTGCTATGAGAGCACAACCAATTCTCTCTTTCCTGCAGGAACTTAGCTGTGCTAACAATGTCTTTAGAATCCTAGAATCTGTCAGGGTTGGAAGGGAGCACAAGGATCAGCCAGTCCCAACACCCCTGCCATGCCCAGGGACACCCTACCCTAGAGCAGGCTGCCCACAGCCTCTGCCAGCCTGGCCAAAAACACCTCCAGGGATCTGGCCCCAAACACCTCCCTGCAGGGGCAACCCATTCCAGCCTCTCACCACTCTCATGCTCAACAACTTCCTCCTCACCTCCAATCTGAATCTCCCCACCTCCAGCTTTGCTCCATTCCCCCTAGTCCTGTCACTCCCTGATGGCCTACAAAGTCCCTCCCCAGCTTTAGTTCCAGAGGACAGAGATGAGCTGGGTGCTGAGCCACAATCAGCTGCTAATTCTGACACTCTGGAACCGTAGAGCAAGGTGAAGCTCCACAGCCAAACTCCTCATCTCAGGAAGGACTCTCCTAAGCTGCCTCAATTTTACAGGGGTTAAGTGATCAGTCCCTAAATCCTCCAGGAGCTGCTCCTGCAGAGGTTGTCTTCCAAGCAGCTGAGGCTGGGAGCCTTTCCAGGCTGCTCTCACACTACACCAGGCACCCACCTGTCCATCAGGCTGATGTCGTTGAAGTAGATGCAGTCAAACACGAAGAGGCAAACGTTGGCATCTTGGAAAGCAGCTTTCTGAAAAGACAATCAAGGCCATTATCAGACCTCTGCATCTGGAGCCAGCAGCAAGGTGGAGATGCAGAAAGAGAAGAGAAACAAAAGGACTCATTTAATCTCCACCTTTTAGCTCTGAGGAGCTTAAGCATCTTTTGCAAGAGAGAATTAAAGCTTCAGACTGAGCCTGTGGAAGCCTCACCAGAAGCAGCTAAGCAGGTGATAGGGAGAGAACACCACAAGGATTCCTCATTTTGGGCCAGGCCACATCCACAACTGCTGCTGCAACAAAACCCCAACGATCCCAGAGGCTTCTGATCAGTGCCTGCTTGAAGTTAAAGCACTCAGCTTAACTTCTGTTTCACTGTGCCCTTACTCACCACCACTCACTCTAGACATGAGCCCCACATACTGTCAGACCCAAGGATAACCTCTTCCAGCCTGCCTGGGCTATCTCAAGCCACAAGCAAATCCACTTCAGGATTCTCACCTCTCCCAGCCTACCTTGGCTATCTCAAGCCATAAGCAAATCCACTTCAGGATTCACACTTCTCCCAGCCTGCCTTGGCTATCTCAAGCCATAAGCAAATCCACTTCAGGATTCTCCAAAGAGATTTTAACCTCTTGGTCTTGGCACTTTTGTTACTCTCCTGCTTGTGATCAGGTTGATGTCAACTCTGCTGTACCACAGCAGCACCTTCTCCTTCACATCATCCTTCCCAGGGGCCTCATTCTTTCCCCACCACCTCCCAAGATGCAAGCACCACAGCTCTGAAATCATCCTGTGAGAACAAATCCCCTGCTAATGTGTTTAAGTCAGCAGAACAAGAGCCTCCAGCCACAAGAAAGGACTTTAAATTTGTTCCTTGTGGCTTGTTTGTTTGCTTTTTACCTTGTGGACACCAAGAGTCCCAAAAGGAAGAGGTTTGCCAGTTTTGTTGTCAATCAGAAGAACTTCGGAATCCAGGATCATACTTTGCCCACCAGGGAAAGCCTGGGGGATGAAGTCCTTAAAATGGGCAACCTTGGAGAGAAAAAAAAAACCAAAAAACATCAAAAGAATCCTAGAATCAGTTAGTGTAAGAAGGGACCACAAGAAGCAGCCAGTCCCAACCCCCCTGCCATGCCCAGGGACACCCTACCCTAGAGCAGGCTGCCCACAGCCTCTGCCAGCCTGGCCAAAAACACCTCCAGGGATCTGGCCCCAAACACCTCCCTGCAGGGGCAACCCATTCCAGCCTCTCACCACTCATGCTGAAGAACTTCCTCCTCACCTTCAGTCTGAATCTCCCCACCTCCAGCTTTGCTCCATTCCCCCTGGTCCTGTCACTCCCTCAGAGCCTAAGAAGTCCCTCCCCAGCTTTTTTGCACCCCTCTTCAGATACTGGCAGGCTGCCATTAGGTCATCCCAGAGACTTCTCCAGGTTGAACACCCCCAGCTTCCACAGCTTGTCCCCATAGCAGAGCTGCTCAAACCCCCTGATCATTTTCATGGTCCTCTTCTGGACTCACTCCATCAGTTCCATGTCCTTCCTGTCTGTATTGAGAGCTCCACAACTGGACACAGCCCTCCAGGAGAGGTCTGACCAGAGCAGAGCAAAGGGGCAGAATCACCTCTCTGATCATAGAACGGTTTAGGTTGGAAGGGACCTCAGAGATCATTCCCCAGACATCTATCATCTGCACTGTTCCAGTTTGAAGCCACTGTCCCTCATCCTGTCACTGCAGTCTCTCTCCCACCCTTCTTGTAGCCTCCTTCAGGTACCAGGTCACTATGAAGTCTCCCTGGAGCCTTCTCTTCTCCAGGCAGAATTTGCCGTCCTTGCTACAGGAACTGTTGTGACACACAGTGGGGTTAACAGAAGAGCTGGCAGGTCAGAAGAGGGAGGTTGTAGGGTTGCTTACTTTATGTGGGAGGACAGGCTTGAGGCTCCTGCTGAAGTAGCTGAAGTGGTCTCCATTCTTGTGGACCTGCACCCGCTCGCCGTCGTACTTGATCTCCGCATACATGCCGTTGGGGCACTTCTTCATGGCATACTCAATGGACTTGCAGGCTTCAGCCTTGGAGAGGTGGAGAGGGAGAGAGAAGCTCACAGGATCACAGAATGTTGGAAGGGAACCTCTGGAGATCATTGATTCCAACCCCCCTGCCAGAACAGGGCCAGAGAATCCAGCGCAGGTCACACAGGAACACACATCCAGACGAGGCTGGAAAGGCTCCAGAGAAGGAGACTCCACAACCTCTCTGGGCAGCCTGTGCCAGTGCTCTGGGACCCACACAGGCAAGAAGTTGCCTCTTGTGTTGAGCTGCAACCTCCTGTGCTGCAGCTTTGGAATATCTCCAGAGAAGGAGACTCCACAACCTCTCTGGGCAGCCTGTGCCACTGCTCTGGGACCCACACAGGCAAGAAGTTGCCTCTTGTATTGAGCTGCAACCTCCTGTGCTGCAGCTTCCATCCATTGCTCCTTGACCTATCCCAGGGAGCAAGTGAGCAGAGTTTGTCCCTGTCCCTCCCTTCCTCACCCCCAGCTCTCAGATATTTATAGACATTTATTAAATCCCCTCTCAGTCTTCTCTTCACCAGTCCAAATAGCCCCAGGTCCTGCAGCCTTTCCTCATCAGGGCAGTGCTCCAGTCCCTTCAGCATCCTTGTAGCCCTCCACTGAATTCTCTCCAGCAGATTCCTGTCCCTCCTGAACTGGGGAGCCCAGAACTGGATGCAATATTCCAGGTGAGGTCTCAGTAGGGCAGAGTAGAGGGGCAGGAGAACCTCCCTCGATCTGCTGGCCACACTCCTCTTAATGCACCCCAAGTTCCAACAGCTCAGATGATGTATTAGAAAAAATAAAGCTACTCTGACCTCAGCTCATGAACAAGCTACTCATTCTTTGTAGTTATTTCTGTCCAGGGTTTCTGCTACCCAGTCCAAGCTTTCCTGTTCTTAATTACTCACTGACTTAAGACTCATCTGCACATGCCCAGCTAATTACAGCTTCTCAGCACTTACCTCCTGCTACCTACTCTGTGCTTCTGTGCCCCATAACCTCCCTGGGCAACCTGTGCCAGTATCTCACCATCCTCAATCTGTGCCAGTGCAAACAACCTCCTCCTACTTACACTCAGAGGTGTAAGTGCTGTGCCTAGCCCAGATTAGTTAACCCTTAGTTGATTGAAAAAATAAGCCCTCAAATTGATCTGAAATCTCTAATCCACTGGGAAGCTGTTTCCAGAGAAAAGATCCACTTCTAGCATGACACCAGAGAAAGTCACTTCTGGACTGAAAGCAAAGCCAAGATTTAGCTTCTGCAGTGTCACAAGAGGTTCAAGTCCTGAGTAGACTCAATAGTGGCCTCTTGGCATAGAACACTTCCTAAAATGACACCAAAGGCTCACAGGATGTCAGGGGTTGGAAAGGATCATCGAGTGATCAAAGATGACATTCTGTGCTTCTCAAAGATCACATTCTGTGCTCCACAACCTCCCTATGCCAGTGCCTCACCACCCTCACTGCAAACAACTTCCTCCTGCCAGAGCAGGGCCAGAGAATCAAGCACAGGTCACACAGGAACATATCCAGAAAGGGCTGGAAAGGCTCCAGAGAAGGAGAACTCCACAACCTTTCTGGGCAGCTCTGGGACCTTTCTGGAACAAGAAGTTCTTCCTTATCTTGAGTTGGAACTCCCTGTGCTGCAGTTTCCATCCACTGCCTCTTGTCCTATCCCAGGGCACAAGTGAGCAGAGGCTGTGTCTGTCTCTTCTTTCCTGTCCCTCAGCCCTCACATGCAGTCACCTATCCACCTCCTGACCCCCCAGGGCAGGTGCTCTGCCAGCACACCATGACTCCATCTCTCGCTCGGCTGAAGGTCCCTAGGCCATCTCTTGCTCAGCTGAAGGTCCCCAGAGCAGCAGAGCCAACATTACCAGCATGGGCTGAACTGGGGTCATCAGAGAGGCCTGCACACTGAGGGTCCTCTTCACCCCTGGCACCTTCTCAGCCTCCAGCTGGTTCCTCAGCACTCGCTCCACCACATCCTGCAGGTTACGTGATGCCTTGAAGGCCTCGTACGCATTGGGATCCAAAGCATCCAGCCTTGGGGAGAGAGGAGGGAGACAGGGATCAGCCTCAGGGATGCTGCTGCTGCTCCTGCTGCTTTGGTGTGCCAGAGACAGGCCAGACTTACACATGCTTTGCCCCAGCATTCATCTTCAAGTCGTGCTTAATGAGCCTGATGATGCACTTCAGGTCGTTGCCTGTACACCTGCAAGGCAAGAGAAGACAGAAATGGCAGCCAGAGCTCAGCACCCTTCTAGCTGGACAACAGAAGCTGAGCCAGCTCCTGCCATTCTGTAGTTTCATAGAATCATAGAATGGTTTAGGTTGGAAGGGAGCTCAAAGCTCAGCCAGTTCCAACCCCCCTGGACCATAGGCAGGGACACCTCCCACTGGAACAGGTCACTCCAACCTGGTCCTGAACACCTCCAGGGAGGTTGTGGAGCACAGAAGCACAGAATGTGATCCAAGATCACATTCTGTGCTTCTGTGCTCCACAACCTCCCTGGACAACCTGTACCAGTGTCTCACCACTGTGCAATCTGTGCCAGTGTCTCACCACCCTCACTGCAAACAACCTCCTCCTAATATCCAATCTCCCCTCTGCCAGTCTAAACCCATTCCCCCTCCTCCTCATCATTACCACACCTTGTCAATAGTCCCTCCTCAGCCTCCCTGTAGGCCTCCTTCAGATATTGGAAGGCCACTCCAAGGTCTCCTGGAAGCCTTCTCTTCTCCTGGCTGCAGATCCCCAGCTCTCATAGCCTGTCCTCATAGGAGAGCTGCTGCAGCCTTGTAGTCCCCTTCAGATATTGGAAGGCCACTCCAAGGTCTCCTGGCAGCCTTCTCTTCTCCAGGCTACAGATCCCCAACTCTCTCAGCCTGTCCTCAGAGCAGAAGTGCTGCAGCCCTCTGAGCATCTTCAACTCAAATGAGGACACAGGTGACAGCTCAGAGGCACAAGGGAATGCACCAAAGGCATTTCAGCATCTTTACCTTTAAATGGCAACACTGATTCTGCCTCTGCCTTGACACAGCTTCAAAGCACCACTGAGTGCATCAGGAGTGAAGTGACCCTCAGACCAAGAGCCTTCAACGTGGCTAAGTGGCTTGAAGGCTCTTCCCAACACGCCTGACAACAGCAGCTCAATTAACAGAGAAGCACCATTCAAGTAGCTCTGCAAGCTGCTTGTTGAGCAGTCTGAAGAGTGCCTTGATGGGCAAGGAGGAAACCCTCTGGGATGAAGAGGCACCACACATGTTCTCCACTGCTGCTCAGCAGTCACTGAGTCTTAAGCAAACCACTGAGTGCAGCTTGTAGATGTTAATTTCAGTCTCTGTGGCTCGTAGGATAATCACAGAATGGTTTAGGTTGGAAGGGAGCTCAAAGCTCAGCCAGTTCCAACCCCTCTGGGCCACAGGCAGGGACACCTCCCATTAGAACAGGTCAAGGCCTCATCCAACCTGGCCTTGAACACCTCCCTGGGCAACCTGTGCAAGTGTCTCACCACCCTCAACCTGTGCCAGTGTCTCACCACCCTCACTGCAAACAACTTCCTCCTAACATCAAGTTTCAATCTCCACTCTGCCACTTCAAACCCATTCCTCCTTGTCCTGGCATTACCAGACCTTGTCAATAGTCCCTCCCCAGCCCTCTGGAGTCCCTTTCAGATCCTGGAAGGCTACTATAACGTCTTCTCGTGGTCTGGGTTGGAAGGGACCTCCAAAGAGCATTCAGTCCAACCCCCTCGCAGTCAGCAGGAACATCCTCCTCTAGATCAGGTTGCTCAGAGACTCGCCCAGCCTGACCTTGAATATCTCCAGGGATGAGGCCTCAACCACCTCCCTGTGCAACCTGCTGCAGTGTTCCAGCACTCTCCAGCTGCAGAATTTGTTCCTCACATCCAATCTGCTCTGCTCTCACTTCAAACCACTGCCCTTGTCCTGTGAGGGCAGGCCTTTGGGAACAGTTTCTCTCCATCCTTCTTGTAGCACCCTTCAGGTACTGGCAGGCTGCTGTTAGGTCTCCCTGAAGCCTTCTTTTCCCCAGGCTGAACAACCCCAGCTCCTTCAGCCTGAGTGTACCAGAGGTTCTCCAACCCTCTGATCATTTTCATGGCCCACCTGTGGACCCTCTCCATGGACCTGACTGCAGCCTGTGACACTCCTGGTTCTGGGGTGCACTTCCAGAGGCTGATTTCTCTCCTCACCTGCGAGAGATGTGCTGCAGCACACTTTGCTGGTCATCTTCCTTAGTAAGCTTTGACAGCTGGATTAGGAACTCATCCACCTCTTGGATGGTCAAGAGGCTTTTGGCTGCTGGAGGACAAGTCTTGCTCTGCTCGAAGAAGAGGCGCACGGTCTCGGAAACATCTCCCTGTCTCCAGAAACAGAGCAAGGGTGTGGGTCAGAGCTATGGCTAGAGAATGGAGAGACCCCTGGGCTTCACCATGGCTCCAGTAAGGAGGATAAAGCAGAGGAATGATGCTGGGATTGCACCAAGGAATTGGAATCAACCAGAAAAAAAGCTGCCACGACACAAAAGAAAGCTTTTTTTCCTGCAAAACGAACAGCTGAGAAGGTGGAGAGCAGCAGTGGCACCTTCCTGTTCCTCACTGCTGCAGCACCACAGGCTATTTCCTCAGGATGAAGCCACTGATGCATACATGGATCTGAAACACACTACTGCTGCCTTGCTATGTGCTGCCTTCTTGTGACAATAAAGAGCCATTAGAGTTAGCTTCATTAACTCCCCTATCATCTCCGCCTTGCAGTCGATCACCCACTGCTATGAGCTGGCACCAAACGCACACCTGTGAACAGCTAAAATCCTAGAATCAGTCAGGGTTGGAAGGGACCACAAGGATCAGGCAGTTCCAACCCCCCTGCCATGCCCAGGGACGCCCTACCCTAGAGCAGGCTGCCCACAGCCTCTGCCAGCCTGGCTGCAAACACCTCCCTGGGCAACCCATTTCAGCCTCTCACCACTCTCATGCTCAACAACTTCCTCCTCACCTCCACTCTGAATCTCCCCACCTCCAGCTTTGTTCCATTGCCCCCAGTCCTGGCACTCCTGAAAGCCTCAAAAGTCCCTCCCCAGCTTTTCTGCAGGTCCCCTTCAGATGCAGGAAAGCCACAAGGTCCCCTGGGAGCCTCCTCTTCTCCAGCCTGCACAGCCCCAACTCTTTCAGTCTGTCCTCATAGCAGAGGTGCTGCAGCCCTCTGTGCATCCTCATGGCCTTTCTCTGGATACCTCCAGCATGTCCACATCCCTCTTGTAATAGGGGCTCCAGAACTGGACACAGTACTCCATGTGTGGTCTCACCAGAGCAGAGGAGGAGAATCACCTCCCTCAACCTGCTGCCCACACTGCTCCTGCTCCAGCCACTTGGATGGCTGGATTCAAAGTCCAGAGTGCAAACCATTACACTTGTGTGAGCGCAGCTTAATTCTAGGAACTGACTGGAGCTCAGTTACAGCTCTGGCAACTGAAGCAGTTTTTGGTAGGTGATGACACAAAGCAGGTCCCATAAACCAGCAGAACAAGCCAGGCAGAGCAGCTGAGAGGAAGCAAGGCATGGCCCAACTTGCCCAGATGGTGTTAGTCTCGCTGTCTAGAGCTTTGCAGATGAATTCTTATCTCGTGTTCTGCTCAAACATTATTTCCTAAAGCTTCCAGCTGGCAGAATAGTGCTATGAGAACTGTTAAAGAGAAAAAAATAAAGCCATCAAATCACCAACTCCCACTCTAGCAGCCACAGGAACCATCTCTCAAAGTGCCCTGCAGAATGCCCACGGCAAGGGGTGAGAAAGGCAGAGAGAGAGAGAGAGAGAGAGAAAGCTGCTGCCTGCACTCACCTGCTCCAGGTCCCGCACCATTTCCTCCTGGCTGCAGTTAAAGATCCTGCTGAAGAGCTTCACAATCTGTTTGTCATTCAAGTTGTAAACGATTTTAATGACACCTGGTAACAGCAGCTTGATGGTCAGGTACACGTCCCCACGAAACCCGTCTAGAAAACAACAACCACCACACAGCACAGACCGTTAGAAACTGACAGTAGCCCTCTGGGGATTGTTTGTGCACATCAGCAGGACCCTGGGGGGATAAAAAAAAATCTGCAGCTGGGGCTTCCTCTTACCACCGAGTTGTTCTGCTTCACGTGCAAGGAGATTTCTTAGGGCACACATCCGCAGCTGCCCTTCAAATCACAGTACTGAGTTTGGCAGCACCTGCAAACTTAGCCCACAGTCCCAGACTGCAGTGTTCTCCTCCCTTTGGTATCTAAAGAACTCTACAAGCACCTCCCTAGGTCAGGAATCACTGCAGCCCCCAGCAGACATCTCCCGGGGTCAGGAATCAGTGCAGCCCCTAGCAAACACCTCCCTGGGTCAGGAATCACTGCAGCCCCCAGCAGACACCTCCCAGGGTCAGGAATCACTGCAGCCCCCAGCAGACACCTCCCTGGGTCAGGAATCACTGCAGCCCCCAGCAGACACCTCCCTGGGTCAGGAATCACTGCAGCCCCCAGCAGACACCTCCCTGGGTCAGGAATCAGTGCAGCTCCCAGCAGACACCTCCCTGGGTCAGGAATCAGTGCAGCCCCCAGCAAACACCTCCCTGGGTCAGGAATGATTGCAGAACACAGCCTGGATTGCACAGCAACCTGATTTTGTTTCACCCTGGCTCTGACAGTAATACTTGATGCTGATTTTGAGAGGGATCTCCTGGACTGAGAATGCTTGGAGTGTTGTGTCCAGCTCAGGGACCCCCAACAGAAGACAGCATGGATCTGCTGAAGCATGTCCACAGGAGGCCACTAAGATGATCGGGGGCTGGAGAACCTCCCCATGGGGACAGGCTGGGAGAGTTTGGATTGTTCAGCCTGCAGAAGAGAAAGCTTCAGGGAGACCTTAGAGCAGCCTTCCAGTACCTGATGGGGCTCCAGGAGAGCTGGGGAGAGGCTGTTTAGAAGGACCTGTGGTGATAGGAGGAGGGACAATGGTTTGAAACCAGAGCAGGGGAGATTTAGGTTGGACATCAGGAGGAAGTTCTGCACCATGAGGATGGGGAAATACTGGAAGAGGTTGCACAGGGATGTGGTGGAGGCTTCACAATCACAGAAAGATCCAAGCTGGCAAAACCCCTCAGGATTACCAAGCCCAACCTAGAACCCTGCTCTACAAGATTCACCTTAAACCATAGCCCCAAGCACCACATTTGAACGACCCTTAGATACATCCAGAGTGGGTGACTCCACCACCTCCCTGGGCAGATCATTCCAGTCCCTGACCACCCTCTCCAGGAAAAACTTATTCCTAATGTCCAACCTAAACCTCCCCAGCCTCAGCTTGAGGCCATTCCCCCTTCTTCTGCCTCCAATGACCTGTGAGCAGAGCCCAGCAGAAGCCTCTCCACAAGGTCCTTTCAGGTAGCTGTAGAGAGCAATGAGGTCTCCCCTCAGCCTCCTCTGGTTCACACTAACCATCCTCAGCTCCCTCACTCACTCACTCCTCATATGATTAATTCTCCAGGACCTTCCCCAGCTTCCCTGCCCTCCTCTGGACCCACCCCAGCATCTCCACATCTCTCTTGTATTGCAGTGCCTAAAACTGAGCACAGCACTTGAGGTGTGGCCTCACCAAAGCTGAGTGCTAGAGTGGGAAGATTTAGATTGGACATCAGGAGGAAGTTCTGCACCATGAGGATTGTGAAATATTGGAACAGGTTGCCCAGGGATGTGGTGGGGGGTCTCACCCTTGGAGACATTCAAAACCAGACTTGATGTGGCCCAGGGCACATCTCTAGCTGAAGATGTCCCTGCTGCCTGCAGGGGGAGGGGTTGGACAAGCTGAGCTCTGAGGGTCCCTTCCAACCTGATGCCAGCTGTGAAAGGCAAGCAGGAATCCTACCTCCCCCAGATCCCTTCTTCAGGAAGTCCTGGATGATCTGTGTTTTCACATTGTAGCTGGGCTTCTCGGCCACCATGGCACAGAGCTTCCTGAACTCCCTCAGCAGGCAGTCCTTGTGCTTGGGGTCACAGTTCTTTGCTGACAGGCTGGACTTGTGGGAGGAGTTTGCAGAGGCATCTTCTGAATTCTTTGGCTTGGCTGCAAAAAAAGGCAGGACAAGTTGTTGTGTTTTGGTTTTCTTTTTTTTTTTTTTNTTTTTTTTTTTTTTTTTTTTTTTTTTTTTTTAAACAAGTACAGCATAGTGCAAGTTCTAAAGTTAAGGCTGCCTCTGCCCAGAAAACTGAACTGAAAAAAAAATCTTAGAATAGAATCATAGAATCAGTCAGGGTTGGAAGGAACCACAAGGATCAGCCAGTTCCAATCCCCCCTGCCATGCCCAGACACACCCTACCCTAGAGCAGGCTGCCCACAGCCTCTGCCAGCCTGGCCAAAAACACCTCCAGGGATCTGGCCACAAACACCTCCCTGCAGGGGCAGCCCATTCCAGCCTCTCACCACTCTCATGCTCAGCAACTTCCTCTGAATTTCCAGCTTTGCTCCATTCCCCCCACTCCTGGCAGTCCTTGATAGCCTCAAAAGTCCCTCCTCAGCTTTTTGTAGCCCCCTTCAGATCCTGGAAGGCCACCTGGNTTTTTTTTTTTTTTTTTTTTTTTTTTTTTAAACAAGTACAGCATAGTGCAAGTTCTAAAGTTAAGGCTGCCTCTGCCCAGCAAACTGAACTGAAAAAAAAATCTTAGAATAGAATCATAGAATCAGTCAGGGTTGGAAGGAACCACAAGGATCAGCCAGTTCCAATCCCCCCTGCCATGCCCAGACACNCACCAGAAGGTCCCCTGGGAGCCTCCTCTTCTGCAGCCTGCACAGCCCCAACTCTTTCAGGCTGTGCTCACAGCAGAGCTGCTGCAGCCCTCTCAGCATCCTCGGGGCCCTTCTCTGCACACCTCCAGCATCTCCACATCCCTCTTGTCCCAGGGGCTCCAGCACTGGATGCACTACTCCAGGTGGGCTCTCAGCAGAGCACAGCAGAGGGGCAGAATCACCTCCCTGGCCCTGCTGCCCACACTGCTCCTGCTGCAGCCCAGCCTCTGCTTGCCTTTCTGCCCTGCAAGTGCACACTGCTGCCTCATCTTCAGCTTCTCCTCCACCAGCACCTTCAAGTCCCTCTCCTCAGGGCTACCACCTACGCAGACCCCACTGGGAATACCTCATCCATTTCTAGAGCCCCTGGGACAAGAGGGATGTGGAGATGCTGGAGGTGTCCAGAGAAGGGGCACGAGGGACAGAACAAGAGGACACAGCCTCAAGCTGTGCCAGGGTGGGTTCAGGCTGGATGTTAGGCAGTTCTTCCCAGCAAGAGTGATTGGCATTGGAATGGGCTGCCCAGAGAGGTGGTGGAGTGCCCATCCCTGGAGGTATTTAAGAGAAGGCTGCATGAGGCACTTAGTGTCAGGGTTTAGTTAATTAGAAGAGTTAAGTGATAGGTTGGACTCGATGAATTTGGAGGTCTTTTCCAACCTGGTTAACTCTGTAATTCTGAATTCTTTTCTTCAGTCCTACCTGTGAAGCCAGAGAACTTCTTTGGTGATGGATTGATGAGAGCTAAGGGATCCTTTGTAGTCAGCTGTCCTGTGGCAGTCAGCTTAGCTTGGACTATCACTTTTTTCTTCGGTGTGCCTCCAGTCTTGGAGTTAGCTTCTGTAAAACAGCAACGTTCAAAGCAGCAGTCAAGAAATCATCTCATATCTCCCCCACATACTATGGCAAGTATATTGCAACACACAAGTCTTAAAAGACCTGGGGATGGAGAAGGGGAAAAAATTAAAAAGCAACATTTTTCAGGTAGCAGAATTTAAAAGGCTACATAATTTACTTAAAAAACATGGGGGGAAAAAAAGCTGAAATGGAAAATAATTGATGCCTCCTCCTGGGATTTTCATTTGCCCATGTCTGTATCACAGCATCACAGAAACATGCAGGTTGGCAAAGCAAGTGTTGGAGCCAGTGCAGAGGAGGCCACCAAGATGCAGCTGAGAGGGCAGGCTGTGAGGACAGGCTGAGAGAGTTTGGGCTCTGCAGCCTGGAGAAGAGAAGGCTGCCAGGAGACCTTGGAGTAGCTTTCCAGTATCTGAAGGGGGCTACAGGAGGGCTGGGGAGGGACTGTTCACAAGGTCTTGTAATGACAGGATGAGGAGGAATGGGTTTAAACAGCAAAGGAGAGACTGAAACAGGATGTTAGGAGGAAGTTGTTTGCAGTGAGGGTGGTGAGACACTGGCACAGATTGCCCAGGGAGGTTGTGGCTGCTCCCTCCCCAGAGGTGTTCAAGGCCAGGCTGGATGATGCCTTGAGCGAGCTGTTCTAGTGGGAGGTGTCCTTGCCTATGGCACAGGGGGGTTGGAACTGGCTGAGCTTTGACCTCCCTTCCAACCTAAACCATTCTGTGATCCTATGATATCCCTAAGCACCACAGCCAAACCACCCTTAAAATGTGAATTAAATCACCTAAACCTCCTCCATAAGCAGCCGAGAGAAATGACTCAGGAAGTGACTGCTTCTTGCCCTTCCCACAGGGCTGACACAAGAGATTTGAGCAGCACTGCTCCCTCTGTCACTAGGCCAGACCAACACCTCAGGGATGGCTTCTTAGCCTGGTGCTGTGGCACTCAGTGGCCTAACCTGCACAAGAATAAACCAAAGCAGTGACCCAGGCCCTGCCTTGTGCCTCACTAGGCCAGGCAAACACCTCAGTGATGGCTTCTTAGCCTGGTGCTGTGGCTCTCAATGGCCTAACCTGCACAAGAATAAACCAAAGCAGTGACCCAGGTGCAGCCTTGTGCCTCACTAGGCCAGGCCAACACCTCAGTGATGGCTTCTTAGCTTGGTGCTGTGGCTCTCAATGGCCTAACCTGCACAAGAATAAACCAAAGCAGTGACCCAGGCCCTGCCTTGTGCCTCACTAGGCCAGACCAACCTCAGTGATGGCTTCTTAGCTTGGTGCTGTGGCACTCCATGACTTAACCTGCACAAGAACCCAGCAGAGCAGCCACCCTGGCCCTGCCCCGTGCCTCACCCGAGATGTGCTTGTTGATCAGCTCCTTCTCCCCGTCCTGGAGCTCCTCCCATCCTTCCAAGTCTGTGATGTCTTCGATTTTCTTGGTGGTGGCCCGGGCCTTGTCTAGCTTCTCAAAGATGCACTTGACGTGGTACCACTCCTTCATGTCCCCTCCAGACTCGGTGAAAGGGTTGGGCACAATCTTCCCGATGCGCACCATCCCCTTCACGATCTTCTCCTTGCACTTCTTGCAGCCTGCCGTGCCGCGCTTGGCGTAGTCTACGCAGTACCTCTGCTCCGCCATCCCCCCCGCGGCAGCGCAGGCCTGCCGGGGCCAAGTGCTCCGCAGCAGAGAGGGATGCAAAGCCTCAGCGCCACCACCCTTGCTTCTGCCCGTGCACTGCACAGATACAGGCCGAGACTGCCGGTGGCACCGCTGGATGGGGAGAGGGAGGCAAGGAGAAGGTCTTGGCGAGCAGAGCGGTGCGGGAGGGGAGAAGAGTCCTGCGCACCTGCTGAGGGCCCGGGCAGCCAGCGACAGTGTCCCGCTGCCTGTGGGCATCCAGGCTGCTCTGTGCTCGCTGCAAACGAGAGAGGAGAGAGGCTGAGCCAGTCCCTGAGGCGCTGCTCCTCACGCTGGGTAGGGGACCTGAGGCCTCAGCCCTCATCGCTCTCTCCCAGGCCTGCCCCGCAACGGCCCTCCAGCCCCCAACGGCCTGCCCCACCGGCTAAGCGTGTCCCGCAGCTCCCGATCCTCCACAGGCCCGCACCCTGCCTTCCTCCTCATCCTCAAAACCTTCCAGACCCGAAGCCTCGCTCCCTTCCAGCCCCTCAAACCCTCGCTCCCTTTCACCCCCTGAAGCCTCGCTCCCTTCCAGCCCCCCGAAGCCTCGTTCCCTTTCACCCCCCGAACCCTCGCTCCCTTCCAGCCCCGCACCAAAGCCGTTTTCCCGCCCTGCCGACCCCGGTCCAAAGGCAGCGCCCGCCGCTGACAGGCCCCAGCCGCCTCAGCGCCGCAGGGCTCACCNCCACGCCCCCGCCCAGGCCCCGCCCCCGCCGCTCGCGCTTTCCCGCGCTCAGCGCCGTTGCGGCGCTACCGGTACCGATGGGGAGGTCATAGAATCCTAGAGTCAGTCAGGGTTGGAAAGGAGCACAAGGATCAGCCAGTCCCAACCCCCCTGCCATGCCCAGGGACACCCTACCCTAGAGCAGGCTGCCCACAGCCTCTGCCAGCCTGGCCAAAAA